>JBAMBL010000201.1:0-29365 GCA_037043405.1 Drosophila subquinaria
CGTCACTAGATTTTTTCCTCTTAGTGGTTTTTAATTAGAAGATATGATTGTTCTAATAATCTCTAAAGGTTTTGCTTAGCAACCGTTTTGAAAGACGAACATGTTTTAAAATTAAAAAAATTACTCATTTCATTTAAATTAGTTAAAGTCTGGGTTTCATACTTTGATTTTAATTTAAACAGTGAATCGAGTTCAATAACAAAATGTTAAAATCGACAAAATTTATCCAAGCTGTGGATATATCTACAAATGATAACGATATATCGAGTTGGTTTTTATATTTTTTTATTTTTTCTAGCGCAAAATTATCTTTTTTTAAGTCAATATGTACAGAACAACCATGGAAAAAGTTCATTTTGCACTATAATTTCAAAATTAATTTTAAAAAAACTAGAAGAGACCCGAAAATAATTTTTTCACTTAAATTAAAAAAAATCCAAATCTACAGGGCATTTGGATTTTTTTTCTTTTTTTGAGGTGCTCCGCATATTATCCTATCATATAGATCCTTTTTAGTGGGCGTGAGTAAAAGTTCAAGACTCAGAGTTGTTTTAATTAAAAAAATTTGGGTTGAAATGTCAAAATGACTGTAGTTTCTAATACTTTTCCATCACTGTATATTGTCAAAAAAATTATGGAGCTGAAGTACCTGCCATTTTCAAGTACTTTAACTCAAAAATTTTTTATATAGTATAGTATGTATGTATAGTATTTGAAAACAGCAAAAAAATATGGGAACCATTTTTTTAAATATTCGTAGAATATCTAGAAGTAATTATAAAAATGCAAAACATAGCTAAACGAATTCTTTAAATAGCTATATTTCTAGCTAAAAGCAATTTTCATATTTTTCTAGCAATTAATCATAAAACAAAAGAACAATTCATTATAATTAAGCAATAAAATATTTGCAAATTTTTGTTTTATTTATGTTCTTAAAAAAAGTATTTTTATAACCATAAAAAAATTACAAACATATTTTTCATAAATAATTTAAAGTTTCTTTTTCCACATAATTCAACTTTCAAGAATGTTCGAGTTGACGGGTTCAAAAAAGCTGTAGCGACAACCAGTGTTGCCAAATTTAGTCCGTTAAAAAAAAACCAAATTCTAATAATCAAATTTTAAAGAAAAAATAAAAAATATGTTACCGTTTTTTAGCAGAATTTTATTTTATTTCTAAATTAGAATGGAAAGAAGATAGAAATAAAAACACAAACAAATTTTTATATTATTTTTTCAAAACTTGCTTAATCAAATCTGGCTTTTTTACACGGTCCCAGTTGGCAACGCTGGTGACAACACTGATAAACAGGGAGCATGCTTCAAAATGATGGCAGCTCGATAACAGAGCAGCAATTTTTAAGTACTTTTTTTGTATCGTTTACTAACACCATTAAGCACATTTTGAAATCAACATCGAATTTTTGACAAGTGACTTACAATCGACACTTCCCTGAGGAAACAATTGTGCATAGTTAAAGAAATTAATAATTAATTAATAGTTAATAATAAATCGAAAACAACAAGTGACAATGTCGGATCGTTTATCGCGCTCGGAAGTTTTAAAACTGAGTCTGGGTAAGATATTTTCAATAATAAATCATTTATAATAATTTTGGTTAAAACAAATTACAGATGAGTACATTGATCGCTATGTGTCGGACGATGTCAAGTGGCGCCATCGACAGGGATCACGTCATCCTCATCCTCATCATCATCAGAGACATTTTCATTATCGGGGCGGATCGCATTCCTATTGGCAACGACGGCGTCTCTATCGTCGCACTCACTACTTTGCCCTGTCCTATCAGCGGCAGCATCAGGAGCGACTGCAGAAGCTGCGATTGGCGCAACTGAAGCGTCTGAATTTGGCGCGGAACGAGCAGCTGATGAAGCAGCTTGAGCTGTTGAAAAGCATGCAGCCGGAGCAGCCAGAAATTCAGCAGCAATACGACGAGGAGGAGGAAATCATCGATGAGGAGAACAACAATCTGTTGAAACCCATTAATGAGTACAACTACAATCTGATGGTGGCCATGGGCATACTTTCACCCAAATCAAATGATGATAACAATTCCCAGTTGCCAATTTCGGAAACTCCGCAATTGGTCATCGTTAAAGTGGAGACTGAAGATCGATCGAGCAATGAAAATGAACTGGAAGTCGAGTTGATCAATCAGGAATACAATGAAAATGAAAATGAATACACCACAAAGAATGAATCGTTTAACGAGTATGAAAATGAATACGACTTCCAGCTGGAAGATGAGTTCATTGTTAAAAACGAATTCGATTCGGATTCGGATCAGCTTGAAGTTGAATATGAATATACCATCAAGAAGCTCGAATCGGAATCGGAGGATTATGAAAATGAATATGCTTTCCAACAGATAATGGAATCGGAGATTGAAGATGAATACAACAATGCTAAAGTTGAATCCGATATTGATATTGATATTGATGAGAATGGAAATGGGAATGGGAATGGGAATGAATATTCCACGGAGATCGTAATCGCTGAGATTCAGCAGCAGATCAAGGAGGATAACGAATTGGAGGATGATATCAACTGTGATATGCTCTATATACCCACCAATCTGTCCATTAACGAATGAAACATTTCACTACACTACACTGCACTACATTGCAATTGATACAACTACTTATATTAACATTCTCCAACTCTTAATCAATTTAATTTTCTCTAAAATTCTCAACTTTTATTAACTTTCATGTTTTTATCATTGTTGCACAATATTTGCCAACTACACTACACTACATTAACCTACACTACAGTACAATAATCCATTATAAATATAATTGAACACTCATCCACAATTATATTTCTCTTAAACTCTAAAAATTCTTTACACATCTCATCAACATTACATTAATCTGCACTACACTCCAATAAATTCAAAATATATATTAACACGCTTTCTTTAAATCTACAATTGTATTTTCCAATCATAACTCTAAAGTTTTCCACTTATTTCATAAACATTTCTTTATCATCTTTAACTTTATTGAACTTTATCTCTTTTTATCGATGTTGCACAATGTGAAATGACACAATGTGTCCACACTTTGTTTGGTAAACTAAACTGGCAAATCCTGTTGCCAAGTTTGTTGGCCAACTTAGCAGCTAAATGGCCAACTCGACGACTTTTTAGTTGCCTTAACATCTTAACTTTGTCATCTACACAGATATATTTAGAAAGATTTTTCCTCATTTATAATTTGTTCATTTTAATTTGTATTTATTTCACATTTATTCATAATTTATTCAGAATTTCTTAAACCTTTTTTAATCAATATTTTAATCAATCGTTGTTTTTTATTAAATAATTTGAGACCATCTGGAAAATTAAAAGTATTTAGCTCTACATTGAGATAACACATTTTTTTGCCGCGTATTTTTTAGACATAAACTGTTTTTGCTATCGGAAATAATTTAAATTAAACAAAAAACATATTTTTGAATTTTGCTCTTATTTAAAATAATTAATTTTCTGCAAAATACAATTTTTAAAATACATAATACAATTTTTCCTCATTTCACAAAAAGTGCCTTTTTTGCAGTTTTCAAAATTTTTTTAAAATACTAGCAAAAATATTTTTAAAATTTTCTTTTGCAGTTACTCTTAAATTGTTTCAAGAATTGTTTTTGCATCCCAACATTTTTGGAAAAAATCGAGGAAAAAAGTTGAAAAAGTAGACCTTTTTTAAAATTCGAATATTTTAATGGGTACTTAATGGGTTAGGAAAGTTATACATCATTCAAACGGAATTCAGATGACCTTTCCAAATCTCTCTGTATTTAAACTTGACTTACATAGCTGTTATAGTAAAAGAAAGAGCACTACTATTTTTTTGACCGCAGCTGTACATATATTAAAAATAAATACTTGTTAGACGTTAATAACTTATTTTTTATTATCTGGACCTTTTCGGGACTTTTTTTTTAGGAATAATTATAATATAAAATTGAATCAGAAACTTTGGTGCTCGAAAATGTTTTCGTCACTAGATTTTTTCCTCTTAGTGGTTTTTAATTAGAAGATATGATTGTTCTAATAATCTCTAAAGGTTTTGCTTAGCAACCGTTTTGAAAGACGAACATGTTTTAAAATTAAAAAAATTACTCATTTCATTTAAATTAGTTAAAGTCTGGGTTTCATACTTTGATTTTAATTTAAACAGTGAATCGAGTTCAATAACAAAATGTTAAAATCGACAAAATTTATCCAAGCTGTGGATATATCTACAAATGATAACGATATATCGAGTTGGTTTTTATATTTTTTTATTTTTTCTAGCGCAAAATTATCTTTTTTAAGTCAATATGTACAGAACAACCATGGAAAAAGTTCATTTTGCACTATAATTTCAAAATTAATTTTAAAAAAACTAGAAGAGACCCGAAAATAATTTTTTCACTTAAATTAAAAAAAATCCAAATCTACAGGGCAACAATTTTTAAAGTACATAATACAAGTATTCTTCATTTATATTTTAAGTTATTTTTTTTAATTTAAAAAGTTAATTAAACATTGATTTCACTTATCAGATAGAATATCTTAATTGCCGAATTGAATAAAAAAGTTTTCCCATAAATTGTGATATTAGATATAAGTGTTAAATGGAATGGAATTAAATTATTGTTGAAGTATTTCAATTTCTTTTATATTTTGTTAGATTGCGATGTGTAATCTCAATATCTACATAACAATACAATGCTATAAAATATAGAAGTTTTGTCTTAAACAATTCTAATATTTACTGTTAGAACTATATTGTCTGAACTAACTATTGTTAGAAATATATAACTCTGCCATCATTTTATTATATATTTATTTTTATAACTAATATTAGGAAGAAATATAGTTAATGCAAGGCGTTTATGAATTGTATTTAAAGCTGATTGTTCGAATAAAATAAAAGAATAAAGAACACGTAAAATAACTACTTACATATATAGTAATATTTAGTTTCTGAGTATGACATTTTAGACATTTTAAAGACTATCCAAAAATGTTGGAATGCTGCAAATAAATTAAAATTTTTATTCTAATAAATAATAAATCTACTGAGCACAAAGTATTAATAATATTACCTGAATATTTACCATCACATTGTTATGGTTTAATACTATAATTAATGGAAATTCAAATGTATAATATAGTGAATAAAAGCGACTTATAGCTCATAAGCTATTTATGTATATCTATTATTTATATGGTTAATAATTTTTTTTTTTTAATTTTATATATATATATATATATTAGGGTGTCCCTTATTTGGTCAAAGTCAATATTTTTAAACGCATACGGGCTAGTTCTGTTCATTAGGTCCTAAAGCACTCAGAAATAAATTTTTACCTCAATCGGAGTATGATAACCCGTGCCGACTTGGATCGGAAAATTTAAAGATTATATGGGACAAAAAAAAAATTTTTTTTTTTTTTTAATTTTTTATTTTTTTATTTTGTTTATTAGGTCCTAAAGAACTCAAAACCAAGTTTTCACCTTAATCGGAGTACGATAACCCATTCAAATTTGCATCGAAACATGAAAAAACAGTATTTTAACACTGATTATACATTTTTCGATGATTTTTCATGTTTCGATGCAAATTTGAATGGGTTATCGTACTCCGATTAAGGTGAAAACTTGGTTTTGAGTTCTTTAGGACCTAATAAACAAAATAAAAAAATAAAAAATTAAAAAAAAAAAAATTTTTTTTTTTTGTCCCATATAATCTTTAAATTTTCCGATCCAAGTCGGCACGGGTTATCATACTCCGATTGAGGTAAAAATTTATTTCTGAGTGCTTTAGGACCTAATGAACAGAACTAGCCCGTATGCGTTTAAAAATATTGACTTTGACCAAATAAGGGACACCCTAATATATATATTTTGTATTTTAGCTTATTAAAACTGATTTTTTTATTTAATATTGTATCTATAGTTAGTAACTTAAATTACTTTATATTTTTGTTTATTATTTTGCTTTTATTTATTTAAATATTTATAATATAAAACTTTTTTAATGCTGTTTAAAATCCAACTTTACACTTTGTTGTTAAACAAACTCTAAAATTAGTTGAATTTGTAATTAATTACACAAGATGTAAAGTGCAGATCGTATTAAAAGTTATAAGTTTGAATTTTAGCTAATTTCCGAGTTGAATTATTGACCTTTCACTATGTTTTTATTTTCATTTATGTCTACTTTATTTTCTATTTTTTTTTTAGTTTTTATTGCTCTTACTTTTTAGTTGATACAGTGCATTGCACAGTCAGCATGTGTTCCACGCACACACACACACACATCACACACACACACACACACACACATACAATGTTAACACGTTCAGGTTAAAGCCATTAAGTAATAAAATAAAAGAAATAAACGACTCGCAATCGTTGCGCAGACGCGGAGACTCCGTTGATCAGTTGATGGTTGATCAGTTGATAGTTGGACCTGGCCGAGCACGGACCACACTCGAATTCGAACTCGAATTCGCCATTCGCACCTCTCAAAATCTCGCAATCTTATTTTCATTTTTTTTAAAGTGTTCAAAACAGTTGCCAAAGTCCAAAGCAAGTGAAACTTGGCGCGTCAGTTTCGCTTTCGTTTCGTAACGTCTTGAAAAATACAAACAAACATTTCGCAATAATTTTCATAATAATGATGAAGTTGTCGTTGTCGTTGTTGTCATTGTTGTTGTCGTTGTTGCATTTGACATCAAGTTTGCCGCTGGCGCCCACCACTTTGGACGGTGCCACGCCCATCGATGCTCAGGTCTCAGCCGCCGATTTTGGCGCCTTGGATGCATTCGCCGAAGATGCCGCCGAAAATTCCGAGACGGCAGCCAGCGAATCGGCGGGCTTCAAGGTGAGACAGAGACAAACTGAGACGAATCTTCGCTATTAGACCCTGTACTCAGCAAAAGTACAAAGGGTATACTAAGTTGTTCAGAAATTGATAAGTTAAGGTATTTAATAAGCATTTATATTCTTGATCAGCATCAACAATCGATTCATTTATTTAATCTATTTATTTGACATTTGAGATAAGAAATTCATGCTATTGAATACATATATTTATGTATTATGTAAGAGCTAGAGACACCAAACTTGTTCGGTGTTTGTTAACTACTATTGAAAATATATTTTTATGTAAAATGTAAAGAAATAACTGTCAAATTTTAAATTAAATCTTAGTTACAAATTATATCTACATTAAGAATATGTTGCATACTCAAAGCGAAATTGAAAAGGCTTTAATGGATTAATTAAAACATTGATATTTTTAAATACATACAAGAGCTAGATGCACCAAACTTGTTAGGTACACAACTAAAATTGAAAATAATTCCAAAATACAAGTGTTATATTCCTAAAGGCATTTTGAAATGTTATATTGTATATAGTATATTCAGACTTTAATAATTAAAAATTATATATTTAAATTATTGAATATATGTAAGAGCTAGACACACCAAATTTGTTGTGAACACAAAGCGAAAGCGAAAATCATTTTAAAATTCAAGTGCAAAGGTATTTTAAAACGTTGTTTTTTATAGTTTCAGACTTTTATTGTTCAAATCAGACTATAATTGAATCTTATGAATCGCTTTTGTGCAAATATATTAAGTACAGGGTCTCGCAGAGTCGTGCTCGCTCTCGACTAGTAGTTAAAATTTATGAAATTGGAAATTTTTAAATCTCGTTGTAGATCTCATTGCTGCCGATGCCCGACAAGACGGCGGAGTCTGTGAATCTGGAGCACGAGGCGATTCCATCCAAAGTTTACACCGCCTACGACAATACACATAAAAAGATTGCCGATCTATCGCATGTGAGTTGCATTTTATTTAACTATTATTAAAATTTGTAACTGATTGTTGTTTGTTTATGGTTGATTGCAGCCTGCTCCCATTTTGGACACCATCAGCGAGCATGAGAAATATGGCAACAATGGCGACAAATTCGACGGCATCTCGCGCTCGATTGTCAACGGCTACGAGGCGTTTTCCAATCTACTCAACACCTTGATACAGGTGAGTTAACCACCAATGCACAGTGCTAGACGAAATAATAGAAACCAGAGTCATTTTGACTCTAAGAGATATGTAAATTTCAAAACAAATATTCAAAAATTTATAAACTCAAGATGTTTTTATTAAGAATAATATACAAATTAAATGAGTACATAAGAAATAATTAAATTTAGTTTTAAAAAACCAGGATTACACCTTAAAAACATAATTATATTTTAATCGGTTTCTTCATGGTTAATTCGACTAAAATAGTTTCGGTTTTTGGGATTCGGTATTTTAAAAGAGTTTTGTTTTGGTTACGGTTTCAGCCTTTTCAACTTCAATCGGTTAATATCGGTTATCGGTTATGGTTTCGGTTTTAATCCCTGCTTTTGACATTTGCAACAAATTTTGAATAATATGCTTAAAACTGGACTTAAATATAGAAATTTTAAAATTAAGAAACTGAAAAAAATAATTTTTTTTCGACCAATTTTGAAAATACACAAATTATTATGAACAAATAAAAAGAAAAACTGTAAAATAAAACCTATTTCTCAAACTTTATTATAAATTCTAAAATTAGAAAATGAATTGAAATATCTTTTCACGAGGTTATTGAGTTTATGGGAATATATAATACATCAATATATAGAAAGGTAATGAAGTGGAGATCAAATATATATGCCGATTTATGAAATGGACTCTCCTGCTCAAAAGATATAGATATCAATTCAATTTTTATTTGCTATTTTAATAATAAAAAAATGGAAAAAAAATTAAAAATACAAGTTAAAAATAATTAAAAACCTAAATATTCAAAATAATTTATTTTTTCCGACTCATTACTATTATTTGCGATCCCTGGATATTTTGCAAAAAAAAAAAAGTTTGCTTCTATTACTTTGTCCATCACTGTATGTACCGTATATGTGTGAGATTGTTATGGATTGCGTTATTAGTTTGCACGTCGCATTGCACAAGATTTCGACGTCAAATTCAACGTCATCAGCATCATAATCATCGTCTTTATCATCATCGTCATTATAGTTGTCTACCTGACCATAAATAGGTGACAATTAAACACGTCGCCAACTGTAGGTCAAACCCCAAAACAAACTCTTTAAAATTGCAGTACAAATTGTACAAGTAGACATGATAATAGTTACCGAAGTATCTTAAAAATTCATTCAATTTTTAAGTAATTCATTTTATATTTTATTTAGTCAGTATTACAGTATTTCGTATTATTCAACTGAGTTTTCTATGGCAGTTTATTGATTTTATCAGACAATGCTAATAATTACTACACACAGTGCTGGAAAAAATAATAGAAACGAAAGTAGTTTTGACATTTCAAACAATTTTTTAATATCATAATCATATTTTGAAAGATTTCAATATAGGTATTAAGTAGAAGTTATGTAACTTTAAAATAAAATCGATTTTCGAAGCAATTTTAAAAATACAAACATTTTAATTTATTGTTTCTATTAGTCTTTTCATCACCGAATTTTACACCTGTAGTTAAGAGAGACAGACTTAAGATTTAAATCTCTAGACTCTAGAGTCTAGAGGTTGAAGAATTTTCCAACAAATATTGATTTTTTCTCTATATATTTATACTTAAATTCGAATTTTTTTATTTTTATTACCTTTTAGAAACCCAAAGAGCTGGCCCGGAGTGTATCGAAGGGCATCACAGCCCAGTTGGACATTATCGGAGGTAAGCTCGTCGGTCTCTAAGCAACGTCAACAATTGGAAAGAAATCAAAATATGCATATATGTTTTTTTGTTTGTTTTAATCTTTTGTATAATTTTTTATTATTTAAATAAATAGTTTAATTTATTTTGTAACTTACACACAATTTGTTGTAATTGCTGTTGTTTAGGAATGTGCTTGACATTTATATATGTTTAGTATAAATAAAAGTATATATAACTTGATTTATATATATATAAATTTTATGTGGTATTTTTGTTAAACTATTTTGATCGTCTTCTATTTTGTATTTTGCGGGCAGTTGTTGTCATTTGTTCAGGTGCCAATTTAAAAAAAAAATTAAAAATTTAATTATAATAAAAATATACCAAGATTTTTTAATTTATTTTTTTTTCTCTGGTATTTCTTGGTACTTCGTGGTATACATATATAAAGACTAAGAGCGCACATCACAATATGGATATACCACTAACTAAATTGCATATATATAGATTCCAAAACAAAGCTGACTTCACAACAAAAATACTGCAAATAAAAAAAATACTAAAAGACAATGCAATTTCATGTCGTCGTTTGCTGTGAACTCAGCTTTTTGGGTGTTTACAAACTCTTCATTTTTCTCTTGTTTCAAATATGTTACGAGCATTATACTTTATAACAGTGGTGTCCAAAATGCCAAAAGCCTAACACACGTATAAAGAAAGAGAGAGAGAGTGTGGGGTTACTTGGGTTCTATAAATAGCACATTCTGCGCTTCGGCTTCTTGTGCTCTCACGAAGCATCTGATTGGCTGATCCTTTTTGAAGTCAGTCGCTGAGCTGCGTTCACTGAGAGAGGCGACCGCACAGCGCTAGACTTTTGTCATGCACTGCAACTGATGCTTTGCTCTCTTTGCGTCGCCAACTGTAACGATGCGGAAGTTCGAACATGCTTTCATTTCATTTGTTGCAGTGTAAAGCAGTTAAGCGTTTCGTTGACTTCGTGTTTCGCGCAATGTTTGATTGTGTGAGTTTGGACACCACTGATTTATAATCGAGAATTACATACGTAAAATCATACCTGTTAAATTTCGATTAGAATTACTAATCAATTAGATTATTTTTGGAAATAATCTTAGTGACTATATAATTCACTGTTGAAAAATTTGTGATTATTTAATGATAACGATTACAAAAAATCAAAAATAATCTAAAATTATTCAAAAATAACCAGAAAAAAAAAATCAAAAATAATCTTTTTAAGTATTTGAATAATTTTTGTTTTTTACAAATTATTTCTGATTATTTTTGATTATTTATGACTATTTAGTAAAAATCAAAACATATTACATAATCAGAAAAAAATCAAAAATAATCCGAATAATCAAAAAGAGTATTTTTGATTACTTTTGATTTTTTCTGATTATGATTTAATTGATTAAATTATTTTTGATTTTTTTGTAATCGTAATCATTAAATAATTGGGCAAAACAGAAAATAATCGTCGTTTAATCATTAGTTCGACTTTTAAACAATAAAATTCTAATTATTAATAATTATGATTACTAATCATTATTTAACAGGTATGCGTAAAATAAAGAAACTGAAACTAGTATTTAAATTAATTTTTGGCACATTTCGCAGCAGATTTAAAAAAAAAAATAGAACTAAAAATAATGCAAATATTTGAATTTGCTTTAGAAACGTTGTTTGGGTTTGGGTTTGGGATTTTCAGAGTCGTGTTCAATCCTCCCAGCTGCTGGTGCGGGTCTGTGGATCGATCGAGGGCGAGTAGGACTTGTAGGTGTCGGAGGCGCGCTTGTGCTTCACCGTGCAGAACAGCAGCATCGAGGTGATCAGCCCGAACAGCTGGACAAAGGCGATGCCCAGTCCGATGGCGCCCACCACGTTCAGCTGGCCGTTGAACCAGGTCTGCAGCGAGTGGGCGCATCCCTTGTCCCACCACAGCGACGGATTCTCCGATCTGCCGCAATCCATGCGCATCACGCCGTCGCCCGATCCGGATCCGGATCCCTCGCTGATGATCAGCTGACGGCTGTCGTAGAGCTGGCGGCAACAGGAGTCGGGCACCCAGCGCTTCCCACTCCACGACTGGATGTCGTACCAATCCTCGTACGACGAGACGCCACAGCATTCAAACTGCAGACAGAAAAATGCGATTTTTTGAGGTTTGAGAAAATTTTAGAAAATTTTGGTAAAGTTAAATTAAAATAAAATGAAAATTTTGTATATTAATAAACTAATTTTATGATTTAAAAATTACTTATTGAGCTAAAATATTTAATTAAAGTCTTATATATTCGAGCGATATTAGAAAAGCTTACAATTTTTGTAATAATTTTTTTTATTAATATTATTTTAATTAGTTTAGTTCTTCCTTAATTTATTAATCAATTAAAATTTTGAATAACAAAGTTTTGAAAATGTTAATTGGAAATAATCAAACAAATTTTATGATTTAAAACAACTTTTTATATTAAAATATCTATGAAAATTCTTAAATATTTGTGCAATATAAGAATTTATCAGTGAAAATTAAAAAAATAAAATTTCAAATTTTTATTATAATAAACAAAAATGAAAATGTTGTAAATTAATAAACTAATTTTATGATTGTTATATTGAGATTTTTATTCAAAGTCTAAAAATATTTGTGCGAAATTAGAAATATTCAATTAAAATTTTAAGAAATTTTCAATACTACCAATTAGAATATTAAAAAAAATTAATTAAAAATGTTGTAAATATTTAAGCTAATTTTATAATTTAAATGTGATTTATTACATTAAGATATTAATTCAAAATCTGCACTATTTGTGCGATAGAGGAAAAGCTTAAAATTGCTGTAGTTTTTTATTATAATTATGATTTTATTTTTTTTAAACAAAAAAAAAATTACTTATAAACCAAAATGAAAATGTTGCAAATAATGAAATTTATTGTATAATTAAAAAATGACTTAAATATTCGTTGTTTATCTTGTTGCACTCACCGATTGTTGCACGCTGTCCCAAATGGCGGCCACAGAGGGCGCCACCAGCGAGCCACGATCGGTGGCATTATAATGTCGCTCGATCCCGAATCGCAGCTCGTTGGCCAAGGTGCGTCCGAGGCCGCCGCGGAAGAGGAAGGCAATGGAGCCCACCAGGAACTCGCTCAGGAACAGAACCACGATCAGCATGAAGTACTGCAAAAAACAACACATGATTTCAATATAAAATATTAATAATAATTATTATTTAATATTTAATAATTTAATTAAATTATTGTTGAATATTTTTAACTATAATTTAGTCGAGTCTTGAGTTCTTTTAACTCTCTTTTTTTTTATAATAAATTATATTTATTCATATTCATATTATATGAATAGAAATAAACATAAAATAAATTTTTAGTTTTGGTTTTTGTTTGTATTAAAAATAAATAAATTAAATTATAATAAGTTATATAAAACTCTCCTAAAAAAATTGTTAGCTACATTCTATAATCTTTCGAATTATTTAATTTATTTTTTATAGATAAATGAACCTCGGGTCATATTAAATTTTTAATAAAAACAAAGTTTTATATTTTTAACTATTAATTAGTCAAGTTTTGAGTTCTTTTAACTCTCATTTTTTTTTATAATAAACTATATTTATTTATATTCATATTCATATTCATATTATAAGAATAGAAATAAACATAAAATAAATTTTTAGTTTTGGTTTTTGTTTGTTTTAAAAATTTTAAATATTTTATATAATAATAATAAATTAATATTAAATTAAATTCAGTTATAATAAGTTATATAAAACTATCTAAAAAAATTGCTAGCTATGTATGTACATATGTACATCTAAGTTGGCTTTAGTGGACAGATCTGACCGGAAAAAGCCTAAAGTGGCAGCGCTGTCGTTTTTAAAAAGTCAAACACAAATAACCTTCGGTCACTTACCAACACTAGCAGGCAACGGGACTGCACCCAGGCGCCGCAGCAGCCAAAGAAGCTAACCACAAATCCAGTTCCGCCGATGCACATGAAGATCGTGTCCGCACTGAGTCCGGCGTGTTGTGGCAACAACGTCGCGTATCCCTCGTAGCTGAGACGCAGCCACAGCCCGGCGCCAAGGAAGGCGCAGCTGCACAGCTGCAACAATCGATAACATTACACTTGGCGATAACACAAGCGATAACAATTACGCACAAAACGAGGACGCCGCAGACAAAAGCTGAATGCTGCACAAGTGTTTTAATTCCAACCCATTTATCGATTGGCAATTTTCGTTTTGTTTTGGCCGAAAGATTCTTAAATTTAGTTAATTATTAGGCAATATTATTATTTAATAGCCTGTATTTAAAGCAACAATTAAGCAATTATTTTATCAAAATGTTGTAAGCTTCTCATTTACTCAAGTGAGAGAGACAGAGATTGACTAAGAAGGAGTGAAAGAGAGCGTGACAGTCGAAAATAATTGATTGGTTTGCGTATTTGAATCGATAGCTCGATTAATTGGACAGTTATCGCTTTGGGATGGCGATTCGGCAATAAGATTGTTCAAATTACTAGAAACAAGCTGGAAAGACTATATGATACCCGTTGCTTGTTTAAATAAATTTAAAATATTTTGTATTGCATGCTTCTAGGCACATAAATTGCTTAAGAACTTAAATCAGCCATTACCAGCTTTCTTTTTGTCCGATCTTGTTACGATTTGTCTCTGAGGCCCCTTACACAGACGGACGGATAGACGGACATGGCTATAACGACTTGGCTCTTGATGCTGATGAAGAATATATATACTTTATAGGGTCAGAGATGCTTTATAGCCTATATTAACCAACAATTGTCATGCATTTACAATTATTTAATAGAGAAATATTGTAAGTGTGTAAGAGCACATGAATATTAAATATAGTAATAGCTTTAATTTAAAGCGAACGTAATAAATTTCCATAGAGGCGACTGTCATGCAATACGATCTCGTTTAAGTGGACAGAATTTCAACTGTTCAACTATTCTTCAAACAGCAACGTTAATTTTAATAAGTGTGATAACGAATGTTTACGTTACAGGAAAATGTAGTATTCTGAATTTCTTGAGAGTATTTCTTTCAAAGGGTCTTTTTTTAAAAGTTATATATAGATTTTTTGTTAGAAGGCTCTTTTGTAAATATATGTAGATGTTGGCTACGGAAAATTTCTCTATAATAAATTCTGCCTGAAAGGGGAATCGGATCAGTTGTTTAGCGGAATTTAATATACTCTATATAGAATAGTTATGATCATGACCAAATTAAGTTAGTAGTATACATATGGGTTATAATTTTAAAATCCGACATATTTCAAAGCTGGTTTTCAGAAGTGAGGTTGCATTTTGGATCGCTACCGATTTTAAAAGGCTTAACACTTTCATAAGCTAATAAATATTGCTTTAAATTTTGCAAACACAATTTTCATATTTAAATCAATAGTTTTAGATATAAATATATTATGAAGTAGACATTTTTTTACTACCGCAATTTTTACGATTCCTTGACTTAAAAAAAAACTGGAGAAGATTTGAAAAAAGGTTAAAAATTCAAGCACAACTCGGAATAAACAATTAAAAATACCAGATTTATAAAAATTAAACAAATTTAATTTTGAAAAGATATTTCCTGGAATAGCAGCTTTAAATACCAGATTTAAAAAAAAATCAAAACTAAAAACTGAAAGCCGGCTGTGCTAACTGTACCGAGTATAATAAGGGGCGATTGACGATAACCGACTAACGATTATAAACGATAACAGCTTTAAATACCAAATTTAAGAAAAGTTAAATCAAAATCAAATTTAAAAAGTGATTTGATTTCATTATAAAAATTGAAAGCCGGCTTTGTAAGCTATACCGAGTATAATTAGCAGCGATGAACTATAAACGAATAACGATCATTGCAAAATGGCAGCTAAAAAAGGTTTGGAAACTGGAAAAGTGTTGCCAATGGGAAGAAGCTACTGAAGTTGTCAAAGTCTACGGAGTTTTGTGGCGCAACAAAAGACGGACGAGACAATGAGAGGCAACAACAACTTTGACGTTGTTTCCGTTGTAGACGAGGCTGAGAAGCTTTTTTATTATATCTTTTTTACCGGCGTCGCATCGATTTGCTATTGTTATTGTTATTTGAAGTTGTAGTTGTAGTTGTTGTTGTTGTTGCTGCATATCCGGCCATGGCCGAGTTCGAGTTTGTGGCAGCTGCAACAGCTGTGTGGCATCTACAGATACAGATACAGATACAAAAGTATCTCGCCGTGTTTGAGACTCACCCACAGAATGATGTTGAGCCAGCAAAAGGTGCGGCGGATGCATGTGTATCCCGCGTTGCCCATCACTGTAACGAGAGAGAGAGAGAGAGAGTGAGTGAGACAGAGAGTGAGAGTGAAAGAGAAAGATTGAGTAGTGAGACAACATAAATCACGAGTTGAAAACACTTTTTTTTGGGGGGGAAACAGGCGACGACGTTGCTCTGCATTCATTAGATACATTTGTATCTATTAAATGCGCGCTTTTTCGGAAATCACACACACACACACACACACACACATGCATGTGTATAAATAAATTCAAATTCATAAATTTCAACAAATATTTTTTTGTTTTATTTGTGCAAAGCATTTCCTTTGCCTCATGTAACTGGATAAGTGTGTGTGTGTGTGTGTGTGTGTGTGTGTGTGTGTGTGTGTGTGTGTGTGTGTGTCAGCGGGGTGTAGTTATAATATATACTTATAAATTATATATACATATGTATGTATATATTTGTTTAGCTAAGCAATTGGCTAGCCACAGAATTTGCAGCTAGTTGCATACGTTGATGGACAAAATAATAGAAACCAGGGATCGTACAGAAGAGTTATGAGAAATTGGAAAACTTATATTTTAAATTTTTATTTAATAATCATAGTTTAAAATTTATTTTTCAATTTTTACTGTGAAAATTAAAAATCAAAGTTATTTTTCAATTTTTATTATACAAATTAAGCTATGATTTTGAAATAAAAAGTGAATTTTAATTATTATTTTATAGTTTTTTTTGATAAAAATCAACAGATAACTTTTATGCAGGGTACCAAACCGAAACAAATATCGTTTTCAGTTACGGTTTAGGTTATGTGCGCTTTTAGGTTTTTGATTATCGGTAATGCAAAATTTGTATATAACGGTTACGTAACGGTTACCGGTTTTTTGTATGTTTCGGTTTCGAAATACCAGCATGATTTCGGTTCACAGAAAAATTTAAAAAAAAAAATGTGAAAGATATGTAAATTGAAAAATAAATATTCCAAACTTTAAAAAATTAAGATCTTTTAATGAGATCAATATATAAATTAAATTAGGGCAGAAATAAATAAAAAATTTATTTTTATTACTTAAACAACATAATTAAATAATTTGCTTGACCAACCAGAAATTAACCGTTATGCATGAATCGGTTTCTTAACGGTTATTTCGGTTGGAATAATTTCAGTTTTTGACCAATTTCAATCGGTCAATACCGGTTAACGGTTATGGTAATGGTGACGGTTTTAATCCCTAATAGAAACGATAATTTTTTTCAATATTTTAAAAATTGCTTCGGAATTTATAATTTATTTTTACTTTAGTAACTTTTGCCTAATTTCAATTTATCAATGTTCGAAATTGATCAAATCGAGGGAATTCCAGATTCATGCTCTGCTTTTTATTCTATTCTATTATTTTTTCCATCACTGTATTCATAGAATATATGTATACAATTTTGTATAGTTTAATAAATTTACGACTTGCAGCAAACAGTAATTATTATGAAATTCTCTAGCGACTCAAATTACACGACAAAAACTCAGAGATACTTTTTAGCCGGGGCGTGGAGTCGTGATAGATAAAGGGTGGAGGAGGAGGGGGAGGGGGAGTTCCTGTAACTAGCCAAGATACATATTTACATAGTCGTCAACTGGTTGTCTCCGGGTTTTGCCTTCCTTTAAAAAGTGCCGTAGGTCAGTCAAAACACAACTGACCCCAATACAATTGTATTTGACTTTGCTCAGCTTTCATTAGATTTGCCGCAAAGTTGCGACAAAACAGTAAAGTCACAACTATAAAATACCCTGTAATCTCTATTATAATCATTTACAAACTTCAGCTAAATTCTCTCGCTTTGCTTATAAAAATATAGCATAATTTTAGACGCTGTGTCTATAAAATGTTGAAAATTAGTACAAATACAAAATAAATATTTGCACAAAATTTATGAATTCTTTTTTTTTTTTGGTAACACTGTGTGATAAATTCAAGATAAGAAACAATTTCAACTATAATGAATTTGATAATCAAAATTTTTTTTTTTTCATAATTTAGTAAAATGTATAAAAAGTTATCATGGAATCCATATATCAATTTTAAGCCCTTTAAATAACTTTAATTCTCTCTTCCTCAAATCTTAGCTTCGCTTCCATAGATAATATACCCAATTATCTTAGCTAAATTAGAGGGTATGCCAATTTCAGACGCTGTCAAACTAACTGACATGCGACTTTTCATGGCTTTGTATGTGATGTGAAAGAAAATCTGAAAATATATATACAAACGTGTACATATACATAAATACATGTATGCAAATTTGTGAATATGTCGTGGCTATGCAGCATTCAACATTCAACAGGTTCTCGTATTGTTATTTTAAACTATTTATGCACTTATGTGGAAATAAACTTAGTGGTTAGCGTGAAAATCTATTATCTATATTAAGAATTTTATATAGAAAAACGCTAAGATAATGAAAGGAAATATGTTGTTAATCTCAGTAATAAAATCCATAACCGTAACCATAACCGTTAACCGCTATTAACCGATTGCAATTGGTAACCGTAACTGAAACCGTAACCGAAACTAAACCTATTTATTAAACCGAAACCCAAAGACCAAAATAATTCCAACCGAAATAACCGTTACAAAACCGATTCATTCAAAACGGTTAATTTCGGTACGGTCAAGCGTAAAATTTATTGACGTTGTTCAGGTGAATTTAATTTTGAAAGCTAAATTTAATTTTTACTTCAATTTATATTTTGATCTCAATAAAAAAAGATCTTCATTTTTTGAGTATTTATTTTCAAATTTAAATATCTTAAAAGTTGTTACCTTTATTGTTTGATTCGAGAAGATTTTGGGTAATGAATTAAACAGAAGTTTTAAGTAATAAATTAATAAATAATCAAAGATAGAGTAAAACAAAAATCTAGTCAAAAAATAATCAACTGCAGCTGCAATTTATTTGACACTTTTCTCGATTCATTTGCAATTTACAGCCTATTTGATTATTTTTGACAGAGAAAGTTATGCAAAGTGTAAAAAAAGTAATTTACGATCAAAGGATGCACAAGAAATGTGCACGTGTAAACACTGCGTATATTGTAAGTATTTTAAATTTAACGTATATTGCAAGAGCTGCGGACAGATAAGAGCTCAGCTGTATGAGACGAGCAGCGTGAATGAGTGGGAAAGGATGCAAAAGCAAACTGCACGTGGCAGACAAAAGCTCAGCTGCATGACAAACTTTAATCGGCTGGCATTAGAGTGTGCGAGAGAGCGGGACAACGAGAGTGTGATGACAGTGGACAGTGTGTGGGAGTAGGCAGAGTGTGGGAGCAGAGACGAACTATGAGTACTCGAGTATAAATATACGTATGTGTGTGTGTAATAGAGAGCACGCGCCATTTAGCTTGCGATCCTTTGCATGCATTAAAAAAACAGAAAACAGAGATAAAAAACAATTGAAAATAAAATATATAACTAGCCATGATAAGTCTAACCCTGATGTTGATGATGATGATGATGATAATGATCATAATGATGATGAAATAGTTGCAAATCATAAGCAACAGCAACAACAACAACAACCCTCGAGGCCCAAGTGCGAACAATTGCCCAGCAACAACAACAACAACAATGAGTGCAACAACAACAACAACAACAACTATAAATGTCGCTCGCTTATTTTCCAATTTAACTCAATAACGCGACGGACTTAATGCGAATTGGCGCTGGAAATTTGCGATTTATGTACTTACTTAGTGGCCACGCCCACACAGCTGCCTGTGCCCTGCCGCCTACCAAATGTATATGCATGTGTGTGTGTGCGGATGTGCGAGAGTGATTTATGTGTATATGCATGCATGTACATGTGTATGTGTGTATGTATGTATGTGCCCAGGGAAATTGCCCATTTGCCCAAATGCCTTATAGGGTTAAGGGGGCAAACCAGTTTAAATAGTTCAAAAAAAATTTATTTTTGTTCTTTATATTTTATATTCAAGAATATTCAGCAAATCGATCTGAAAGTTTGTGTGAATATTCTTTATTCAAGTACGAAGAAATATTTATTTTAATATACCCGTTACTTAAAAGATAGGTAAAAGGGTATATTGTATTCGTTGGAATGTATGCAACAGGGAGAAGGAAGCATCTCCGACCCTATAAAGTATATATATTCTTGATCAGCATCAACAGCCGAGGCGATATAGCCATGTCCGTCTGTCCGTCTGTCTGTCTGTCCGTGTGAGGGCCTAGATCTCAGAGACTATAAGAGCTAGAGCAATCAAATTTGGCACACGGACTTCTATAAACCCCACGCAGGTCAAGTTTTGCCACGCCCCTTTCTGCCTCCGTAAATCGCACAGTTTTTAAGATATTAGGATTTTTTACTAATAAACTTTAACTACTATAATAAGATATCATTCTACTAAATCGTAAGAAGATTGGACAAATATAAAGATGGTAATAGCTGATTAAAGCTTTTAGGCAACGTAAGTGCCTAAAAGCATGCAATAAAATTTTTTTTAAATTTATTTAAATAAGTAACGGGTATCCTAAAGTCGGGAGCTCGACTATAGCTATAGGTGAACAAAATGATTCATAAAAAACATGACATTTTGTTCAAACACCTGCAAAAAATGCAATATTCAACTTTTTTGACTAAAATGTAGCTTATGTATATTCTTGAAACGAAAGAAAATACAAATTAATGATTTCGGATCAAAACTGCGACATGAAGTGAGTCTTTCTTTCTTTCGTCAACTTCACAACTTCCGGCGGAAATGGCTTCAAAAAAATTTCTAATGCATACCTAAAAATTGGAATACACTATCCTTTAAGTTTTGAATTTAAAAAACATTTACAATCAATTTTTATTTTTTAACTTTTATAATAAGGATTGAAGAATAATTCTTATTTTCAACTTTTATAATCAAAATGGAAAGCAATTTTTTTATTTTTAATTTTTATAATAAAAGTTGGAAAATACATTTTATTTTCAATTGCTAAAATAAAAATCGAAAATAAGAGTTAAATTATAAATTTTAAATAAAAATTGAAATTTAATTTTTATTTTATGATTCTTTTATTTAGATCGAAAGATAAGAGTTTTCATTCAATTTTTTTTTGATAAAAATAATAATTTATATTTTAAATATTATAATCGTTACGGTCGCTGGATTATTCTATCATACTGGTTGGCCCCCTAAAGCAGGTCGTCGCTAAATGGGGGAGGGAAGGCAAGAAAGGAGAGAGGGGAGGGTGGGGGGCAAAAGAGAGTAAACTGAGGAAGTGCTGATCTTGCTGTGGCAACAGTTGTTGCTGTTGTTGCTGGTTGTTGCTGGTTGTTGCTGGTTGTTGCTGTTGTTGCTGGTTGTACATCTGCCCCGTTTTCTCATTGGCAACAGTTGTCAGTGCTCAGTTGGCCAAAAGACAACATTTTGCCGCTTTTCACTGACGCTTGACCAAGACGCCAATTGTTGTTGTTGTTGCTGCTGTTATTGTTGCTAGTTGTTTGTTGTTGTTTGTTTGTTTGTTGTTGTTGTTACAAAGTGTCGCGTTTTACGAAAAAGTTTTCTCTTTTTTTCTTGTCGCTGTCTAGGCCGTGAGTTGAGTTCGCCAAGCGGCCAATCTATGTCTCTGCCCTCCCCCCTTTACCCACTGTTGCCCCATTCCCTGCCCCTGCTCCATCTCAGCTTGTTGATAATCCCTCTCTCTCTCTCTCTCTCTCTCTCTCTTTTCCCCCTTCACAAGTTGCTGTCTATTGCGGCATTTCTTTTCAGTTGCAAATTACTTCAAGTTGTTGTTGTTTGTGTTGCTTGGAATCTGGTTTTGTGCGATTGTTGCTGTTGTTGTTGCTGTTGCTTCTGTCAATAAACTGCCAAGCTGTTGCTTTGTTATTGTTGTGCATAAGACTTGTATACAATATACAAACAATGCATACATAAGTAGCTGTCTATATACATACGATACATACTATACATATATAATCTCTATAAGTATATATAAAAAAAAAAATAACAACAAAAGCATGATTTTAGCAACATTTTAGGAGGCTAATGAAAAGAAAAGGGCTTAAAATGCTGCAATTTCTGTTTAAATAAGTTATATTGTTTTATTTTTTATTTTTTATAATAATAATATTTAAATATTATTTTCATTTCTGTTTAAATAATTTATACTGTTTTATTTTTTATTTGTCATAATAATAATAATATTAAATAAATATAAATATTTAATTAATGTTTTAATTTCTTTGTAAATAATTTATATTGTTTTTTTTTATTTGTTATTAAATATTAAGTAAATTAAAACCCAACTTTAATCAGAGTAGAATTGTCATCAAAACACACATCAATAGATAAATATAAATATTTAAATTATATTTTTATGTGTATATTATTGTTAAACATTGTTACATTTCTTAATGTAAAGAACCAAATTCTATTAAATATTTTATTTATTAATTTGTGTTTTTTTTCTGGTGTAAAATATTAAAAATTAAATTATTATTCATATTAAATATTTTGTTTATTATTTGAACTATAAATAATGCTGTTAAATTGTTCTGACAAATTTTCTATTTATTTTTTTAATTTGTTCTTTTAATATTTTACGTACTATCATTCAAATTTATTGTAATTTATTTTTAAAATATTTATTGTTAATATTTGTTCAATATTTATATCCTTTGAATTTTCATACTATTTTTTTAAAAATACTTTACATTCATTTTTATTATTTTATTTTTAATTTATTTTTGTTTTGTGTAAAATTTTAAATATTAAATTATTAAATATTATTAAGATACTGACAGACTTTCTGCTTTATATTAATGTATTCTTTTAATATTTTATTTAAATTTAATGTGATTAATTAATAAAATATTTATTTTTAATATTTGTTCAATATTTATTTCATATGCATTTTCATGTTATTTTGATTATAATTTTGTATGTACATACATATTTAATGAATAAAAATATATGTATATTGTATTTCTGTTTTTAAATATATATATTTATTCAAATATTCACATACATGTGCAATTCGCTCCGAAAACTGCTGTTAATCCTGTGACACGTGGCGTATCCTTAATATTTGAACTTTAGCTGCGATTCCTTCACACACTTGAACGGCGACACATTCAAAAAACAAGACACAAAAATTTTGGATATTTACAACAATTATCAAAACATGCAAAACAACAAAAAATAACAAATCGTATTTTAATTTTAATTATTTGCAAATAGTTTCGTTAGATTTTTGTCAGTTGTGTTTTGTATTTTTAGGCAATGTTTTTTGGCTCGTTGTCGCGTTGTTTGTTGTTGTTGTTGTTGTTGTTATTGTTGTTGTTATTGTGTTCTATGCGCTTTTCGCAGCAACTGTTCAAAATCAACTGAAAACTAAAAACTGAAAATTCTCCGCAGTCGCGGCGTTAAAAATAGTCAAGAAGACAACAACGAGGCAACGAAGGCAACGAGTGACAATAAAAAGCCGAACACTCGAACGAGAGGCAACAACGTTGTTGTCGTTGTTGTTGTCGTCTGCATGCAGCTGCTGCAATCTCGCTCTCTTTCCCCCAATCTCTCGCTCGCTCTCTCTTTACCCCAGTCTCGCTCTCGCTCTCTTCTTGCATACTTTATGAATGAGATTTATGTTTAGTTTTCAGTGTCACGTTTCGATCCACATTTCAAAATAAAACTTACAAAGCAGCAAAAGAGGAAACAGAGAGAAAGAGCAATAAAAAGAAAAAAAAAAAAAAAATAGAGGCCTATTTAACGATATTTACAAATGATCAATTCCTGCTTCCATACACTTTAAGCAAATTGCGCATACGCCCCGTAAAACGCACGCATAAATTAAGTTAAACAAAGAAGAGACTAAGAAAATTCAAATGTGGTGCATGTTCACATTTTGATGATGATGTTTTTTTTGTTGTTGTTGTTGTTGATGTTGTAATCGCCCAAAGTCATTCAATAAATTTACTACATAACTTAAAAGCTCATTAATTTAAGCATAAATTTATTCAAATTAAGTTTAGTCTGCGTGCTGAGTATTTGACATAACGATACCCTGTAAATAAAATAAATAAAATTAATTAATTAATAACAATTATACCTAATTATTAATTATTAATTTAACAATGATTTCTAATGGTCTGCTCAGTTTTAATATTATGTATTATTTTTATTTAATTTTTCGTTCTTGTTTTTATCAACATAAAATTTGTAGAAACGTTGAATATTATGTTATCGATAATACAATAATATGTTATCGTTAATATAGTATTATTTTTCGATCTTTATTTTTTTATTTTAATTAAATTCCGAATAATTTTTTTATTATATTTCTTTTTTCAGTTGAACATGAAAAATTGCTTTAAATATATTTTTATTGATGATTTTATAAACATTTTTTCAATTATTTAAATTAAATTCTAAATTGCTTTATTATTTTATTTTTCTTATTTTTTTTTATACTGTATATTTTTAATTAAACATTTGAAAATTGCATAAAATGTGATATTATTGTTAATTTTATTAACATTTTTTTGATTATTTTATTTAAATTCTAAATTACATTTTTTTTGTCTTTTTTCCATTGAAAGACTTTGGCAGAGAGCAAAAAAATTTTAAATTCGAAAAATAAATAAATAGAAAGCTGGAAATAAACCTTGCAAGTGAATAATTTCCGTTAAAAAAAATTAATAAATAAATGGTTTATATTTTCCACCACGCTTTCTTCAAGTACTCCAGCTGATATGAGTTCTTATCTTAACTAAACCATTTTTGACCGTTCCGCTTAGTCACATTTACTAAATAAAAATCACAATAATATTGATGAATGTGTTTTGTTTTTTTTGTGTTTTAAACATTTAAATATTGATTACGTAAATAAAAGTGAAAGCTTAACAAACGACTTAAGTTCGTTTAAAAATTGCAAAGAAGATTAAAAGTCTATTTATACCAAAAATTTGCTAATGTCTTGTTAAGCTTAGTTATCCAAATTTTAAATGCATACTAAGTATTTAATATGTAACTATTGTTACTTTGAAAAAGCGTTGTGCTAAAAGCTTCCAAATAGACAGTCTCTTAGAATGAACGGTTAAATAAGCTTTCAAAACAATGCAATAACTGTATGAAGAGCTTAATGTACAGCTTTAAGTAGTAACGTAATAATTTACTGTATGTAATTACTTTACTTTATTGTGACGTTAAATTACTAGGGACTAGTGATGTCAACATATATCGAAAAATCGACAAATCGTTTTTAACTCGATAGTTTTTTCTTGATGATATATCGGCAACTTAATTTTTACTTTAGCAGTTTTAACATTTTGTTTTAAAATCGATTCATAATTTGGATTTACATCAAGAATTACAACGATTTATCGGTATTATTTTCCGATATATCGACTAAATCGATTTTTGTGTTCACGATTTTTACATTTTGATTTAAAACTCTATTAAAAACATGGATTTACATCCTTACTGAGGACTCACTGCTGAGAACAACTCGATTTTCAAGTACTTTAACTAGATAGTTTTTTTTTGCCGATATATCGCCAACTTAATTTTTACTTCGACGATTTTAACAATTTGATTTAAGACAACGATTTATCGGTATTATTTTCCGATATATCGACTAAATCGATTTTTGCTATTGCGATTTTCACATTTCGTTTTAAAAATCGATTAATAAATACAGCGGTTTATCGATTTTATTTTCCTATATATATCGACTTTCACATTTCGATTTAAAACTCAATTCATAATTTGGATTTACATCACTACTGAGGACTACCCCTGATAAATCAAAGTTCCCCCTTTCCCAAATTATAGATATCGTCAGAATACAGTTTAAAGCCCAACTTTTATCGATTTCTAACTCGATTATTGTATTTTGAACAATACGTTATGTAAGCTGAAGCTGAAAAGCACCCCAAAACAAAAAATGTAAACAAAATGTATTTTATTTATGTAATAAAAGATGAAAGAAAGACGAAAACAAGCCACGAAGCAGGAATGCAAAAGAGACTTAAAAATAATAATCAAAAAAAAATAAAAGAAAGAGAGATGCGCTTGAGTAGAGACGCCTCACCAAAAAGCGGCAAAGGGGGCAGCTCATTTATCTTTGCGCAACTTTTGGCTGGAGACTTCAATGGCCTCCAGCCAGAGCTTGAGCTCGGCGGGCATCTCCGGCCGCTTGGCTGCCTCCGGATACGTTTTGAGCAGCTCGTTCACATTGCAGTTGGTCAGACACTGTTTGGATAAGGCGACGGCACGCACAAAGTTATCGGCCAAAGTGACAAACTGCTGCTCCAAATAGATGGCCTTGTCGTCCCACCACACGAGCTTCGTTTCGATCTTGTAGGGATGGAAAATGGGAATGGTGCGACGATAGCGAACACTGCTCGCACCTTGAACGGCGCCGCCGCCGCGCTGACGTACCAGCTCATACAGATTGGTCAGCGAATAGAAATGGAAACGGGCGAAATCCAATTCACGCAAATACCGAGCATTGTTCATGTGACGCAGAAAGATGTCCACATCCTGGGATGTGCACAGGCCATAGATGGTCGTCGTGTCCGTCACTTTGCGCTTGCGCTGGAACAAACGGCCGCCCAGCACTGTGAAAATGCAGCGAATAAAATAGTTGACATCCCAGATGATGTACAGAATGAGCAGCAACACCAGCCACGACATGACGACTCGACAAATCTTTGGTAACTTCTGCACAAAATTCAACTCGTAGCTGAAGAGAGAAAGTTTAGCGTTTTAGACTTTGGCTTTTTTTTTGATCGGACTCCAAGTCCGAAGTGTCAATGAGATGCATTGAACCTCATTAATCGATCACTAATCGCATGCGCATATGTGCATAATCAAATACAATTCAAGTATCGATAATTACTCACTTGTCTACTTCAATTGCACACAGTACAGCGTCGATCGCGATAACGATAACGATAGGCAACTAACGACGCCGACGATGATCAACTGTTGGCAAGCGACCGGACACAACTGATATGAAGACAGCTAGAAAAGCTGCTTTCAAGTCAACTCAAGAAAACAACAAACGAAAGTTGCTTGCAAGCAACTGTGCTGCCAGCAGTGATGCCAATTTGGACATTTTTCGGTTAGATTTGTCTGGTTTTTAACTGCTTCAGTCGGGAAAAATCTCAAACATATTCTATCCGAAAATCTGGCTTTATTTTAGATTCAATTAAATTGAATCCAAAAAGGGATTCTTTACTGCCAATTTTGGAACTTTTTGAAAATTAAAACGATATAAAGGCGAAAACACTTTCCCAATGTTTCCAATGTTCAAAATACGTCAAAATTTTGGTCCAAAGCAAACAAATATCGAGTCTCTGCTGGCAATAAACCTTTTTCAGTTACTTTCGCTGTTACTTTTCTGTCCTTGCCTTGGTCGATTGCAGAAGTAGAGAGGGATTTTAGCCAAGTTACTTGGGTAAAAACTAAATTGAGGAACCGTCACAAAAATTGTTGCCATACGAATAAATTGCCTGGCAAATACCTAAGGATGATGCCGAAAAAAGTCATTGAAGATGCATTAAAATTGGTAAGTTAAAAAAAAAATAGGAAAAAAAAAGTTTTGAGTGTTTTTCTGTCATTTTTTTTTTTTGGTTTTTCAGCTTTTTTCCCTGATTTTCTTGGAATTTTTGTCTTTTTTTTGCTTTATTTTTGCCTAGCTTTATTTAAAATCAACCAGGTCTGTTCCAAATTCCGAAACCGAGTTGACTGCTGTTCCGAAAATCGACAATAATTGTCGTTTTCAAAACGTGTGCTGTAGAGTCACCGGATTTAAAAAGTTAATACCATTTAAAGCTTTAAAATGAATATCTAAAATTATAAACTGAAAATTATAAATAATGCTGAACATGTTTAGAATCGATTAACATCACTACTTCAAGTTTAAACAGTTGAAGTATTTTTTAAAAGAATTTTCTTAAAAACATCTATAAAATATGTTATAAAAAAAAGCAAACCGAGCTGTTCTAAATTCCACTTTAATTTTTGTTATCGATACCAACTCTCGCAGTCGAAAGCGTCTAGAGTCTAGACCCTAGAATTGCTTTAATTCAATAACAAAATTCGAACAACGAAGTTTTAGTCTAGTTTATAGGCTAATTACACTGAGCACATCTACGGGGAACGCATGGGAATGATGGTAGATGTGAAACACCAATTCACATAGCCAACATCTAACATCTAACATCAATTTGTCACTTCACGTCAAAATTTTGCAAACAAAATTGTAAAATTTTACTCTTGGTATAAAATGAATTTTGATGAGGAATTGGCTGGGCCTGGTGGCATTCGACACGAGCAACGAAATGGTCAAGATTAAGCAAAATGCAGACGTCGGCGAAGAAGTTAACTTGTCGCTGACTGCCTATTTAAATAACATACACCAACTGCAAATCTTCTAATAAAAAAATAAATTATAAATTAAACAAATATAGATATTTTTAAGTTGTTTATTTATTTAAGGTGAGTTGGGGGTCATTTTAGTCAGTAAAGCCCATGATGCTCCTCGCGAAATTTATGCTGCTCTTTCTTCACGTGCATCCTCATCCGAGCTATTTTAAGCTGCTCGGCTTGGCGCGCTTTGCTACAGGTGCTCTGGTTTCGTGTTGGCTGGTGTTGGTAATGGTACTCCACGCAGGCACCTCTAGATCAAACTCGATCGAGTCTTCCATATATTCCATGAAAACTGCAATAAGACCATTACTTGTACATTCTGTATGTACTAAAATAATCAGTTACAAAAACTTTCTGCAGATTTTCATAGTCGGCAAGTTTATTTCTGTGCGGACATCTATCTAACCACTAGGAGATCTGGTTTTCGAGCGTATGCGCCATTAAAGTGCAACCTCTTGAGCGCTCCTCTTAGATCTCCAATATTCTGCTACCAATTCTTTTTTTGAGTTCTTTTAATTAAAACAAAGCCATTATATATTAGCGAAAATGATTTAAAACCTTTTTTACTTACATGATTCAGCCAATTCTCATTGTTTTGTTTGTTTTCCATTTGTTTTTGCCATTCATTTTAGTTGATATTGTTTACATTTTCGTACCGAATGGCAAATTTCTAGTGTTGCATTCGAAAAAAATCGGCTCGAAACCGATTAGAAACGTATGAAAAAGGAACATCAGTAGGAGATGGTGGAACGGATGGGGAAATTTCGGCACGGGTAAAACTATAGGCACATCTAAAATTTTGATGGCAGATGTTAGATGTTGCTCAGTGTGAAAAG
>JBAMBL010000203.1:0-17317 GCA_037043405.1 Drosophila subquinaria
TGGCCCGCGCGACACCAGGCTTACACCTGTTGTTTATTGCACCGTTTCTTCTCCCCCTCGGCCCTGCCAATCAAGCATTTACACAAGAGGGGGAACAGCCTTATCGGCTCGCTTCTTCAGCTCGGGTGCGCTCCTCCCGCCTCAGCTCCAGCATCACCTCGCACGCCATCTTCTCTACTGCATCCCAGTTTTCCCTCGATGCCATCATGTATTGCACTAAGTTGCTCGGGGTGGGTTCGACTCCGAAAGTCACAGCAACTATGCTCCTCTGCCTCCTGAATCTAGGGCACTCAAAAATGACGTGCTCTGCATCCTCTTGAAAATCGGTACCGCAAGTTCTGCAATAAGGGTCATCGCTGTGGCCAAAACGGTGGAGGTATGCCCTAAAGCAACCATGACCGCTCAGGAACTGGGTCAGATAAAAATTTACCTGCCCGTGTTTCCTGTCCACCCATTGCTCGATTTGTGGTATGAGTCTTCGTGTCCAGCTGCCGTTTTCCGACTCAGTCCATCTCCTTTGCCATCTATTTAATATGATCCTGTGGTTGGGATCCGCACCGTTGTTCCTGCGTTCATCTGTTTGGTCCTCTACTAAGAGGTCGAAGGGTGGTATGCCTGCAATCACGTGGACGGCAGCCCCCGAGATAGTGCGAAAACCACTGGCTACCCTTAGCGCGCACACTCGGTATACAGAGTTTAACCCTCTGATGTAGGATTTCCTCCTCACGGACTTCGCCCAGATGGGTGCTGCGTACATGGTGATTGACCGTACCACCGACGTGAGTAAGCGTCTTCTTAGCTGCTTAGGTCCCCTAGTGTTGGCCATGATGCGAGCGAGTGCTGTGCATGCCACTGCTGCTTTCTGCTCCATATACGCCATATGGTCCTTGTATGAGAGCCTATGGTCCAGGATTACACCAAGGTACTTCACTGATGGCCGGGAGCGCACGGTAGTGTTGCCAACTGAGACGTTTGCAGTCTCTACCGTCTTCCGGGAGCTTATGAGGACCGCCTCCGTTTTGTTCTCTGCCAGAGACAGGCCTACGCCGGTCAGCCAGGTTTGCGCTAGCCTTATAGCCTCGTTGGTGATGTCCTCCACCTCTGCGATATGCTTCGCTACCGACACAATTGCCACGTCGTCCGCAAAGCCCACGATTCGCACACCCTCTGGCAGCGGTAGTCGCAGTATGCCGTCATACATCAGGTTCCATAGTACTGGGCCTAGTACAGAGCCTTGTGGGACTCCTCCGGAAACCGGTACAACCCCTTCCTTGAGGCAGGTGTTGAAGACCTCGGCAAACAGGCTTGGCTGTAGCTCCATTGCCATCTTAATGACGATACTTGGAAGTCCGTCTGGGCCAGGTGCCTTCCCCGGCTTTATTCGGCGCGCTGCACTATGGATCTCCTCCTGGGTAACTGAGATAAATGTCGCTTCCGTGTTCTCACCACGATTTGTGGCCATCGGCTCCTGCGATGGGAAGAGTTGTTCCACGATTTTGCCCAACAGGTGTGGGCAAGAAGGGCTCGGTGGTCGGAAGGCATGAAGTCTCTTCATGGTGAGCTTGTAGGCCATCCCCCAAGGATCCGCATCGGCTTGGTCGCAGAGGTCTAGGTAGTGCTTCCTCTTGCTGTCTTTAATCATGTTTTTTAACGTACGTCGCTTACTCCTATAGTCCTCTTGGAGTTCATCGTGCCTCGCATCGTCGCGCCTTCGCGCCCGCTGGTATGCCCGTCTTGCCCGGAGTGAGCTCAGACGCGCTTCAGCTATCCCACTGTTCCACCAGTAGACTGCCTTCTGCCGTGTCCCTCCCGTCGTCTTGCGCATTGACGCATTGCACGCTCTTAGGATATGGCTCATTAGTTGCTCCGCTCTTCCGTGATGGGGTTCAGGACGAAACCATCCAAATAGACGTCGGCACAATTTTGGCGGCTTTACTTCGTCTTTCCACCTCACTTAGATTTTTCTCGCCTCGCTTGCTTCACTTGTCAGTCGGGCATTTTTTGGCTGTCGTTTCGTTTAGATTTTTGTTTGGTTTCGTTTTGTTGTGTTTTGTTTTTCACTTCTTTCTTCCTATTTTTTTTGTTTTCTTTTGGTTTTTTACTTAAGCCAAAGGATTATTTGCTTGGTGTATTCCTTTGACTCTGTGCATGTTCTGTGTTTGGTTTGTTTCGACGGCGCCGGAACATTTGGTTAGCTGCCTTGCGGTTTGGACCCTCGAGTTTATCAGCGTGCGCGTCTCATAGCACGACCTTGGATTTCTATCTGTATCTGTGTAATCTTATCTACATGTATGTGTTTGTGTGTTTGTTTATTTAGGTCGAATTTCAGGCCAAGATTAGAGATTTGGGCCCTACTCTGGCGCCAGCCAAAGCAGCTCAGTTAGTTTGGTTTATGGCTTAGCAGCTGTTTTTGGTTTATTAATTTCGCATTAAAGTGTGCTACATTTATTGGCTACTCGCATTTCTTTTGCGCCTTAAAAAATTAAAAAATGTTTTTTTGTTTGCCTTTAAGGGCAGCGAAATTCAGCTAATAAAAGTTGATCTGGAATCTATCTGACAATCTTTATATACACATTAAATCTGTTTCATATCTCAACGTCAATCTCTTGGTCAATGCTTAAGAATCTGCCGAGCTCATTAAATGCCTCAATTTCAAGGCGGCCCTAATAAAAATGCAAATAGTAAGAGCAAAGCGTAAAAACCACTTCCTACCATTTAACACAAAAAAGCGAACAAAGCAAATCAAATTGCATGAGAATTATGACCTCTATGAGTCTGTCAGTGAAATCAGGAGTTGATCCCGGAGTTTGGGACTCTGTAAGTGACGTTGTGGCAGCAACTTTAGCTGCTTTTGCAGCTCTCAGCGGTTTTTATGCTGCAAAGATTTATGAGCTGAGACATGAAATGATGACCCACGTTTTGCGCTGTTCTGATCTGATTTTCAACGCTCATTTTGCTGGCTGGGCACTTTTTATGGTCCAGCACCTGCGGTCAGCTGAAAAGGGCTAATAAACTTGAATACAGTTTGCCAACTGATTTACATAAAGCCAAATGCTGCCATTGCCTAGCCGTTTTCATCAAAAGGTAATTGGATTTCTGTTGAAAGTTAAAAGTAAGCAACGTCCGTCGACAGCGCGACGCCAACAATCATTTGATTAAAATTGGTGCACAATAACAAACAGCACGGCAAAGGAAAACAATAATGTTAAAAAATACACTTATGTGTATACAAATATCTAAAAAAAAAAAATGTGTGTGGTTTATATACTCAGTACCATTTTAAAGAGTTTTATGACGACTGAGTCCTTAAAATGAACATTAAACTCTAGATTAGAGACTTTTATTTAAATTAAAAATATTTAATTGGCTGACTGATCTAAGCCAGAACTGAGAGAAGTCAACTTTAAAAATTTCTGTTTTTATTTCTGCAATAGCTATGGAAAATATACAAATTTCATATAAGATACCTTTGCTATCTGATATTGGGTATTTTCTAGTCGCATATTCCACTTGTCGCGTTGGTAATAAATTTAAAAAACCCACAACTGGCAATAACAAATAAAAAAAAGGGCGCATAGAATGGGAACACGGAATTGGTGGCAATTGTTGGCAGTTGAGGCACGCGAGTGCCACGCCCCATTTTTAACTGGAGCCACCCACCCGCCCACACCTGGTTAATGCACCGCTTGGCCCAAAATGGCCGCCGGCTGTTGGTCAATGTGGCCAGGTTGGCGTCGCCGTGCTTTTCATTATGTTTCTTTGTTTTTTTTGTTATTTTGTTTTTTTTTACTTTGCGGCTGCTTTGTTTTGGCTCGTGTCCCTTTTTGCGCTTACGCCATTCTCGTTTATTTATTAGCAATTTTATTAGCTATGAATTTGTTTGTTTTTATCGTAAAACCCGCCGCAAAGCAGCCGCAAAATACAAAAACAGACAACGAAAACAACAAAAACCGAACCCAACCGAACTCCAAACTCCACCTACGGCTCCACTTGCAGCCTTGTTCCCTCGAAGGGTGTATGGAACCAAAGGGCTGCTGGCTGTTTGTTATTTTGCAGCCAAATGAATGTGATTTATATTTTCAATAATGAAAGTGACTACCACCGCACTCAGTTCCGGTTTCCCGTCTGCTTAAAACATTTAAATTTAAATATTTTCTATGCCTTGATTTATTGTTTTATCCAGCCAAATGCTTTTTTTTATGCCGCCGCCGCATCCAAGACTGATGGGGATGATGAGGGCTGTGTGGGCGTGGTCGAGCTGGTTTCACGCCCGAGCACACAAACGATGTGACTGGAGCCAATTTTATTTGTCTTGACTTGTCAGCCGAGGTGATTAAAACTTGGTGGCTTTCTACCGTGAACACCTAAAATGCTCCCAAATTGCCCACCTTTTGTTTTGAGGCACAAAAGACGCCACAAGGTATTCACAAACACACAAACTACCCAAATCAAAAACGCTTTTGAAATATCTCAAAAGAAAAAGCAGTCAAATTTGTTAATGACTAATTTTTGGAGTGGAAGATTTTCGAGAAGCTAACTTTACAGTACTATTTTGCACATTTATTTATAAGTATCTATTTAAGCATTTTAAACTAAACAAAACTTGAGTGTAGTGCCGAGTACTACACGTTAATTAAAATGGTGTGCTTTTTTTTTCTTTTTTAAATTGTAATTCATTCAAGCGTCCTTTGACATTATATTATCGCTGTTTTTCCCTCATTTACTGAGCCCTTTCAGCTCTGGCCACTCAAGAGCCCAAGCAAATCCTGCTAACATTCGCAATTCATGGGCCGCAATTTTGTATTTTTTTTTATTTTTATTTTTTGTATTAAAACATGCGCTAAATGTTCCCCTTGCGGCAATTTAATAAAAATAAAAGCCAAGCGGCAACTTCAGAGTGCCTTCTGTGCCCCTTTTCATTTCCTCCTTTTCCTCCTCTTTCTCTCTCTCTCTCACACACAGAGACATTTCAGGTGAATGCGCGCGCTGCCTGCATTAAATTTTCACTATTCACCAAAAATAAACGAGAATGAGCAAAAAAAAAAAAACAGGTAAATAAAATTGAAGCAAAGTGAGAAATACTCGTAAAGGAAACTTGGCGCCAGGGCCAGATTCGTTGAATGGTAGGCGCAACGCCAAAAGTGTTGGCCATAAGTCAGCAAACATGAATAACAAATCAATTCTGTTTTAACGTCGGTGCAAATTCTTGATGCCTCCGCCCCCTCATCCCCCCACCACCCTTCGGACTCCCTTTACACACACGAACAGGCACGGACAGGACTCATTTGAAAGGTGCGAAAACGAGCTGTTGAAAGGCGTGCAAAGCAAAGTCGCCGACACACACTCACACACACATAGGATGGAGCTTAAGAGGCCACCAAACAAATGTATCTACATAAAAGTGTTGTTGCTGTGTGTGTGGGGTATGTGTGTGTTTGTGTGTGCTTGTGTGTATGCCGCATAGTTCGGTGTTAATGGCAGGCAGCCTTTGTCCGTTGGGCGTCGGGCATTTTGAATTTTTAATGCATTCCACCCGCCTGCTTAGGTTTTCCTCTCTCTCTCTCTCTCTCTCTCTCTCTCTCTCTCTCCGCCGCCTTTACCTCCTTGATGTCGTGTTGCTCCACATTTTTTTTAGGCATGTTTGCATACACTTACGCCCAGCAAACTATGCATATGCATATGAATGGTTCTGCCCGTGTCTCTGTGTGTGTGTGTGTGTGTGTGTGTGTGTGTGTGTATGAGTGAGGGGGCTGCTCCTCGCACCACTCTGCTTGTCTCTCTCTTTTTTATGCCATGGCAAAATTGTCCGGTAATAAATTTTCAGCGTTTCCTGCCGACAAAGCGCCGCACTTTACAACACTTTTGGCATAAACAAACAAACACCGCACACACATATGCATATACGTACACATATACATATGCAGCAATCCATGCGTGTGAATGGACTATGAATGTGTGCGTGCGTGCATGTACACACACACATCCATCGTAAGAGTGTGACTGTAGTGGTAGTATGGCGTTCATGTAACGGAAGTTAAGTACACACTAAGTTGAACTCGTGCGCTTGTAACGACGCTTCCTTCATATGTTTTTTGATACTCAGCACACACAAACACAGGCACACTTATTCATACTACATATACTTGTACTACCAAACACCCATACATACTTAAATGCACCCCATCCGCTGAATTTTCTGCTCTTGGCCTGCAGGTGAAAATGTTTAATTTTTTTTTTATTGCTTATTGTGTGTACAGAGCGCTGTCCAAAGGCTTAAAACAAAACTTTTGCGCCAGGACGTCAAAATTAATGTCGACATCCTTGCCGTTGCTCCTGCGCATTACTCAGGGCCTCTGATGAGCTCCTGCCAATGTTAGTTGGCTCTGTAGTCTTTACATACAGCATTTTGAATTTATTTTCGTGTACTCATGTTTATAAGGTGTTAAGTACGGCTGTCAAGTATTTCAAGTTTATTATGCAAAAAAGGGTAAAATTATACGAGCACTTACATAAATAAAAGTTCTATCACATGCTAAACTTTCTCTTAAATTAAATATAAACCAAATCAGACTAGTGATAAATATGTACAATCGTGGGCGTAATAATAGGAACGAAACAACAAATGAAAAATCAAATATTACTATTTCAATTGTTTAAACCATATCCTTAAATTAATTTTAATTTAAATAAGAAATAGAAGAGAAAAGAATGGACTATATAGTCAGAGCTTTATAGAAGCTGTAATAACACGTCATCCGCAAGATGGAATTTTCTTCCAGATTTCCCTGCTTCTTTCCACCTCTCCATAGACGATTAAGGTTTGGCAATTGAAACAATAAAAGTAAAACATAACTATTATTGGCTGCTGCTCTTATTATTTCGCACACATCTGTATATCATTCTCTTGGTATATATTTGCTACCATATGTCTTCTATCTGGCAAACTGCCATTGTGTTGACTTCTACTATTATGCACCCTTTGCTTAGTGGAACAGCAAAAGCAACAGCAACAACAACAACAACGAAAATCGAGCACAAGTGTTTGTAGGCGTCCTGCTTCTTGCTTGAGCTAATAAAACACTTACCAACACTGACACTTCAAACTAATTATGCGCTGGTGTTACGTGGGGCCGGGCAGGACGGGGAGGTGGGAGGTGTACACCTGTTCAGTAGTGTAGTGTACATATCTAGGTGTAGTGCCGTCATTAACTGTCATTACACAATTTCCATAAACAACAACAACAACAAGTACGTGTGTGTTTGTCTGCGCTTAAGTTTCGTTACGCCCAAGCTCAACGGCAAGCTGCAATAAAAGTTGTAGCCTGATTTTGCCAGCGAGTGTCTGAGCCATTGTTTGTCTTTAGAAACTTTGTAAATTGTGTTAAATATTCCATTAAACAGAAAGCATTTTTGTTCACAACTGCAACAGTCAGTGCTAATTGAATGGCCCGTTGAATGCAGGGACGAGGTGATAATTTGTATACCCTTTTATAAATCTGACCAGAAATGTTTAAAGCATTAAAAGAGACATGTCAGACCCCATAATGTATATATGTATATTGTTGATCGGAAAGAGCATCAAATCTTCAGCGTGTAGAACATGTTTATGGGAATAATTTTATGTTAAAATGCACCTATTATATTCATGCATATTGAAAAGTGTGCTGCCCCAATCAACTTTATTGCAGAGTTTAGTTGATGGCGGAGATACGCATTAATTGAACAGACAGGCTTTTAAAATAATTGCAAACATGCGAGATACATTTCTTTTATATGCTTATTCTAAAATAAACATTTTATCAAAGGGTTGCTGGTTTTGATTGATGAAAATACAAAGAGGTAAATGTTATCATTGCACTTGAAAGAAATATTTAATTGATTAGATGGAAAGAGAACCAAAGTCATTTGTTTATTAATACAAATAAACTTCAATTTCAAATACTATGAGCTTATTATTGTTTTATTTTCAGAATATACATAGTTTTTAATCCTATAACTTATTTTGTGTAGACTAACTTTCATTAACTAACTTTCATTAACTAACTTTCATTAACTAACTTTCATTAACTAACTTTCATTTATTAACATCCGTTATTTTCAATTCAATTTAAATTCTTTCCTGAAATCGTCAGCTGTGACGTCATGGCAACATGGCGATCATGCGCACTGGTCAACAATAAACACGCGCATGCCTTTGGTATTATTTAGCACCAACGTGAATAAGGGCTGCTACCGAGCCAAAAGATAATAGAAGTAGAGCTGGGCTTTTTAGTTCAATTTGCTGAAAAAGTTCAGTCGTTAATTTTTCAGTCGTGAGCTAAATCAGTCATTTGTTGTTTAAGTTTTTTATTAGTATAGACGACAAATACCAATTAGATTTGATATTATCTTTTAATTTTGCGGGTTATACTTACTTATGCCCTGGCTTATTGAAAATTGGGCTTAAATAACCTTTCACATTGTTCAAAACTTATAAGTATATGAAATTAAAACATGGTTACAAGTAAATAAAGAAGAAATTGAATCCAATCGCGGAACTCCATGTAATTGTATTTCTCTAAGAAACTTAAAAGTTTGTTTAAAGAAATTACTGACCAACTGAGAAATGAACGATTTAGTTCATGAATAAGTTCATTCGTTCATCATAATGACCCGTTCATTTGAACTTCTTCAGAACGAAACGACACAACTCTAAATAGAAGCAAAACAGCAAGCAGTAGGCGCAGTGAGAATGTATAATTTAATTTAACTTAATTACAATTAGTTGGCTGCGCTACATTTCATTTTTCGTTTTTCCACAGCGCCCAGCAGTACGCAGTAATCGTTGAAAAGTTACGCAGCACAAGCAGCCATAAAGCGAAAACCAAGCGGTGTGTTACATTTAACGTTGCATACAGCGGGACGGACGGGCGTGTGAGAGAAGTGGTTGAAATAAAAAAAAAAACTACACGCAAAATGCAGAAAAAATTTAGCCGGGGCCGAACAGCGCTGGCTTTACTGTTCGCCTGCTGTATATTGGTTGGCACAGCCGGCGCAAATGCAGATATCGACGATTTTGACGACGGAATCGTTGAAGATGTGCAGGTGAGCGATTTTCTCCACACATTTACACATATCTATGTATGTATGTATACAGTATGTATGTGTGTGTATGTATGTATGTTGATTGGCGGCCGGTTACCACCGGCAATCGTGCACAAAAAAGTACACGTCAGAAGCAAACATCTGTTCTAGAAGGGGGGCGGATGTGTTTTGTGGGAGGGGTTAATAAGTGTAGTGTGTAGGTTACGCGTGACCATAGTTTATGGGCTATGACCCGCGATGTCTCTCAGTTTACAATTCCGAAATATATATATCTGCATCTGTGTGCATAAATTAAACTGACTTACGCAAGCCCCTTACGCTCTCCCCTCTCTCGCTATCTCCCTCCCTCTCTTTCGATATCTCTCTGGTTGCCTTGGAAAGTGTGTCAGCCGCGTGTTTTTTTTATTGTTTCATATCTTACGCTTATCTAAACGTGGTTAATGTGAATGTATCTTTTAGGAGGAAGCTGCCAACGTAGTCGCAGAGGAGCTCGTCTACGAGAGTCCCGTTATCGAGCCTAGAAAGTTCCATTTTGCGGATCATTTTGATGATGTTGAAGCATCTCGCAAGCAGTGGATCCATTCGCAGGCCAAGAAGGACGACATTGCCGAGGAAATAGCCAAATACGATGGCATCTGGAACTGGGAATCACCACAACGCATTGTCTGGCCCAAGGATAAGGGCCTGGTGCTCAAATCAAAGGCAAAGCATGCTGCCATCTCGGCCCGCCTCAGCAAACCATTTGACTTCAAAGCCAACAAACCATTGGTGGTACAATATGAGGTCACAATGCAGGTGCGTTGCCATTCTGTCTATTGCAAACGACTCTGCAGATTGCATCAGTCGCACCAATAATCGGATAATCCAATTAATAGTAACTGCCACTAATCGACCCAATTTCATGCGCTACTTTTTCCGCTTTTTCCAGGAGGGTCAAGAGTGCGGTGGCTCGTACATCAAACTATTGTCCGCAGGCAAGGAAACGGACGATCTAACCACGGTAAGCAGTGACAGCCGTGGCCTGTGGCTGCTCCCTAAAAGTCGACACATTGTTTACTTATTGTCTTTTCGCTATGTGCTATCTTCTGTTTCGGTGTAGTTCAATGACAAGACACCGTACACCATTATGTTTGGACCGGACAAGTGCGGCAACGATGTGAAAATGCACTTCATATTCCGTCATGTAAATCCAATTAACGGCACCATAACTGAAAAGCACTGTAACAAACCAAAGTAAGTGTGCGTGCCCCCATTTCCCATCCCGTTTCCTTTTGTCACCGCTGTCCGCCGCTATATTTGTTGTGTTCATTATTAGTTGACATGTGCAGATAAGCCGGCGCATCCACATATACTCGTGGATGTCTATTAACCCCAACAGCGCAACAGCTACAGCTACTGGTGGTTGCTGTTGATTGGCGCGGTCATTCACTTGCTCACACTTTCACTTGTTGTTTTGTCTGTGTGCGTGTTTCAGGAATCGCTTGGAGGAACCATTCAAGGACAAGCTGCCGCATTTGTATCAGCTGGTGGTGCGACCGGACAACAGCTTTGAGATACGACTGGACCACAAGATTATTAACGAGGGCTCGTTGCTGACTGATTTCAAGCCACCTGTCAATCCATCAGCAGAGATCGATGATCCCACTGATCAAAAGCCAGCTGAATGGGATGAGCGCGAGAAGATACCCGATCCAACGTCGCAGAAGCCGGACGACTGGAATGACGATGCTCTGCCACAGATACCCGATGTCAATGCTGTCATGCCTGCGGGTTGGCTCGAGGATGAGCCGGACATGATTTCAGACCCCACTGCCGAGAAACCAGAAGACTGGGACACCGAAATCGATGGCGAATGGGAGGCTCCTCTGGTCGATAATCCTACATGTGAAAAGGCCCCTGGATGCGGCAAATGGAAGGCACCGCACATTCCCAACCCAGAGTACAAGGGCAAATGGCGAGCACCGATGATTGAGAATCCCAACTACCAGGGCAAATGGGCGCCTCGCAAGATCGCCAATCCCGACTTCTTTGAGGATCTGACACCATTCAAAATGACGCCGATTGTAAGCAGTTTAACCATTTATCGGATTGACTGTCGTTATATACGGGTAATTACTGTACTTATAGGGCGCTGTTGGTCTCGAACTGTGGTCCATGTCCAATGAGATACTCTTCGACAATCTCATCATTACGGATGATTTGGATGTTGCACGTGATTTTGCCGCCATGAGCTTTGATGTCAAACGCCGTTACATTGATCGGGAGTCGGTAAGTTGGCTGCCACGCCTCCTAATGAATAATACACACACCACAAAAAAACAAAAAAAGAGAAATACCAGAATAAATAATCATTCGAAATGCTCTGCATACGGAAGAAAACGCTATGGCATCGTCTGATGCGTCACATGAACTACAAACCCGGCTGGTGGGCATTATATTTCCTCTATTTGCTGATCCCCGCCAGCTGCTACGTCTTCTACTTGTACCGACGAGCAAAAGAGGTTTAGACTTTGTCTCTTCTCATGTATCTGTATTTGTTGCACACTCATAAACACACTGAATACGCTCGACATTCATTTGCTATTGCTATGCACGACGCACCCTTATTGCTATTTGCTTCTTTTGTAGGACTCATTCGTAAACAAGGTGCTTGAGCTGGCCAAGAGTTATCCCACGGCATGGGGCATTGGCTTGGTAGCCTTTATTGCGTTGACTGTCGTCGGCATCTACTGTAGATTTGGCAAGGCAAAGACTCAGGTAATGTTCACAAGCTAGTTGTCCACAGTTGGCCAGCTGTAGTTATTGAAAGATTCTTGCTAACGGGCAAATGAATGAATTTACAGGACTCTGCAGCGACTGCTGCCGCCGCTAAGGCCAAGAAAACAGATGAACCGCAGCCCGATGATGAGAACGAGCCCAACGAGGATGAGAGCGAGGAGGATTCATCAGGACAGGCGGCTGGTGAAAGCAGTAAGACAGACGCGTCAAAATCTGCTAGCCCCAAAAAGAACAAAAAGTCTGATTTAGATACTAACGATCAAGTTAAGCAGGATGATAACAGCGACGAGCCAACACAGACTGAGGTACGTCTACAGTTTATATTCATTATGCCAATTTTAAAACTAACTGTACGATTTCTCTACAGGAATCCACAACGAAATCTGCTCGCAAACGCGCAGTGCGCAAGGATTAGGATGAATGCAATCGGATTCATATTCGTATTTAAAACTTAACCTAATTCCAAATTGCAATTAACAACTTAAAGGAAGAACACAGAGTGACCCAACATTCATTAACACTCTGCAGATCAGGAATCGAGAAACACCCACGATCGATCACAAAAGCATGCCTCATACCAAAACTGTTGTTGGTAGTTCCACAGTTGAATATCACATATAGCTGCTAATTTAATGTACTATGTAGTTTATGTGGTTCGGTTTAGTTTTCTTATGCGTACGTAATATTCTGTATTATCATTGTATTTCTATTTCTGTTGTATAATCTCCACACAAGCCTGATAATTGATATTATCTTAAATCGTGTTCTGATTTTGATTTGTGCTCTTCAATTTTCAACGAAATAAAATAAAAAACTAGACAAATGAGGGAAACAAAGATAATGAAACCAATAAGCGATACGTACTCCATTAGAGAGAAAGAGGGAAATATCTAGTTTAATATTATGTAATTTAAACGAAATTTATGAATACGCTAGTTATACTCAGAGTTTAAACAATTTTCATTTTTCATTTGTAACAATGAAAGCTACAGCGTAAATAAAACTAAATGTCAAAACCAACTCAATTTATGTCCAAATGATTATTTTAATTCAACAATAGAGCATCCGTTACCAAGCAGCAACCCGGAAGGACTAACCGAGCAACTCAACTGACGGTTGAATAGCCTCCAATCCACTGGCAATCTGATTTTCCACCACCAAATGCCGTTGGGCATGCTCTCGTGTAATGTGTTAATTTAAATGTCAAACCCTTGTAAATGTGATTGAAAACTGCGAGGGCGACGACCAAATCCGATGCGAATTGGATTTATGCTCCGTGGTGCATGCAGCGCCAACCAAACGGTTGAACCACGGCGCGACTCTGTTGCATGTTTTGTGGTTTTTAGAAATTTATTTCGAAAAAACATAAAGGGCTATCAATGAATGTTCAAAGATTTTAATTCAAATTTAAAATGTTTAAAGTTTCCGTACATATCGATTGCCATTCCGTTTAGCGCCTTTGCCATTTTAATTCAATTTCCTACGCCCATAAATAAGCCAAGCCAGACAGTTCTTGGCCATAAAGGCAAAGGGCAATTGTTAATGAAATTGTTATGACAGCCCCAAAATATCCAATGTATGAAAGTCATCTACATATGGGCTTGGAAAATGCTTTACATTCAAATTAGATTTATGCCCGCCAACAGATGTGCGCTCCGATTCTGTCTATTGCCAATCCGGCGAAATTTTCGGCACAAAAGATTAAATGGTTTGCATGGGGTTCCCTGATGTCTGTGCCGATAAAGTTCCGTATTGACGCACTTAAAAGGATTAACATTTTTGTGCTGACTGCGGCTGGAAACGTCGTTGCATATTAAAATAACATGGTCGAATCGAAGAGTGGGATCCAATCCCATCCCATATTTCATAGTCATAGACAGACGGAAAATCTCAAGGGCGGCGAATGCCGTCAGTTCTGTGTAGAGTCCTGTCATGTGGGCAAGTGGTGCGGTTGCAATTACGCCGGCTGGTTGGTGGCCAGTGGAAGCAACCCAACCCGCCAGATAACCATGCGTAAGCATTATAATTTTAATAAAAATGTTTTTTTGTCAAAGGCAGGAAAACAGCTTTGAACCCTTCAAGCAGACAATAAACATTCAAGAGCAGGTCCCGACCCAGACACAGACCCAGAACCAGACGACGACGCGTCGTCGTCCCCAAAAACTTCACAAACGGCGGGCTTCCGAGTGAGCGCTTTAAGTAGAATTAGTTTAACATTTTGACAGGGGTCAGCAGCACTTCGGGGACTCCCCATGTGTCCCCGGTGGAGCCACTGCCAGACTAAGGACCGGGAACGGCATTCAAACCTATTGAAGCTACTCGCTTGTGCCAATCGATGCGTAAGCAAAAGTACCACGCCATATGCAATGTTATTGCAGAAAACCCTCTGACCCTCGACCAGTTGGGGTTGCTCTTGAGGGTTGTTGCGGTTGTACTCTTATGTGTGGTTAGACTCCCGACTCCCGGAACCCATTCTGCTATTTTTGGCAAGTTACGTGCAATTAAATCGTCCATTATCTGATCGAATCGCATTGCGAACTACCAGAAAGCACGAAAATACTGACTGGGAATTAATTGCGGCACATTGCAGGCTCGATTTCATCATAGAGATTATTCGAGTGCATATACCAAAGATAAAAAATCATAAAAATAAATTGGATTTTGAATATTCGCAAAGCCATGACACTAATAACGCTTTTATGCGATTTATTTCCTTCCGATATTACTTCTATTGATTTCGTGGACCGATAATCGTCTTATGTCCATTGAAATAACCATTATTCAGTTGAATGAATAACTTGACTAAACGAGGGGGATGATTCATATCTGGTCACAGGATTTTAAGCCATTTACAAGTGCCATTGGCGGGTTGGCATATTTAAACGTTCCTAATGAAAGGCCATTGACTTTAACTCAATTAACGTACAATTCAAAGGCAAAGAAAGTGTATTATCTGAGATTTCCTCTGATTTCTTCTTAGGCTAATGCTTATCCAAAAAACTGTACTCTGGGGAGTAAGTTAAATTGCTTTTAAGCCGAATAATAAATAGAACATAATTATTTTAAAGAAAACGTAGTTGCTAATACGCATTTATAAAAAATACACGCATAAATTTTACTTGTGAAGATGCTAGGTCAAAAATCAGATCCACTGCAAGCCATACCTGTTAGATAATGATTAGTAACCATAATCATTAGTAATAAGATTATTTTTGCTTATAAGTCGAGCTAATGATTTTATTTATTGATTGCGATTACAAAAAATCAAAAATAATCTAATATTGTTACAATTATTCAAAAATAATCAGAATAAATCAAAAATAATCTTTTTGAGTACCCGGATTATTTTTGATTTTTTCCTGATTATTTCTGATTATTTTAGTATTTTTACATTAATAATGACTATTTAGAAAAATCAAATTATTTTTTAACAAAACAGTTTACTGCAAAAATGGTTCTTCTTTCTTTAATAACAAGTCAGAAGATATTTGAATTATATAGTCACTACGATTATTTCCAAAAATAATCTAATTGATTAGTATTTCTTATCGAAATTTAACAGGTATGCTTCATACTTTCATACAGGCCTGTTCCGGTTTTCACTTTCGGCAAGATTTTGCGCATTGAATTCACGTGACATTGAGCTAGTGAGTTTGCATTCGGAAGGGTTAAATCGACGATCTCACGTTGTTTTTTTGTTTGTTTTTCTCGTCCGCGCACATTTCGTTTGTAAAGAAGAAGAGAAGAACATGCGAGCGTCACTCACACCACACACACGTTTCACACTGCTTATAACGGTTTTTTTAAGTGCGCCATGTTTGTATGTTGCGTGCGATAGCAGTGAGCTTGGGTGGCGAAGCAATTCTGGCAATTATGTTAACTGCTTAACAAAACTTCAGCAAGCAGTGTCAGAAAACAAACAGAAATTAAACACCAAAGCGCTGCAAAGCGCCCTCTATCGTCCTCTACGTTTTTTGGTATCTTGCTATGGTTTTCTGCGCGCCAAAAAAAAGGGTGATTTTCAATGTCAATTTTTTGACATTGGTTTTTTCGGCCAAAAAATTCAACTTTAGCTAGAAATTTGAAAAAAAATATCAGAAATTTTGTTAAATTTTTCTCGAATTTCTAACGTTTTTTGTTTCTCAAGTTTTTTGTTATTTCTCAATTTTTTTTTGGCTTTTTCACAACTTTCACCAACTCTAAAATAAACTTCATTATTTTACCTAATTTTGGATTTTGTTGTTTTTTTTAAATTGTTTCTCAATTTTATTTAATTCATTTTTGTTTTTCCATTTCAAATTTCGCGCACTTTTTGCACACAAAAAGAAGGAAATTACTCCACACTTAACGAAACAACTTAGGCAAACAAATTTGCTCCACACTTAACGAAATTGCTTACTTCCCACTGAACGAAGTAGCTTATTAACCAAAATTCAACACGCAGCAATTGATAGTGCTGCCCATTTGATCAAAGTGCGTCGCACTCACTGACATGCTCCACACTTAGCGCAGTTGACCACCTTAGTGAGTTTTCAAACCAATTATCAGTTTGATTCACTTACACAATTACACTTAAACTGTAAGCAGCAGTTCTCATCAAACTTTCAACACAAAATCGTTTATAAAATAATTGAATAATTTTATTTTCTATCCCTAAGGAGTCATTTTAAACTAACTGGTAGCTCTCATTAAACAGACAAGATTGTGCTCTAAAATTGATAAATGCGTAGCACTCTCAAGACGAAAAGGACACCCATCCCGCATTTTAATTGCCGCGCAAGGACATTGACTTTATCAAGGACTCTCTCTAATGGTGCTGGTCAGCCAATCATTAATAACAACCTTGGCCGGTTGCATGAGCTCCTTAGATGCAAACGGTGCAATCTGGTGGTGTAAGAATAATACAATTTTATTGTAAATCGTTTATCTTCATTACGCGTTCAGCGTCAAAACTCTCTGAATAACCACACAACAACAACGACAACCAGAAAAGCTGCAAACTGGTTTAGAGGCTGTCATAAATAAATGCGCCGTTCCGTTGACCGTTTCGGTGTTTGCATATATTTTGGGCGAGGTTCAGTTGAAGTGACCACCCCAACTTGAGGGTATGGAATGCAACCCCTAACTACCATATCTCATATTGCAAACTGACCCTTTGGCTGGCCTAATTAAATTTCCTTTGTGCAGCGCATTCGCATTTAGTTTGTCTTTTGATTGCCTTGTTCTTAAGATTAAGCTTTTGTTTTTCTATTTAACGCTTAATTTCAACATTTTGATGGCCTTACACGATTTGCCCAACCCGAACTGACCCCTCGTTATCTAGCTGTATGGGATCGCTTACAAAGTTACAACAAGTAACGAGATCCTTTCGATTTCGAATTCTTTCTTTTGAGCAAACCCAACTGACCGCGACTAAACAAACACTCTGCCAGCCAGAGCGGCTTGACCGCTTCGA
>JBAMBL010000204.1:0-38779 GCA_037043405.1 Drosophila subquinaria
AAGCAGCAATCGTCATCAAGTAAAATTGTGTCTGTAAAAAGACAGCAGTTTCCATCATGTAAATTGCGAATTACATTGATCGGGAAACATAAGGAGCAGCATAAAAAGTAACGAGAATGGCAAGTTAGCAACCATTAGAAGCTTGATTGATACAAAACCAATCAAGTGACTGACGTTGTCAATTAAGTTCTAAAATGTCATCGTACAAATTGACTGGCATAGATACGATGTGATAAAATCTAGGGATGTACTTTATCAAGGTCAACTAGCTAATTACAGTTAACAGCGACATGAGCAGAAAAACTGAGAGAGAGCGAGAATGGGAATTGGTGAAGGAAAGATAAAGCGAGAGTGATCAGCTATAAAGATCTTGTGCACTTTTCAACTTATTCAACGAGCAATTTGCCAAACACTTTGTCAACTTTAGCCTGAATTGTTGGCAAGCATAGTTAGTTAGTTAGTTAGTTAGTCAGTAAGTTCAACTGAGTTAAAGTGCATATGTTGTGCATTATGTTTATGTCTCTTGGGAGGGAAGGGCGAAGGAACGGAGAGATTTACTCGACACATGCTCATCTACTCGTACCTTTGGCTTTCATGGGCATCAACTTTGCCCTCTGATATTGCAAGCCTCGGGTCTATTCAATTTAAGTTCTGTCAAAGAGGCATCCACTGTGGCTAAAGAAGTAATAAATTTCGCCTGGGAGCCGTCAAAGGCCCACAAAAAGTAACTTTGAAAGTAACACTCCAGTTGTTGTTGTTCATGGAGTTGTTGTTGCTTGAAATGTTGTTGCATGCATACAAATTCTAATAAAAAGCAAAACGAAAGTAAAGTAAACAGCATTTGCCCTCAAACTTAAACTGAGAGCGAGAGAGCAGAGTGAGGTAAAGGAAGAGAGAGAGAGTGAGAGCACAGCTCCAATCGTGGCTTGTGGTATGTGTTGACAACTTTGACTCTTTGCCTGCTGGCGACAACTCTATAAACAGCAATTTCGCTTCTCATTCGCTCCAAGCATCTGTGCATCTGCATCTAGAGATGAGCGCGTGATTCAACACGAGAACTAACGAGACTGGACAAGTTTTTAGTTCCACTTGAGAATCAACACACTGGAGTTGAATTTTATACGGAAATGAATTTGATCCCAATCTAAAAATCTTAATTTCACCCCGTTTTCCACCAAATGAGGTGAATTTAACCCAATTGATAGTTTGTCACGAGACCCACGACCTCTTTCCTTAAATTTTATCCCCAATTTGACAACTCCCAAATTTAATTGGCACGACAATGTTCATGGCCTGTAGATCTGCTTTTATCCATTTTTCTTATTTTACATCATGTTTATTATTGAGTTTTGATTGCAACAACACGCCAGACACGACTTTTCTTGACTACAGTTGTGCTTAAAGGTTTGTTTAAATCAGAGGTGGGCACGAAATCTGAATTTGGGAGCACTACAACTGTAACAACAACCCGATTAGAGTCTAACTACCTAAGTTGGGAGCAGCGGCTAGCTCCCGGAGCCCATGCGTGCCCACCGCTGGCTTAAATTGTGTCAAATCATGCGAAATTCTGTCAAATATTTTAAAGATGTATCATTTTTTGTTTAGTCCAGTTAAAATGTGTTTGATCGAATTCGGTATATATGTGTATATCGAATTAACTCAACTAAATTCATTTTTAATTTCCGAAATTTCATTTTGTTAAGCTTTATCAGGATAGATAGTGCTAAATCATGTTTTATGTCATTTTAAATAGTGTCAAATACTGTCGACTAGAATTATTATTTAATAGTATTATTAAAAAGGGATGTGGTATTAATAATTTTTTAATATTAAAAAGAATCCTTTTCGTAGATGTTATGAATCACAAGTTACATTAAGTTCAATTACTTGTAACGGCACCGTATCGCTTTTAACCTCACTTAACTCGTGACACGAGTCATCAAAAGAACGCAGCTCACGAAATCATCGCAAATGCACCAAACACACATGGAAAAACATTGGGGCAGCTTTTGAAATGTTTTGACGGGTAGAGGAAAGTGCGAGCTGAGGGATAAGTGGGTGGAGGGCTAAAATGGATGTGGTTAAAAGGGGAAGGAGGGGGAGGGGGGCTCATAGCGGTTGCAACAGCTGCAACAAGGCAATGCAACATTTCACAAAAATTGATTCCGTGCGATTGCGATGATTGCCGCAAGTGCAGCGGAAAACGTGCCGCAAACGAAGGCAGCAAGGCAACGAGAACGAGAGAGCGACACAGAGAGAGAGCGACAGAGTGAGAGATAGTGGGTAGTGGGAGGGATGGAGATGCCAAGAGAGAGAGAGAGAGAGAGAGAGTTCTTAGAATGAGCAGGGACAGTTGCACAAAGCTAACCAGCGACCATGCTCAACATGCTCACAAATTCTCTGCCCTCTCTCTGCTTCAATTTTAGAATGGATGTTGTTGTTTTTTTTCTCTGTGTATTTCCCCCACTTGGTTTCCTCTTTGGAAACCATCGATCAAAACTTGCAAAACGTCGCTCATAACAAAAACGAAATTGAGCGTAGATTTTTCCACCGTTGATTTTGATTCTTTTCAATTTTCGATGCGCCCACACTCAACTTGTGGGCGTGGCATGTGAGAGGGTAGGCAGTAGGCGTTGGGGGAGGTTTGTGAAATTTGTTGCAATATTCGCAATTTGAATTGGAAATAGGCTGCAGGCGTTGCATGTTTGCGTAAGTGCCACATTGCCACAGCCTCAGCACGTGTGTGTGGCAGCCACTGTCTGTTTGTCTCTCTGTCTGTCTGTCAGCCTGTCTGTCTGTCTATCTTCCTCTATGTGTGTTTGTGTGTGCATCTGAATACATCAAGATAAGCGACATTTAACGCATTTGCCACACGCTTTTCACGATGCAAAGTGCCTCCACTTCCACTTCCACTTCCCCCTCCACTCCCTTCCTTGCCACCCACAATGCCTCTATGTGTGTGTGTGTGTGTGTGTGCGAGTGCTTAGAGAGTGTGTGAGTATTTAGTCCTACCAGGAATGTCAAGTTTGCAGCTTGTTCCTCCACTTGCAACAGCTGACGACAATCTGCCCCACATGCAACAATAGCTCATGCTCGAATTTAAATATTTTCAGCTAGAATTGGTAACTCCTGATGTGATTGGGAAATTTGTCTGCCTTACAGTATAGCTTCGCTAACTTCAACTTACATCCGCTCTTACGAGAATGCAATATCTATAAACTGAGCTTATTGACTTTGCATTTTGTGACAGTTATAGTTTTTAATATGGTATGTTTTACTATACATAAGTAACAAATTATATTTGCTGTATTAACTGTACTTCGATTACTTTCGATGAACTTTCTAGATTTGTTTACAACATTTGTTAAACTCGATTTTCATCGATAACACAAAAGTTAAAAAGCTCTCAGCGACATTTACAAACTAACCACAGTTGGCTAGTTGAAGGAATTATCATTCTCAGTAAGCTATCGAATAAATCGAGTCAAGAAACTAATTAAATATCATGTCAAATGGGCATTTCCCTGACATTTCCATTTCCATTTCCCATTTTTCCATAAGTGGCAGTATTGCCACATCCATTTGCGGCACACACACACACACACACACACACACACACACACACACACACAGTCACACACGCAAATGCAGTTATCGTTATAAGCTGTCGAATCGCAAGCACTCGATTACTCGATTACATGCCAAATGCAATTCCAATAAGTTCTGTCAAGCGCTTTTGCCCACAGACCCAAAGTAAAAGTTGTTATCTGCCTTTCTTTCCCTCTCTCTCTCTCTCTCTCTCTCCCTCTTTATGTTGGGAATGTAATTGTTACACACATTCCATACACATGTGTGTTGTTGTCATCCTTCGGTTTCTGCGGCTTTTCCCTGCCGTCTCTTTCTCTCTCTCCCTTTTTCTGTGTGTTGTTTGCATAACTCATACGCCGCGTGTGACAGACGCGCATTTTGTGTTGCATTGTCCTGGCAATTGGCGGCAACTGCTGTCAGCGAGCTCTTCTTAAAATGCATCCACATCAGCCGCATAAACATGTTGGCATTGCTCTTGACATGTTGCACACCCGTTACTCACCTGTATCTCTTCATCCTTCTCTCTCTCTCTCTCTCTCTCTCTCTCTCCTTACTTTCGTTACCCGATGTGTTTAGGGATATTATAACTTTGTGCCAAAGTATGTAACAGGTAGAAGGATGCATCTCTAACCCTGTATAGTATATGCATGTAGTCCTAATCAGCACAAATAAGCTGATTAACATGTACATACTATATATACACATATTATGTTTTTTAATTTTTCGACGGGGTGCCTTTTTTTTATGTACTTTTTATACCTCTTTAGAAGGTTTAATAATGTTGTCACGAATTGTGTAACGCAAAGAAAATATACCTATATATATTGCAGATGACTGGTTAAGGCGATATATCTATCTGCGAGTTTCTATGAAATAAGTATCATAGATTTGAAGTAACTGTCATAGGAGATCGATCGATGATATGAAACATATTTTTTATCATCATATAGGTATAATAATCGGTTGGGCATTTAGTTTTGTGCACAAATCTTTTTTATTTAGATACCTTATATTTATTGTTACCTTATGTATTGAAACATTTTTAAATATCTAGAGTGCTTCACAAGGTTTTCAAACCTTTGTTTAAGATAACATTTCTGTAATGTTATTTACATTCTTAATTTGGATTGTTGGGTTTCAATTAAATGCGTGCCGAGTATTTCCGTGTCGAGTGGAAGTCTCACTCCTCCATCTTTCTCACATCCTGTCTCTGTTCGTCTTCATCTGCGGCGTGGGACATAAATCAAGCGGATTTCATTATGCCTCATAATTAAAGCTGCTCGGTCCGATGCTGGCAACGCAGTTGACGTTGATGCTGATGTTGATGTTGATGCTGATGCTGATGTTGATGTCACCGTTGTCCCTTGGACGTCTCGTGCCTGAAGAGTCGGTAAATGGCTTTTAATATTCACTCGCCATTCGCCATTTGCCATCCGCCTTCATTATTATTTTTATTGCTTCGGCGAGCATTTAAAATAATGAAGCACAACAACTTGCCGCTTTCAGCAAGTGCAACTCGTTTCACTATGGCCAGCGGGAAGACGAGTGAAAACAGTGCAAAGAAAAGTGTGTGGAAAGGGAAAATGACCATACAAAAATATAAAAATTATTCTCTCCTTACTTGTCGGTCACTTTGCGGCCGATTTTTTGGTTGAACAGTTGACTCAAATGTGACCGCTGTGTTGAGGCAACAGGATAAGAGTCTGACAGCATTCACTTGACTGCGTCGACTTCGTACTCTGTACAGTGAGTCCAAAAAGGCAGCGACAGTGCGAAAAATATTGAAATCAAATTGAAAGATGAATGAAACATTTTCTGGAAGATGACGAAAGTGTGACAGATGGAGAGAGAGAGAGAGATAGAAAGAGAGAGGGACAATAAAATGCACAGATGGAAGAAGGAAGTGAAAAGAATTGCAAGGTGCATCATAAAAGGGATTGTAAAAAAATAAATGGAGGGATAGAACAAAGAGACACCAATAGGTTAGAGAAAATTAAGGGGAGATAATGGGAAAATCTGGCAATGGAAGGAAAGAAATAAGGAAGAGGAATAATATATTAAAGAAAGAGAAAAATCTAGTTAGAAAGTCAGATAGAGAGTGAGCATACAATTTTAAGCAATAGTTTGATAATTTGTTCTCAAATAGATCAAAATCAACACTGGCGTCATCTAGCGTTCGTGTACTGCAACATCTTACTAGCGTCTTATTTTAGATGTAGCTGCAGGGTATCTCATAGTCGAACAAGCTTAATCAATTTAAGAAATGTATTTTAGCTTGAAAATGTTCATATCTTGTTGATATGTTTCTCTTAAGTGCATGTACATACATTATTATTCATAAAAATATTCTTTCATTCTGTTATTCATAGCGAGTGTTGACTGTTAAGTATATATAATAGCATATATGTATGTAGCTGTATTTACTCAAATGCACATATGTACATACTTCTGGGTTAATAACATTATCAATGTCATCAGGTTAACTTTATGCGGGGTCTCTTCTATCTCTTTCTCTCTCTCTCTTTTGAAAACTTTTGCGTACACGTACTATGTGTGTGTGCGTGTGTGTGAGTGTGTAAAACTGTATAAAACTTTTCCAATTTGTCCTTTGTGCATGTCTTTCGAGTGTAACGAGCAGCGCTGTGAGACAACAACAACAACAACAACAATAAAAATAGCACTGGCAACATTGGACAGTAAAGAAAATTAAAATAAAATTCGTCTGCATATTTATGACGCTGAGTGTAGCGTAAGAGAATAACAACAACAACAACAACAACAACAACAACAATAAAAAGTTGCCGCTTATGCGTGAGCAACTGCAACAAAAAAAACATTTGTCCGACAGGCGAATACGATAAAGAATGAGTGAGACAGGGAGAGACAGAGAGAGGAGTAAGGGGTGCATTGGGAAAAACAGCGAAAATTGCGAGAAAATGATGCAGAATGGCAACGTGTGGCACAGACGTAGACGTCGACGTCGACGGCGACGACGACGACGACGGCAACAAAAACCAAGTGCCCCAGAGTTTTTCGAGTGCAGCGTGCAACAAATACAATAGCAACAACAACAACAGGAACAGCAACAACAACAACATACAACAGCAGACAGGAGCTGCGGTACAGCTATCACAGCTTCCGCTTTATCAACACCCCGAACTTCCGCTGCAGACGGCAGCAGGTCAAAGGGCGCGAGCGGATCGCAGATTGCAAAACAAAACGGCACAAGCACACAAAACAAAAACAAAGTAACAAAATACATATACACAAAACTCAACAAAAACTGCACTGAACTGAACTGAACCCAGCGGACATTGTCGCCGCTGCAGTTTCGCCAGGCACAACGCGGCGTATGAGCAACTTTTTTTCTTTTTCGGCATTTTTCATTTATTGCTGCTCGCTTGCCGCACAATCTTTTGCCGCAGCTTTGTGCCACGGGCCATTGAACTCGCCCTGGCCGGGAATTTTCGTAAACGCTAACCCAAAAAAAATACATGAAAATAACAAATTTGGATAGATATCAAAAAGAGAGAAAATGCTAAAGGCCGCGTAGAGCGTGCGCCAAAAGGTTGGCTTATTGCGGTTCATAAAAACAAAATAGTGGAAAGAAAGAAAATATATATAAATTAATTTGAAAAATTAAATAAAAAGAGACAGAAATAGTAGAGAGAGGGAGATCGCAACGGAAAACGTGCTCCAAACAGTTAGTTCACTGCTATTAAATCATAAAAATATAATATTTTGTGTATGTCTATTTAAATAAAAGTGAAAAGTAAAATATAATTATAAATATTAAAAAAGAAGACCAAATAGAAAACGCCAATTAAGTTAAAAGAGATGAAGATGGGTACAAAAATCAAATTGTACAAAAGAAACAAATATGTAATTCTAAAATTCAAGAATACAATTTTAGATTTTATCATGAACCTTTTAAGTATGTAGTATAATATTCGGATGATGAAAATAGTCGATAAAGCCAATTACATTTGATTTCACTGATAAAATTTGTATACTTATGCTCCTATACCGAACTTGTGACTCCGCATCCGATTTATTTTATCACAAAATACCGGATTTTTCTCTGTTAAAAATCTATTTAATATTTACTATGGCAACATATGCAAATGGAGTAAAAATTGAAGTACTTAACTAAATGATATGACATAAGAGATTTAAGTAATTAAATCGAAGTGTGTCTAGCAGCAGCTAATTGCAGCATCAGCGTGAGCGGAGAGAAAGGGAAAGAGAATGTGAGAGAGAGAGAAAGAATAAGTTTAAATTTGCTTAAAATTTTTGTCGACAAATTAGCAATATCAAGCTTAACGTTCCATCCACAGCACGCGGTCCGAAAGATAACAGCGTGCGGTTATGGCCAGTGGGTGAAAGAGTGACAGCGAGATAGAGAGAGTAAGAGAGAGAGAGAGAGAGAGAGAGAGCGAGAGAGAGAGAGAGGAGAGTGCGGGAAACAAAACCACACAAACCGCCACAAACAGGCTCACCTCAGTTGGTAACTATGTGGACTGCATTGGCGTTGATGCTGCTAATAATTTTGCCACGGCCTCGCTGAGAGACTCCCTATCTCTCTCTCTCTCTCTCTCTCTCTCTCTCTCTCTCTCTTTTTCTCTTTTTGGCACTCCACATCCCCTACGAGTACCTTCATACTACCCTCTGGCCACCCCAATGAGTATGCCTTGGTCGGACTACGGGCTTCCAAAACCTTCTCCGGACTATGAACCACTGAGAAGGCATTTCACGTGTATCAGAATCAGTAAGCGCATAAATCAAAACAAGGAAGCGCCCATGCCGCATTTCTGTTGCTGTTGTTGCTGTTGTTGTTGTTGTTGTTGCTGTTGCTGTTGTTGCAGCTTCAGCAGCAGCGACTCTTCAGTTTAACCACAACTTGGCCCACTCTCTTATTGCCACGTTGATACGCTATCGGGCATTCGCTTAAGCGCATTTTACAAATTTAATGCGAGCGAAAAATAACAAATTAAATGTTCACCTTTCAACTTTCTTTTGAATTAGAGTAGTAGCATGTTAACATAGAATGGAATTTAACATATGCTAAATATATGTTAATGTAGGTGATAATATTGAATCAAACAAAAAAGAGATTTGAAATTTTCATGTGGAACTAAATTGAAAACCTTAAACGTTTTTCCGAAAATTTCTGTTTTCAGCATTTTGACATGTCTACAAGCAAATGTGAGATTCGTTATTGAAAATTGTATTTAGTTTTTTTACTCATAGCTTAAAGTCCAGATAATTTCATTACAATTACATTGTAATTATGAACCTTTTGAAAGACTTACAACCGTTGATTAACATACATGTTTAAATATTTTATATTGGCAAAAATTCTTGTGGAATTGAAAATCTTTTCTTCAAAATCTACTTCTAAAGCTCGTTTATTCTATGTCTAGTTAAGGCGTTCGATCACCATTGGTAACTGTTTTGTATGCATAGAAATTAATGAAAATATATCTTTGATAAGATGTTAGTCTACATACTAGAGGTCTGCACAGCTGCATTCAAACTTAAGTGTCTCTGAGTACTCGTGAGTTTAATTCAGTTCCCTGAGTGGAAAAAATTCAAAGATCCGGTTCTCATCGATTGAATACTAATTTTTGACATTAATTTGAGTACTCATATGAACGGCATCGAGTGAACGAGAAACGAATGAAATGAATGAAGCAAATATTTTCAGAGTAACTACTCAGAATACAACTTATTTATTTTTTGTTTTTAAATTTATATGTTACAGTTAATATTGTTCGTCACAAAATTGGATATCAGAAATTTTGGGGCATTGAAATGTTTTCGTCACTAGATTTTAACCGTAACCCATTTTCTGCCGCTGTTTGACTAGTCGAACAGCAAAATTTTAAATTTTACGGTCGATTTTCTTATATGAACCAATGTATTCAATTCCAAATGGAAAATTAAGAAAATTAGCAAATCAAGATATTGTTAACTCTGGAAAAATTAATTTTATCTTATATTCGATTTTAGAAGGTCCCAATTACCCTAAAAAAGTAGTTTTCAACGATGCGCACAATACTTTTTTTTTTCGCGGCAAAATGGATGAAATTAAAAGAAAAAAAAATACGGCACTTATTCTCCTCACTCGATTTTTTCAGCTATTTTGTCATTCAATTCACTCTGCCTTTTTTGAATGTGAAGTTTTCGGTTTGAACTCAATCATTTAATTCATTCATTTCATTGTGAGACGCAGCCGAACTCATTTAACTCATTTGGGCATGAATGTCTCATTTGTCAATTTGAATGCAGTCATGCAGACCTCTACTACATACATATGCCAACTCCTAAAACATCTTACTAAAAAAAAATTCAATTGTTTCAGTAGAAACTAACAGTTAAGAGTAGCATTAATTGAAATGTATGTTACTGATTATCTTATCTTATTTAAATTTGACGTCTAATTAGCATAAAATTAACATTTCAGTTAACACAATATTTAATAAATTATGGCAAAACAGCGGATTTAAAGAGAATTACTTTGCCTGTTGGTTTTATTTATGATGAATCGTTTCTTCAATTAAAATTTCAATAATCTGTAAAATTTGAATTTACTGCTGCGACCAACAGCTAAGAGCCCAATTACGAGGCGTAATATAAGTGCGAGTATAAGAGGCCAAATTAAAAAACTTTTCAATTACGAAGAATGCAATCAGAATATGTTAATCTGTTTCCAAGAAAGGTAACATGTACTACATACTTAAGACGTGCAAATGTATGTGCTAACAGACAGTTATTAAATCACTCAAGTTTGCCCGTTCTTCTACTTACTTCTTCTTCTTCTTGCATTACCCTTTCCTCCCCTCCCTGCAGCTGTCCAGCTGTCACAAATGCGCTTTTTGGTGCATTTTTTATGGCGACGGCAAGTGTACTTAAATTCTAACCAAAAGCACGGCACGTACTCGCAGTATTCCCCAACTGTGCCTGTCAGCTGCTCTTGTTGTTGTGGTTGTTGTTGTGGTTGTTGTTGTGGTTGTTTTTGCTGTGGCGCCACCTCCGGATACGAGTACAACGGGGCAACTGCGGCATGTGCCACAAAATATAAGCACAAGCGGCATTTGAAGCGATTTAACCAAAAGAGCGCATCGAGGCCGCTTGCAATGCCATCCTCCCTGCCCCAGCCCCTTTTCCCATCCCCCATCCCCCTTTCACTGTTGAACCCCCTGCAGAATATGCAACCATCTTTGCCAAAATAACCATACGACTAAGCAGGAAATGCTGTCTTTGGCAATCCGATCATTTGAAACCCTTGCAAAAGACTTTACACAATTTTCAAATGATTATTCCTATGATGATTGTATGATATACTTTTCCGACTGTAGCCAATTTTTATCAGGATGCATTGTAAGACACCAAATGCTTTTATTGGATAGTTTGATTAAGATACTTATCTTTAATAAAGGTAGATTTCCAATCGATCTCTCCTATGACAGCTTTATGAAATAGTCGTCTGATCTTGCCGGTTTTCATTTACACATTTTCAAAGGATTGTGTGAATTGCAGAGGAATTGATGGATTAGGGGGAGAAAATGGATGGCTGAGGGAGGGGAGAAGGGGTGGAGAGAAAATAGGGACGCGTTGCCAACAACAAATCTTCATTAATTGCAGCCGCAAATTCGTGTAGCTCGACAATGGGCTGCATATTGTATGTGAAAATGTTGCCAAAAAGGTAAAATTAAGAAAAAGGAAAATAAATTGAAGCAAATGAAGATGAAGATGAGGGAGATGAAGTAAGAACAGACATATATATATAAGGTTAACAAATCAATTTGAGAAGAGCAGAGAATGAGGCATTGCCTGGTTATAAATGCGGCAAATGTTTTGCTTTCTTTTCCTTGCAACTCGGCAACTGGGGGGAAAAAAGACGAGTATTTGTGGAAAAACTGTGTGGAAACAGCTGCTAGTTGTTGTTGATGTTGCAGCCTGCGAAATCCTCTAACAAATGACTAGGCTATGTGTGTGTGTGTGTGTGTGATTTGCCTGCATGATTTATGCACATTACGTTTAGACTTCCATCCGAGTGTTGTGTAATGCAAAGCAACCCAATGCAAAAGCTAGAAAGGAAAATAATGCGCAGCAATAATGCCAAACAATGACTTCAGCTTGACTCTCAGAGTTAATGTGGATGTTGTTGATGTTGTTGATGTTGCAGCTGAAAGTTGAAATGTTGAAAGTTCCTTGTTTTGCAGCTGCTGAATCTGAGTCTGAGTCTGAATCTGATACTGAAACTGAAACTGAGACGGAGATTTCAACTGGCTTTCGAGTCTCTGAGCTGTTTGTCTATTTCTATTACTATTTCTCTTCTATTCTATTGTTGCCTGGCACATTTTTGATTGCCACACGTCGACAAAAATTGTTGGCTTCCTTCGTGCAACATCATTTGTTGTTCTTACCAAAAACACAAAAAACACAAAGAGAAAAAAAATTCTAAATTGATGATCAACATTTAGGTTTGTCAATGGCTGCTGCATGCAGCATGTGGCATGCAACATGCTGGCTTAATAGGATTGCCATTTTGCCAGAGTTAAATGTATGACAACTGACATCGTTTTTGGGCATTTCTCCCACAAAACTGAGTTTGGGAATCACCATTAACTCCTCCAGAGGTTGGGCTCAAATTTAAGACATTTTTTTATTCTAATTATTTTGTATTTTATTTTTACTCAGTGCTTTCACATCGAAACCGCATTCAACAATTTGAAAATATTCTCATATTCTTTCTTATTGTATGTAACTATTTTACTCTCAATTTAAACAAAATTATTGTTGGCAAACTGACTGAAATTTTGGAATATCACTGCGGATGGCAGTCCGCGCTAGTGACGAAAGCAGCACGAAGTGTGCGAAAGCGATTAGCATATATACACAGGAAGAATGGAAAATTTGCTAGGACTGTCTGATCAGGTCGAGTTATATACCGATCGAAAGGTATCAATTAAACTTACAAATGTGCATACTAAGACTTTTGAAAACTCACCTGGTTCGTGAGATAAACAGGTGTAAGTGGGAGGGGCAAAATTTAAATGATTGGAGCTAATGGAGCCGTTGGAGCCAAAATTTTGTTTAAAATAATTTATATGTAAAACTTAATATTATTCGTCACAAAATTGGATATCAGAAATGTTGGGGCATGAAAATGTTTTCGTCACTAGACTTTTACCTTGTAAAGAGGTTTTTTTTGGGATTCGGAAATACGGAAATGAACTCGCTCCATGTATTAATAAATCAATACAATTTTAAGATCATTTATTATATAATATTGTATTATTATTTTATTAATAGAAATGCAAATATATAAAATTTTATGAATATGCTTCAGTGTCAAATTTTATTTGTATTGAAAATTTGTTATTTTTAATTTCAATTAAAAATGTTGTCATACATATTTAAAACATTTATATTAACAATTTAAGTGCAAGTTTAATCTAATGCCGATTCTATGAAATATAGAAGCACAAAAATGTCCGGGTGTAGTCTAACCTTTGAAGCCACAATAAGGATGTGGATGAGAATAAGGATATGAATGCGGAAGTCGCCATGGAGTCTGTGTGCGTGTGTCTGTGTGTGTTTCTTTGCAAATCATTGATTGCCATCGATTGGAGCAGTCGTTAAAAATAGTTATCTATGTAATATCTGCACCCAAACATGACTCTTGACCCACCCCCTTTTCCCCCACCCTCCTTCTCTCTTCACCGCTTTACACACAGCATAAGCCGAACATTCATATAAAAAAGTTTGTATTAGGAACATTCTGCTGAGGATTTTATAGCCTGCCACCGAATGTTGCGCATCATGATGATGATGATGCTGATGGCGCTTATTACTTGCAGCATTTTTGTGTCCACCCAACGACAAAAGAATTCATAATTTCACTTGCAAAAAAAAGGGAAAAAATAGGAAGTACTAAGAGCGAGCTGTCGATGCAAACTGGGCAGACCAAAGGCAAATGGCAAAAAACACTTAACAAGTTTATTGAAGCAGTTTTAGCTGGTAAGTAAGGGGGGGGGGGGGGGGGGGAGGGAGTGTAGTAGAATGGTCACATAAATAACTCAATGCGCGTTGAGAGTCGAGAGTCGAAGTCGCGACTCGCGACTGACATAAATTTTAATGTCGCACTCGAAACGCACGAAAGGCGCTGACTGCGACAAAGACGGGCGACAACAGCTGAATGTGGCATGCGGCATGCGGCATGTGGCATGTGGCATGGAGTACACTGAAAATAAATCCGTTCTAAAATTCAAATTTAAAATTCTTGATTTTAAGGATGTTACTGAAACAATTTTAATAAAACTCCGATAGTCTAAATATTTGCGGAGAAGAAATTAAAAAAGGCCGTTCTTGAATCAAGTATTTAGAATATGGCTTAAGAAAATTCGGGATTACCAGGATTATCTGACACCGCACTGGATTGCTTTTATCCCGAAATCCCGATTTTTTTTCCCTGTGTAGAGGCAGCAGAATCGCTATAGACGTACCAAGTTGTTAAATTCAACGGGAAAATGCCAAACTGCAGACGCAGAGAGAGAAAGAGAGAGTGTGTGTGTAAGAGAGAGAGAGATAGAGAGAGCCTTAACTCGACCGTTAAGCGCATAAAGCGACCGCTTGCCTCGACCGCGTTTGCATTTGTGGTCCACCATATTTGATCTGCCCTCTCCCTCACTCCCTCACTCACTCACGGACTCCCTTTCTGCCTCTCTGTCAACATTTGCCCAAAATCTCGCCGAATCCGTGTACCCATCATATCTTTCCTGCCCCATCCAGTTGATGCCATAACAATCCCATTCCCATTCACAATCCGCATTTATCGCTCCATGGGCATTAAACTGTGACTGCTGCGACGTCGACAGCAACGTCGACGGCGACGCCGACAGCGACGCCTACCATTACTGCAATGGCGAAAACGTCCGCACATAATGGAAATAAATATAACAAAAAAAAGAAAAACAACAACAAAAAATAAACGAAAATAATAAAAAGAAGAAAATACCAAAAATAAATAAACTCACACAAGAAAATCAACAGTGTGGCAACGTTGTCCCCAATTGCCGATTGGGCAACGCGCCGTTTAATCATTCTGTAAAAGCGACCACAACAACAACAACAACATTTTTGCAAAATTCGCTGCATTTGCTGTTAAAAAAAATAATGTTAAAATAAATAGAGAGAATGGCATATGCATATGTAAATACCCTATGATTGCCGCATGAATAATTTGCTAGGCGCTGACTTAAATCCATCTGGGTAACCTCACAAAATCCGTTATTAAAGCCCGTCAAATTTATCGCAAACAATCGAAAAATATTTTAATTTATATACATAAATATATTTCAATGGAATTTGCATTTATTTACCCTACAAATTCGCAGCAGACTTTATTTAAATGTGAAATAATGTTTTTCTTTTACATATTTAGCTACTTATAATTCAACACAACTTTAAAACAAAACAGGCAAACTATTTAAGTTCCCGCTAATTAAATATATAAAGAAACTATATTTTTTTTTAGATTTCGTTGTCTGTTTAAAGTTTAAATTGTTTTATATATAAAACAGTTATTTAAAATCAAGTATACGCACCAAGTCAAAGCTGTTTAATTACAGAGTATCCTTAAAGTCGTGCATTATATGTTTGGCCATATTTAAGCACTGTTTGCGGCTTCAAAGCAGCTGTGCCAACAGACAACTCAACAACTCAGTCAAAGCCATAAAAATATTAATAACGAGCAAAAACCCGGAACCAAAAAATAAAAGAAGACACAATACAAAAGTACACACAGAAAGAGATAGAGAGAGATAGAGATAGAGATAGAGAGAGAGAAAGAGAGGTAGAGATTTGAATTTGTAAGCTGATTTGTGTGGACTGTTGTGAGTTTTGTGGCCGATAGTCATGATATGCAACAAGCATGCATAGCGTTCGGTTGGATAATTGTTAAGGGTGTTGGTCCTAATGAGACTTGGCTAAATTAGCTGAAACAACATGCAAATTGGATGTCTGTGTGTGTGCGTGTGTGTGTTTTTGGCCAATGGCAGGATGGTCAGACTATGCATACAATATTAAATTAACTTATGCATTTTCAACTGCCAGTTTGGCAGCACAAAAGTTGAGCGAAAACTCAATTTGAGCTCTTGGCCTAGCCAACAAAAAGGTTGCAACAAAAACAACAACAGCAATAACAACAACAACAACAACGGCATCTGCTTGAATTGTGCTAATGTGGTAACTGCAGCGCATAAATCCATTAAGCTAATCAGAAAAATTGCAAAAATATGTTGGCAAACTCTAGAGAACATGCACCAAGCAAAGATGGAGCCGACGGGCAAATATGTATGAATGGTCAGGACTACGAGTAGACCAGAGCTAACGTCCTGCACATCGGCCATGGTCAATAGCCGGACTAAGCCACATAGAGCCGAGTCATGCAAAGCAGTGGCACTGCTCGGTATAGCTCGGTATCGCTCGGATCGCATACCCCTTCCCCTCTATCACTCCCACCACTTCATCACGCCACTCAATTTCAATCTCAAATGCCCAATCCAAGTCCCAATGCCTTTTCCCGCTTCTTCTATCAGAGATTCAGCGTCTCACTGAGCCGCACTAAGCCGACATTTAAGACTTTTCCATCATTTTATTTCATTTCATGTGCACCCGATTTTTCTCTCCCTCTCCCATCCCTTCATCTCTCTCTTTCCATCACTGTCTTTTTTTTCTTTTTTTTGAGAAAATGTTCAAGCACTTTGCTTTTAATCTTGCAGTATTCAGCATGACAGTGGCAGTAACAACAACAACAACAACAACAACAACAGCTACAACAACTGGACTGACATCGCACAGTGGAACAAGTGCGTTGCTAAATTAAATAAATTCCAAATTCAATTAACTAGCTGTCTTTCTATAGTAGCTGTCTCTTATTTATTTCAAAATATAATCTCATTTCACTATTCGAAATCAAGTTGAATATTTGAATACTTAATGCTTAACTGACATCTATTCTGAGAGCAACAATTTGGTTTATATTTCGAAAGATTGTAATTTTATTTTGTTGGAATTGTCATGGAATAAATATACTTAAAGTGTTAAAAGTAAGATTTTGCGGAATTGAATTTCTTTAACCTACTTTAATACCATTTCGGCGAAATTCAGCGGATTGATTTCACTTTGAGTTTAAGTCTGATAAAGTGAAAAACGATCATTTTCAAACACTTAGTCTCAATGCAAAGTGATTAAATGCTTATCACTAAATGGTAAAAAGGAAAAGGTTAAAGCCGCAACAGGCCTGAATATCATGTATCATAAAAAAAAAATATTGAATTAAAAGTACTTAAAAATCTCTGAATTATTGGTCATAACTGGATTTGATGTTAAGACGGCTTAATTAAGAATAGTGTCTGAAAATGTCAGTGAAAAATGCCTTTTAATTGGGCTATGTCTTAAGAAAATCTAAATCTGATTAGATAATAATACTATTTATACGCTAGAAAATGCTTTAAAATATATGAAACCCTTTTCAACGACCTCTTATAATCAGATTTGCACAATTTTTTGAAATAGGGACACAAAGAAGAGCAGTGATACGTTGGAAAAATTGTGGTCCAAAAAAATGTTAAGTCATTTCAACAAATAATGGAATATTTACCAATAGAAATTTTAAATCGAAAAAAAATTTGAAATAATTAATAATGAACTAAATTATAATAAGTTTTAGAGCCAATTCGAATCACAAATGCTATAAATATAAGCACTCCATACAAATGAGTCTGGTAGCACTGTGCGCTGGCCATTTCTTTGGCTTCATCGAGCGACAAAAAGAGACGGAAGGTGCTGCGGAGGGCGAAATTGCGTGGATTTTGAACAATTCTGTGCATCGAGTCAGTTGAAACCAACTCAGCCCAGGTCAATGCTGGGGGGAATGAGTGAGAAGGGGGAGCAGGAGGAAGGGGTTTGTAAGGCACGGGCATAGGCATATCAAAATTACATAAATCAAGAAAATTTCTGAAGCGAAAATGAATATTGAAATTGATTTGGCAGTTGTGCATATGTTTTCGTTCATTTATTTATTTTTATTTTATTTATTAGATTTTTTAGGAGACGGGTGTCATTCACATGAAAGAATTGCAACACACACACGCACACACACACACAGCAGGAGCCTAAAAAATATAAATACATAAATGTTTTTCTGTATAATTCTTTCTTTGACGGAAATATCAGAAATTTTGTGTGGCACCACAAAAGGATGTCTGAGCGTGAGTGAAAGAGACGACAAAAAAAACACTTGGAGTAAAAGCGAAAAATCTGAAATAGGCTGGTCAACAAAGTCACAAAAAACTCGCTGCAAATGTTTAAAAATCTCAGTTTAATAGACAGTGAAAAAAAGGGGAGAGATCTCATATGGCAAGATTTCGTGTTGTGAGTCCCTCAATGGAGGGAACACACTGGAAAAAAAGGGTGGAAAGTAGAGAGGATAAAGTACATAGAGAGAGGGAGGGAGTGGGGGCATGTTAACATATTGCACTGCTGCTGCCACGCCCACAGAGCGCAGTGAGTGGGCGGCTGGGGGAATAAAGTTGAGTGAAGTTTTGTGGTGAAATGTTTGATGCCAAAAAACTAATGCTCAACTCGTTGGGTTTCCCCTTTGTAGTTGTTGTTGTTGTTGATGATGAAGTTGTGCACTTTTTAATTATAAGCCAGAGTAGTAGGCGTAGTGGGCGTGGTCTTTTCCTTTTACTTTTTTGTTTGTTTTTTTTTTGTTTTTTGCATATACGGGCATAAAGTCTGTCAATCATGCGGCAATATTGCAGTAAGAACTCGAAAACTGGAACGTGGCAATGGCGAGGAGTAAAAAGGAGCGAAGCAGAAAGGAAGAAAAGCTAAGAGAGAGAGAGAGAGATAGGGGAAGTGAGGAAATGTGTCTCAGTGCTGCTCAGTTCAATGGCAGTTGCTTTGTATCGTTGTCGTTGTCGTTGTCTCTGTGTGAGCGGGATGATTGTGAATTTGCCAACAAAATGGCAGGTAAGCAGCATTAGTAAAGAGAGACAAAAAAAAAGCGAAAATGTGAAATGAAGCCTCCTGGATAAGATCAGATGACAAGCATTCCCCTTCCTACCCTTCCCCTTGCTCCCCCTGCATTTCGTCTGTTTCCCACTCCTGCTCCTGTTGCTGCTGGTATTCATTTTGTCGATTAGAATCTCTTTCGAGCTGTCGCTGCCAACAAAACCATGAGTCGTAATTTAATTAACGCCGTCACAACAAAAACAACAACAACAACAGTAACAGTCATCTGCTGGCTTTAACAAGCATTTATGGCCAGCATGGAAAATGTAAATGAAAATGAGCAGAGAAAACTAAGCCCCCCAAGCCGAAGTTGAAATACTCTAAAATGGTGATGTTAATCCAAATTAATCAACGAGTTTTATATCGTCAAAAATATTATGGAGTTTAAGTATTCGAAAATCGTTTTAGTGCGATTTTTGTAAAACTTGCTCAGAATAAGTGAGACAAAAATAAATTCGAATTATTTAAGAATAGGATCGAAATTGTTTTTTGTTAAAATTGATACCACACATGTCTCGAATATTACGAAAATGGTCTTAAACATTTTATTACATAATAAGAGACACCAATGAATTCGTAACTTATAATAAGTATAAACCTGCTTAGAAATATATATACCCCTAATTAAACATATACCCTTGTGTTGCACATTACATTCCACAATCGCCATACCCTCTTGGCAAGTTTCTAATGAGAATGGAAATGAAAATAAAAATGAAAATGAAAATGATAATGGAATTGCGACAGGAGCTAAACAAGTTTTGTTGTTGTTATCTACCCGTGCTCGCACTCAGAGATACGTTGCACTCAAATATTTATAAGGCCAAATGGAATTTATCACTATTCCCTACCGCAAACACAATACGAGCTCTTCCACACACATACATACATACATATTATATCCCCCACAACCCTCAATTCTCCTCCTCCTCCTCCTCCTCCCTTCTCCTCATCCCCCCTCTGGCAATAGCATTAAGTATGCATTTCAAGGTCTCTAAAATAATCAGCAAACTACAATTTGTCAATTGCCAATTCGCAAATTCAATGGTAAAAAGTTTCAATTTATTTTACGACCGCAAATAATTCTTTTTATAAACAGTCGAAAGTTGTTCTTCGACTGCGTTTTCTTCCTCTTGCTCCTTCCCACGCGGCGAAATTCATTGAGAGTTTGCTATAAAATTCAACAATATACTTTTTTGCCACATTGTTTGAGTTTTAGTTGAAAATTCTGTTCAAATAAGCAGGTAATAAATTCTTGAGTTATTACTATTGTTCGAATAAAGGCACAATTTGTTTTCACAATATCAAAATCATTTGAGGGCTGCACAATTTTATAAATAATTAAATTAATAGTTAGACTATTTTCATCTTCTCGTAACATACAGATTTTCATTTAAATTTTATTAAGAAATTAAGGTCTGTCTGCTCCAGATTCAATTAATTTACTACTCATTTTAAGTTTCTTTTCTTCGAAAATTAATACCAGTTGCAATTTTGGAAATGTTCTTCAATAATTTAACCTTATTCAATGAAAAATAAGTGAAAGAAATGCATCGGTTTTTAAAATATACAACTTATATCAGTTCCCCTCACATGTTAAATGAAATATAAAAAAAATGTGCAATTATTAAATGTGAAAATCTGAATGAATGGAAAACAGATTTGTGTTTTCTGTTACCCGATTCAACGAGCTGGTAATATACCTAAAGGAGCTGGTTAAAAGCGTGGCATTCGCTTTGTCCACCTTTTAGCATCTACTCATTTCGGTAGCAGCCAACAAACACAAATCTCAAGTCTGATTCCATTTCTGCCTGGTCGCCAATCTCATAAAACGCAGCCTAACGGATACGATTTTATATATTTTTTCCTTCATCCTTTTTTGTTATTGTTTTTTTCTTTTTTTGGTTTTTGTTGTCGTAAAAAACTAACCATGCCATTTGCATGCAAATACGAGTAGGGGCGAGACAAGGACGCAGTGCCACAAATGGGCGGAAGATGTTTGATGGGAATGTAGCTGGGAATGAGAAAGATTGCACTATGGGAAAGTAGCATGCAGTTTTGGCAATATAAAACTAAAATTTTTGAATTTTGATATTTTTGATTAGACCACGCCTTTATCTCCTCCCCATCCGTCTATCAGAAAAGAGTGTATGTTAACCTTGTCTTCAGCGCTAGATTTAAATAGAATTTACAATTATTTCAAGTTCATATGGCTTCAAGCATTAAGGGTAGTCCTTAAAAAATGGTAAAAACTAATATTTGTTCTATATTAAGTATTCAGAATTAGGAAATACTAAAAAACAAAAATATGACAGTATGCCAAAATATCGAACTTGTTTCCCATTGTGGATTGTCGAAGTGTTAGGAGTTCGAGGTGGCAGGTGTAAGAAGGTGTTGTGGTAGTGCCACTCGGTTGTCTGGTTATCGTTGTTGGTTTTACTTTGGTTTACGACGGTTTACGACGCTGATGATGCTGATGATGCTGATGATGATGCCGAGATGCCGTTTGCCTGTTATTAATTGCGCTGTTGCACTTCACGATTTCGGCTTTGCAATGCGGTTTGCATGTCAGATGAGTGCCAACCACTTCTCTCCCTCTCTCTCTTTCTATTCACTCACTTTTTCTCTCTCCCTCTCTCTTTTCCTCTATCTATATCTGTTTCCCTCTCTGTTTTGCCATCCACAACGTGGGCTCCGAAAATTGCCAAGTCATTTGCCAACTGTGACTCTGTATGCAAATTACTTTTGCCAGCAGCCGGATGAGAGCTATGTGGTTCACAGATGCAGCTAGCAGAGGGAAGGGTGGGGGTAGGGTGTTTGTGGGTAGAGGATGAGGAAGGGGAAGGGGAAGGGGAAGAGGAAGTGGGTTATATCAGTTCATAGGCTTATGCAACTAACTGAACCTCAACAGAATTCTGCCAAAGAGTCCTACCTCAATCTCTTCCCATCTCTCTCTCTCCCTCGCTCCCTCTCTTTCCCTCTTTATTACACTGCGCACATTACGCGTGCATTCAGCAATGAAGTGCAAAGTATGTAAATTAATATTGGAATTCCGATAATCCGCCTATCAAATGGACGCCCAATCGAGTATAATTTTGTGTGTATACGTGCGTATGTATACATGTACATACATATATACATTTATATATATGTGTGTATGTATGTATATATGTGTGTGTGAGTGGGCGAGCACTTCATATAAACGGCTTTTAAGCCTCTCAATGGGGGAACTATGCGCGAAAAGTGCACACAGTTTGGTAACAACAACAACAACAGCAACAACAACAACAGCAACGAAAATACTAACATCTGCAACGCAGAAAATGTCACTGCATATTTTTGCGAAAACTGTGAAAATGGAAAATGGGCAGCGATGAGTCGCTTAATGATAACGATAGTGCCGCACCCGAATAATTAATTAGATTTGACTAAATTAGTGCGAGCAGTCAACTCAATAATTGCAAACCGTTTCGAATTTGCTCTCCACGATTGTCGACGGTCTGCTTACGCTGGTTACGAAAGCGGCTTAAAATTAGCAGAACTGCACAATCATGAGGCAAACATTTATTTAATTTTATGCACGTTTATTACCATTTATGTTATGATTCCAAAATATTGGGTTTGTGGTGCTAGCTTACGCTGGTTACAACAGCGGTTAAGCAGTAGCCATTCACCGACGCTGGTTACGCAATTGGCTCAAGAGGTAACAACACTGTAGAATTTTCAAACTTTCCATTTTATTTATTGGCTTAACCCTGGACAGTCATTGTTATATTACAAACGTAGACTCCATCGTTCGTCGAATCGAATCAATCAAAATAATCCAATGCATAAAAGTAAAAAAAAAAAATTAAGTTCTATTAATTCATTTATATATATTTAAAAAAAAGTATTTCAAGACAATTTTTTTCTATTTTTTTTATTTATATTTAAATATTTCGCACGTCTTCTTCATTTTGCTTGGTTTACAAGGTTAAAAAATTTAAATAAATTAATAAATTAAAGAAACAATTATGCATTAAATTGATTTGTATCTTAAAAGTAATGCTTTAAGCTTAATGAGGAACAACTTTTATTTTTTTCGAAACACGTTTTTGGCACGCGACACACACTAGAACTTGAATGGTTTTTAATATTGAAGTTAAGTTTTGGCTACATCTGAAGAATGCCAATACGCAGTGAACATGGTACGGAAATTTCGATAAATCAATTTGGCGATTTTTAATTAGCATATACATGTTGGTGTTTTTGGTCCGAAAAACTAACTTTTTTAAAATCTTCGCTAAAAACACGAAAATGAAAATTTTTGAATTTCCTTACGTTGTTCACTAGTTATGTTCATGTAGATTAAGAGGTTTGTTTTTTGGTCCCAGGTCTAGACCTTGACCAGTTAGGCTGCGTGCCGCGGAGTGCCTTTATTTAAACACGGTCCAGGAGGATGGCTATAGCGGTGCCATTTTGTTTTTTTTAAATAAAATTTTTTTTTACAAAAGCGGCCGAAAACAGTGCTCTTCAGTGGTGTTACGCCTTAACATCAGCTTTGTATTCTACACAAATAAATTCACTAGTTGCAATCGTAATGCAGACTGGCTACGAAAGCATTTTAGCATTGGGGGTACTCCATATGCAAAACAAAATGTGTGTAAATTATTTAAAAATAAACAAGTCAGATATATTTTTTTTTAAATATTGAAAAATTTTGTAAGACCTTCTGTGCTACAGTTGTGTCACTCTTTCTCTCTCCCTCTCTATCTCTTTCTCTGTCTCTATTTTACTAATACCCTTACTTTGCTTAGTAGCTTGGCAATCATTATTTGCATTATCTATAAATAAAATGCTGCAACTTGTGCCTTTTCATAACTTTTAAAGTAAATATTTAGTTGTTATATATCACTTTAATTCTACCTTCATCTCAAACACGAGCTGTGTTCGTAAAGTGCCTGTCAGTCTGTCACTCCGTCGCTTTTTCAGTCACTCAATCACTTTGTCCATCCGCCCGTCCCTCCATCCGTCCGTTAGTCAACGAGAATTGTGGAAGTTCTGCAATTGTTAAACTAAATTAAGAGCGCCAGCCGGCTTTTGGCCAAAAAACTTTAGCTACCTAATTGATGCTGTCCATAACAACAGACTCGACTCATTTTAAGCCCAAGAACAACATGAGTGAAACTACAGCAATAACAACAAAAACAACAACAACAACAACAACAACAAGTTGCAACAACTGCAACTTCAGAAAGAACTCGGACTGTGACTTTGACTGTGATTTCGCTTGCAGAGCCCAAAAGCATTTCAATTTCTATAAAATAGAATCGCATTAAAACAAAAGCTGAAACTTGACTGTGGACAAAAAGGAGCATGTAAGAGAGAGTGGAAGGAGGGGGTTAGTATGGGTATTCCCTTTTGCAGTTGCCTTAAAAATCGATAAGAGAAACTGCTGCTGCTGTGAATGCTGTGGATGCTGTGGATGCTGTTGCTGCCATTACAAGGACTTAACATTTTTATGCTAATGCAATGACAAAACCGACATGAGTTTGTCCCTTCACAGACAGAGAGAAAAAGAGAGAGATAGGGAGGTAGATAGAGAGGGGGTGCTCTAGAGTAGGCAATTGAAGCATATATTGCATAACATTTATGTATGTATAGTAACTTGCCTGCAGCCTGAACAGCTGTCATTTGAGTCGACATTGTAATATGTACAAATAAGTAGAGCATATGAGGCGTATGATTAATATTTAAATCATAAAAAATGTGAATGCCACGAGTGCGATGAATGTGAATATGAATCAGAATGAGAATGAGAATGAGAATGAAAATATGCAAGCAAGGCACAAAAATGAAATTGAAATGAAACAAGAGACTTAAGTAATAACTGCTGTTATTAACAGAGCTCGTCGACGGCAGCACGGACGCTGACTGCGACTGCGACGCTGACTGCGACTTTTTTTATCAGTACACATAAAGTAAAGGAGTATAATAATTTTGTGGAAATGTTTGTAACAGGCAAAAGAAAACATTAAAAATATGTACATATTTTTTCTCGTTTTCCAATTATTATTGAGAATTTAATTTTGTTGGCTTTATTATTGCCAACAAATGTATATCTTTACTACAGGGCCAAAATGTGTGAAAACGAAGAAAAAGTCCAACAAATATACTGTATAAAGTATAGTTCCAATAAGGCTCAAAGATCCTGACTTTTTTTACGGATGGTGAGTATCTCACTGTCGAGCTTACTCCAGTGTAGAGTGCAGAGTGTAGAGGCTTTCTTGTCCGTGTATTTGTGCTGAGGGAAGTTCACATTTTTATTGCCTCTCTCTGCATGCGTATGTAAAAGTTCACTGGGACTGTTGCCAACAAGAAAACCTACTTTTGCCAACATGATGCCAACAATTCGTGTTGACAGACAGATGAGCGAACGGACGAGTCGGACGGACGGACAGTCCCTCCTTTTCAGCTTTCTTTGCCACACGCCTCTTCTTCTTCTGCCTCCATCATCTATGTATTTTATTCTCTCGCTGGCGAATTACTCGTGCTGAAAAGTTGACGCTGTGGCGGTCAAGTCGGCATTAGGAAAGTTGGCGACAATCGTGGCAGGCAAACGTTGCATGCAACCTACACGCCCTCACAAAAGTACTCATGTATTCGTACATGTGGTACATACATATATTCCACATTTCGCTTGCAGCCAAAAAATGTAATCAACGAGTCCGTGGCTAAGCCAGAAGACAAAGGGAAATGTAAACGAGCTCATACTACACACGTCTGACAGGTTCATATACTATATGCTCTTATATTCCAAGAGTGACAACAAACCTGCGACTCGTTGCAATTTATTTGTTGAGCAAACGAATATGTGTGTGTGTGTGTATGTGTGTTTCACTCGTTAATTAACCTTTTGACAGCTAACAACTAACATGCAACTCGTTTAATTATGTGACATTCCAGCAAACTCGTTTGACAAATTTATCTACGTGCACTGACAAACTGACAAATCGTTTTATATTTAATTACAACTGCCACGTTTTGCACTCACTGTGGCTATTTGTTCTCTTCCTACGTGTCTTACTCGTCGGATATTGCACTAATCAGCGAGTACTTTGTGAAATTCACTTTATTTGCTTAACGAAGCGTCCGTTGATCAACTCATTTTCTCAGTGTTGGGTAATGAATGACAGCACTTTAAGTTACTCGCTTCTTGACAAAAAGTCAACAGAATGCCATGACATTCGTATATTTCAGGTACTCGTTTAGGTACTCGTTACTTGTTAATAGTAGATCAAGATATGAATAATTACTCGTTACTTATTTCTTTTTGAATTGTTAGGAATAATTAGTCAACAAGATTTTAAGACATTCTTTTTTCCAGATACTTGTTATAAGTTTTCGACACTTTCTTGACAGAGTAAATTTTACACTCGCGACATTCATAATCAAATAATAACTCTAATTAATTAATTATTTGTCTTTCTGCTACACAAAATTCAAATAGTTTAAATTGGACTTGTCTTAGCTTATTTATATGAAGAAAAGAAACTCATAATACCCCAAGCATATGCAAATAGAAATGGTTTTTGCTTCGCTTTAACTCTTAAGCTCTATTTCAATTTCATTGCAACTGTCAAGACTTTGGCAACGAGCAAAATTTGCTTAAATGCAGAGTTAAGGCAAAGGACAGGGAGTGAACTTGGGTGGGGGATTTGGCTTGGCTTGGCCAAATAAACTGCAGTTGCGCCGCATTAATCATACGCACCGTTGTCCGGTGTCGCCTGCTGAGCACATAAAAAAACGAATGTCAGACAGTCTGTGTGTATGTGTGTTTGGGTGTGTGTGAGTGTGTGTTATGGTGTGTGTTTGCAACATAAAAGCAAACTTTATAAGTTCAGTAAGTGAAGAATTATATGAAGTGCGGGCTGTGCTTTTGGCATTACTCGTAGAACGACTAAAGTTAACGGCGTCAGTCGAGCAACTGTTTTCTCGCTCCCTTTTGTTGTGTGTTGCAAGCATTGTTGCAACGTTCATAGTTATTCAAGACCCTTGACTGTTGTGACTCCAAAGAAGAAAAAATATATTAAATAACATAAAAAGAGAAAAGAAAGAAATGAAAAGAAAAGAAAAGAAAAGCCAGAAAGTCAGCCGAAAGCAAACAACGCAAAATTAATGTAAATGTAAATAAACTCGGTTCAAGTTGTGCAACAATAGCAGCAACAACAACAACAACAACAGCAACACGGGGGGCAACAACAAATGAAGTGTGTAAATAAAATGGCATGCATTTAGTATTGCCGCTAAATTAAAACCAAATAAAGAGTCTCCGCAATATGTTGACCATTAAAAAAACATCAGGAAATGCCTGCAAAGAAAAACTAAGAGAAAAAGAAAAAGGAAAATGGCAATGGAAACACTCGCAACTCCTAACTTTTTAGATGCGTTTTGAGAAGGCAAGCAACTTGATGGGTGGTTTACATTAAGCACAAGTTTCACATATGTTTATATACTATGTGTACATACATATATGCGATATATGTTTACAGTTATGTCTGACTCTTTGACATGTTGCAAAGTGCTAGCGAATGGAGGGCTTTCATCATATTGATAAATGGCATTTGGACTTTCTTCAGCTTCATCTTGCTCGTTTTAAGTAATGGCAGCGGGAAACGGGAAACTCGTTTAATGTGTTTTCTTTTTTTTTAAATCATAGAACGTGACGGAGTTATGGGAAACCATATCCTAATATTAAAGGAAGTGGATAAAATGTTCATTTTTATACCTCATCTCTTCCGAGACTTGCAGCTCCCAAACCTATTCTAAATACCAAACCAATTTGGAATATGTCTTTAATTTATTGTGATTCTATTGATATTGATTTACTTGCCTGTGAACTACGGGGTATCCGTCAGTCGAGAGCCTACCCATCACCCAATTTGTTGACCCTTCGAAATGACCCACAACTCATTCAAATGGCAATCAGATGAGCTTAAAGTCTGATGAATTCAATTGACGAGAACAAAGATAGAGAATAAAATAAATGCAGCTTTGGGGATAAATTGAATGAACTTCATTTGGATTAACCCATTTTCCACAAATGCCAGCAAGAATAACAAAAGTGAAAACAACAAGGAAATAAATAACACAAAATCTGGATAATTTTCAAGTTCATTGGCGCGCAGTGAACAAAAAGATCGCTGGGATTAGGGATCGAAGTGCCTATTTTTCCGACTGTGTAAAAAAATGCAGGGAAGAAGTGAGGAGGATGGGGAGAATGAGACAAGTAGCATGTGGCATGTGGCGGGTTGGCGAGTGGCATGCCACTTAATAATACGCCTCAATGGCTGAATGGTAGCGGCACTAAACAACTTCCTCACTTGAATGGCAGCTACAACACCGCAGACATGGTGAGCAGAGGAGAAAAGAAGAGAAGAGCAGAGAAGAGAAGAGAGAGGAGTAGGTGGTGAAGGAGGAGGAGGCGATGGAGTAGTGGCAACAGCAGCGGCTATGGGGTGGGGAGCCATGTGAAGCGCCGCTTGAAAGCCAACTTAAAACAATATTCTTGACAAAAAAAATAGCGGAAAAATAACAAGTAAGAAAACTTTAGTCGACAGTGACCGACTATGCGATACCCTGCACCCTGGCGTAAATTAAAAATATTCCTTGAATAATTTTTTATCGAAAATCTTACAAGTTCACGATCCGATTGTAGTACAAATTTAAGTGAACTTAACATGTACTGAGACTACATACCAAATTTGGTGCCTCTAGCTCTTACCATCTCTGAAGTTTCTTGTGTTCATCAATACAAACAGACGGGACTTGTTTCACACAAAAAATAGTCCGGGATTCCGGGATAAATAAATTTCAAACAGAAGATCGGTAATCTCAAAATACTTTTTTAACCCAAGTGATTCAAAAAGTAATTAGAATTTAAAAACAATTTAAAAAAAAAACTGAAATCGCAATAACTAAATACAAGTTAAATTAAATTAAATTTAATTAATTGATTAATCAAGATTATATTGTACTCAATGCACTCTGCCACATCTCCTTCATTCTGTTACATACATAAGCGCAAAGTTATTATACCCGTCGGCACAAGGTCTGTGCCACAATGGACAGCAACAAAAACAATGGCAGTTGCATGCATAATAAACTTGTCTTGTTGTCGCTTTAAGCAAAGCATAAGAGCGAGCATAGGAGCGAGGGAGAGCGATAGATGGGCGCGAAAGCGAAGGCTACGTACTCGGGAGACGGAGATTGATACGAAGACGGAGACGAAGACGAAGACGGAGACTGGGCACTTGAAGACAATGGGAGTCAACGTCAACGCATTTTGAAGAGCGTGTCATTATGCACTACACACATACACACACACACACACACACACACACACACACACACATATATATATATAGCTAGAGACATACACATTTGTAGTGGTATTTGTGAGTTTTAAGCTGGCTTTTCCTAAGCGTATTAGCATTATTGTTGTTGCGTTGTCTGCTTTTCTCATTGCCAGCCATTGCTCAGTTTTCTATAAGTTTCCTTTTTGTTTTTGCACATTTTCAAAAGCTACACACACACACATACTCTCTTATACAAATGCAGACACACACACACACACAGAGGCAGACACACATCCGCTTATCACTGCACTTCTGTCTGCTGCGGGTTTCAAATTATTAACAGCAGCTCTGTCTGTTTGACTGACTTGCTCTACATCCCGTCATCCCGTCTCCTCCCGCTTCCTTCTCCCTACACTCCCTTCCTTCCTTTCAACCCTGGGGGTGGGTGGCAGCAGCAATTGCGGTTTAAGGGTACTGCTCGACTGCCTCGCCGTGTCACCTGTCCCGTCATTTGCCACGATTAATGAGACACTGTCACATTTACGGTCACAATCACACTTACCGCTGCCATCACAGTTGCTCATAGATCGCAGTTACAGTGACAGTGACACTCTCGGGCATATGTATTTACAGTAGCAGTTACTGTTGCAGTTAAAATGTAAAATAGCAGTTTCAGTACTAATTACAGTTACTGTAGAATACAGTTGAGCTAGAGTTTTCTGTTACTGTTACTGTCAATGTTACTGTTACTGTTACTGTTACTGTTACTGTTATTGTTACTGCTACTGTTACTGCTGTTACTGTTACTGTTACTGTTACTATTATTGTAACTGCTACTGTTACTGTTACTGTTCATTACCTTTTACTATTACTGTAACATTTACTGTAACAGTTTCTATAACAGTTACAGTGACAGTTAAATTCCTATCACAATTTCAGTAATGCCTAGTGACCACAGTCACAGTTACAATTCGGCGTGTTGTGACTTTCGTTTAACTATAAATGTGATTGCATAAAGAAACTGACGACATTCCTCAGTCTTCTTGGCAAACATCTTCCCCATTTCTCTCCTCCTATCGCTATGAAAACTAAAGCAACACATGTTTGTACAAATCGCATTCGGAACCTTACTGCATGTATGTGTATATGTGTATTTGTGTGTGTGTGTGTGAGTGTGTATGTGTGTGTCTTGTTTCGTGTCTCGCCGGTTTGTGCAACATTCGCCACTCGCAACACACTCTGCTCGTTAGTGGCACATTCATGTCAAACGCTAAGTGGCTAAGAGCAGGTGTTGGTAGCTTTAGATACCTGTCCCTCTCTGTAAGTGTTTGTGTGAGTATATGACGTTTAATAAGTTTCTTGAACTTTGAAATGTCTGTCAACACTTTTGCTTTATGGCACAACACAAAATCTTTAAAGTGTTGCAAATTTGACAGATAAGAAATAAAAGGTGTGCTGAAGAGTCGACGGTTTAATGCCCTGTAAAGCACTAACTTAACTAAGTGACATTTAACGTTAAAATTTAATACAGATTCTGAACCGAGTGCCTAAAAAAGCCAACACAAAATATGTAATATATACAGATCATTTTAAATTTGGTTCAGATCAATATAGTATAGTAAGGATATGTAGAAAATAGCTCTGGCCAAATTCTCTAAAATTTAGAGTCTAAATAGTTATATAAAATGCAACTATACTGTGATATTTAACTGTCCAGACAGATAATAATCATAATAAAAATAATAAATACTTTTTAGAGCTGGTCTAGGCATTGAAGCCAGTTTTAAATATAATATATGTATATTCGGGGGTGCCACAGAAATCGCTTTCGCTTTCATACAAATTTAAGTGAAATTCAAGCGAAAGCGATTTCTGTGGCACCCCAGAATATAAAAAATGTGTATTATTTATAATATCTCTTTTTAAGTGCAATTTACAGGGTAGCTGTCAATTAACTTTAATAAACTTGGAGCTTTAAACAAATTTTCAATTAGCAAAAGTAATTAATACTTAAGCTCAAGATCGGCGTATCAAAAACTTGGCGACGTCATTGTCTTAGCAGGACATGAGAAAGAGGAAAGGAAAGAGAAATAAGCACAAATTGTGAATAGGCAGAGAAGCTAGGGAAAGAGAACGTGGACACAGGGAGAGTGAAAAAAAGCAAAATTTTTTTGAAGGACCCGCAAAACTCGATGAATAAGATAAAATTAAAAATATTTGATTCTAGGAAAGTCAAAGGGAAATGAGATGGTGTGATGGTGAAGAGAGGATGAAGAAGGTGCGAATTGGGCGTGACAGGACACGGGGTGAGGCGGAGCCAAGAGCCAAGAGCCAGGACCTAGACCCGGGCACGTGACAAAGTGAAATTGTTAAATTGAAGGCTGTTAAAGATAAGCGAACACGCAAACAGACAGACAGACAGACAGAAGAGCCGAGAGGAGGCGACAGACAATAGGAAGGAGAGAAAACAGGTGAGGTGAGCACCAAACATGCAAACAGGTGAGAAAAGGTGCATAAAGTGCAAAGCACAAAAGCGAAAGCAAAAGCGAAGAGGTAAAGAAAAAGCAAAAGCAGAAAGAAAGTAAAACTTTTGATGTCGATACGAGGAAAACAACAAAACTGACAGCGTGCTGAGTTTTTCGGGGTGCACACAGCGGGGCGGGGGAGGAGGAAGTGAACCCGTGACCTGTGTGTGTGTGTGTGTCTGTGTGTGTGTTTGGCAAGTGCGGCAAGAAACAATTTAAGCATTTAACTTGGCTCGTTAACATTAATTTGGGCTCCAGTTTCCGGCACCTGGTAATTGCCATGGCCCAAAACACACACATAGAAGCGCCTCGCTTTTCTCTTCTTGCTGCTCGTAGGGTTTTCAGGGTTGCCCGCTGGCCAATGACAACCCTAACGAGTTGTCATCAACAGCCAACATCAACGCCTGTCCAAGCGGATGTTGATGAAATGCTTGCGGATGTTGCTCTGACGGATGTGACGGAAGTGACCGTTATACCCTCCTGCATAGCTCCAACACCCTCCTCCCCTATTCCCCTCGTCCCGCCACTCTTTGGCCATCCTGTGTGGCGTCAAGTTGAGTGGCGTCTCAAGCCGCCAGGCATTTTCTTAGTACTTAATTTGAACACGCCCAAAAACGCGTCTAGCTTGGGGAATTCCAATGAGGAAAATGCAAATATTTTTAATACAACGCCCCCGCACTTTACTTTCTGTCTTCCTTCTTTCTCTCTGTCTCTCTCTCTCTTTTTTAGCTTGTTTTTTCTTCCCCTTTGGCCGAAAGCGCAATTATTATGCGTATCTAAAATTAAATCAGCTGCAACGAAAGACAGAGACAGAAGCAGCGAGACTGCAGCGATAGAAAAAGAGAGGCAAACAAAATGTATCTACGACAGGCCGAAGATTTGATACCCTGTAAATTAAAAGCAAAGAAAGCTTATATAATTCAATTAAAATGTATAGCTTGAAAAACGAGAAAGTTTTTCATAAAACAATTTATTTATTGACAAATTTTGATACCCTCAAAAAGGAAAATTTGTTTTAAATTAATTAATTTAAGTAATTTGTTAAATTATATAGAATATTTACAAAAACGAAATAATCAAAGCATTAATTGATGTTACCTATGACATCTGTATGATAGATTTATTTTTGATTGAGAAACTAATTTGCAGGTTACCTTGTAGGGTCTATCATGCCCTCTTTACAGCATTACGCATTTCGTGACAAAATATTTATACCCAAGGGGTAAGCAAAGAAGGGTAGCTAGAAGAACTGATGCGAAATAGGTTTAGGTAAAGGCATAGGTAGAATAGGGAGAAAGTTAAGGAACGGCAGAGTTTACAGTGAAGCCAAACAATTGAAAAGTTGTGGGAAAACAGGGGAACTTTTTCTTTTCCCATTTCTCTAGAGAAACTATTTAGCTGCTCTTGTTGTTGTTGCTGTTGGTGGTTTCTGTTTTGTGGTGTAATTTATGTGCGTCTGGTGATTCGGTGCCAGTGGCATTGGGAGAGAGAGAGAGAAAATTGAGATTGGAGCTTTTCTCCTACAATACGAGTCAGTTGGAGATAAAAAGGCTAACGAAAGCAGCCGAAAAACTTTTGATGCATGCCACTTTGAGATACTCGTACTCTCGCCGTCGGAGTTTTCCAACTTGCAATTTAATTGAGTTTGGATTTGCGTTAGAAAACTTTTCGGCTTTTCTCTCGATTTATGTTTATCGATAGTATGCTCTCGATAGAGTTTTGTTTGACACTGTACAACAAATTTAAGTAGATGAAAAATATGGTATCTCAGCGAAAACAGTTTTCATTATTTTAAAAATAGAAAATTAATTATGATGTCATTTACATCGGGAACTTCTTCTGGAAACAGCAAAAGAACGATAAACGCAATTTTTGAGAATATTGACAGGTCTTGAACAAGCTGGAATCTGTTTTTGTTGAAAATAACAAGAAAAGTTAACAATTTGAAATGAATGAAGTTGAAGTTTCTGTTAAAAGAATTTAAAAAAATAATTCCCTTAGTCGAAATTTTTCTTTGGAAAATGGTGATTCGAACTAGGAAAGTTAGTCTGTATTTAATTTTAGATTGATTTAATTAATGTGGTCGTGTTTAATAAATACACCTGCACATTTGTAGAACAGACCCACAGAAAACGCGTGGGGATGGAGTAAATAAAGACTAGCCAGTGAGCATCCAGAGACTTAGAGCGGGATTCTGATGTCATGTATTACAATGCTAGGTCGAGGAAATATTAGTCATTGTCTAATAGGCGACCCGAAGGCGATCTCCCGAAAATCCAGCTATCCGAAATGTGGCGCTTTTTCAATCTTCTTCTCCGAAGAGGTCGAGCCAACCTTTCTCCTATCTTCTAGTGTTATCTATTATCTCTTATCCTATTCCGATATTCCGCAATTTACTCCAATTCCTCGTTGAACTACACATAAGCTACCTAAATATGTATGTATATACTGTTGGTTTTCAAAAGGCAATACTGAGATGGTAATTAGATATTTGGTTGGATTCCGTTTCCTGCCTCGAGAACCGATTAAATTTAACGATCGCACCACATTTTCCGTTGGTGGCCCATTGTGGTACATTTCTTTGCTGATGACAGTCGTTGATAGCTAAAAGACGATGACACCACACACACGAGAGAGAGAGAGAGAGAGAGAGAGAGAGAGAGAGAGACAAAGAGAAAGAGAAAGGTATATTCTGCTGTCGACATGGCCCTGAAAGCATTTCGATTAAATTTCTGGCACGGCCGCGACACGGATTATCGCTCGGCTGCTTAGCTCGGGGAGTGATGGGGCGAGGGGTGGGGGCAGTAGGGTGTCTCGAGGGGGTGGGCAGTAGGCAGTTGGGTCTCTCAGCAAGTAGTGGCTGCTCATTTAAAGCGCCATCGAAATGGGACATTACATTTTATTTGCGCTCCACGAATTAACTTGCGGCCTCATTTATTGCATTCCGAAAATGATTTCGTATAATTTTGCCGTTAACGCGTACAATTTTATTGCCTCTACGGACAGTATCCCCCACCCCCTCTGTCATGCCACCTCTCCCTTGCCCCACTCACTTCAAATGCTAGTTTGGGTATTAGCCATATAATTAGCTTGTCAAATCAACTCGACTTCTTATGCAGCCGCCAGTTTAGGCCAAAAGCTCAAATCAATGCCATATTTGCATGCAAATGAGAGAGAGAGAAAGAGAAAGGAAGAGAATGAGTGGGAAAGAGAGCAAGCATCAGACAATATATCATAGGATCCAGATACACACTCGAAATATGCTAGATAGGTAATCAAATTTATTGCGATTATTACATATGCTGCATGATAATGCACTGTCAGTGCCCCACAGGCCGTTGCTGCTGTTGCCACTTGTCTCTTGCCACTTGCCACACAGTCGCTGCCACTGTCAAGTGGGGACCAAGTAGCCGCAAAGTGTGTGCCATGCATAATTTATGGCATCTGCCCATCCATTCAACCACAAGCACATCTACCAACCACCTCCAACCACCTCCAACCACCTCGAACCACCTCAAGCCACCCAACCACCAAACCATCTCCGCCCACTTTTAGGCCAAACAAATGCACAGCTGATGCACAGCTTTCGCGTGCTGTCAATTTTAATGCTCGGCATCCAAAAAAGCACAAGAGTATTATAATTTTGTGACTCGGCGTGTAACAGACAGAAGAATGTAAGCATCCTACATTTTGAAGTGAGTTCAACCCCTTGAGAAGGATTTTGAACCTCTGAGCCCAAGGTTAAATTGTACGCAAAGAAACATTATAGTATTTTCTAAATTGTTTCCATTTATGCTTGCTTTGATATTCAATAATATAAGTATCTACATAACACAATATAACTTATTGGAGAATTAATTCCTCTCAAGATAATGATTTTATCATTATATTTTACTGTTTATTAATCAAGTTAAATAAAATTATATATACCAAAATATAAGAAAGCATTACATTTTATTAATTTTTATTTTATCGAAAAAATCATTATTTTTAAAAAGTAATGCAATTTTTTTGTTGTTATTTGTTTTAATACAGTGCTGTCAAAAATGTGTATTTTCATATCCCCTGGGATGGGAAAAGATATTTTATAGTGTGCTGTTGGGCACCACTGCAATCTGTAATCTATTGTTATTCTCCATATTTATTTTGTACATTTTAAAAAAGTACTGGTAGCGGGCATCCTTCCTGTCGTGCACGCTCGACTTGGTTTTATTTTGTGATATACTCGTTGCGCTCTTAAGAGCTTTCAAGTCAAACTGCTTGAGTGTGGCAAACAAAAGGGCAAGTGGCGAGTGGCGAGTGGCAAGAGAGTGAGGTTGCAACACTTAATTGAGCAATTAATTGCAATTAGCCATTACAAATGTTGTTGTCCGACGGATTTCCTTGAGAGCCGGCCATGGTGCGGAGTTCATCAACGATTTTTATACCCGTTGTTCGTAGATCAAAAGGGTATACTGTACTTTTTGCAATTTAAGAAACAGGAAGATTATTTTAACTCAGGGAACATATAAAAATTGAATCAAATGTTTGCTTTCAATTCAATAACAATATCTAGCACACAGAGTTCTCGAAGTTCATATTTTTTTAGATGAATGAAAAAAAATCCCTTTTTTTATTAACAGTCATCCCACTCAAGCACATTAAGATCGTGTAACTACATACTAAAGGTCTGCATGAATTCATTCATTTTCGCTGTACAGTATTGTACAGTAGCATACTGTACGCATTATTTACTGAACTCATTTTTTTTGCACAGTAAATTCAACAGCTCACTGGGAGTGAGTGACAGCTAAGGTTGTTCTCATTAATACATTGTACGACAAACAAGATAATAAGTACACCTTGAGTGGCCTGTCACACAACTGTACAAATGAGCTGTAAGGAGAGAATATGGGTTCAGCAGTTTTCAAAACATTTGCATTATCCGGGGCTGTCAATTGGAATAGATGCTTATAAAAATGTAAATATAGCAAGTGGTGAAGACCTTGCCGAGCATTGTCGAAGAGGTCTTTAAAACGCTACCAGTAAATAGACCTATTCCTGGTCCACCCACAATATAATGTTGTCACAGTTTACAGAACTTAAAAATAGAAGCAAACCATCGAAGATTGCGAGGATCTTGTGATGGCTATTCATTTAAAAACCCCAACTCGCGATATAGAACCTCTAAATAGATCAAAGCCACAATTAGATTATATTTTTGCAGATTATTGTCAACCAACTCAAGACAATAGTATTTCTTCCATTATATCACGCGAAATTGAGGCATATAAGAATTTTAACACTCCAGCATAGTGAAGATTTAGGAAAATTGTAATGTCCTGAATCGGTGGACCAATAATAAGGACCGATTTCCTTTTCTGTTTAACGTCAGCTGTCAAGGTTTTAGCAGTTCCAGCAATCGGGGCTGCATTGGAACAGATCTTATTTAACTAGCAAAACATTCAATTGCAGAAAAGCTGCAACCAGTAAAGACAGTGGTACCCATTTTCATGTTGTGAATTCGAATATAGAACATCTGAACGAACCTTGTATGTAATAAAGCATTACATGAACAGTGCCTGTAACTACAATACAATGATAGCTTTCTTATGTCTGTTTTCATTTGGTTACACTCTAGCTGTCAGGTGTTGTTCTAAGGGTAGCTTACTAAACAGTGAATGCACTGTACTCAGATATACTGTACTCATTATATACTGTACAACGTATATAGTGTACTCATACTCACTGTCAATACAGGAACTAGAACAACATTAACTGACATTCATTTCAAAGCTGTTCAGTAAAAAGTGTACCCATTTTCAGTGTGAATGATTCATTTGCCCTTTTGAATGCATTCATGCAGGCCTCTACTACATACAATGATAGTTATGACTGTTTTAGGTTCTTAAGGGTTGCGGGTGCCTAAATATATGCAGTACTTTTTGATTCTTTTAGAGATTAACATTCTAACAGGTAATAAATGTATATTTTGAAAGAAATACGGGTATCTTATAGTCGCAGACTTGTTTTCGTGTGTTTTATCTTTTCGGATCTATAATTACAATTGTTACTTGCCACTTGCTGCTTGTTACTTGCTGCTTGCTACTTGCTGCTTGCTGCTTGCTACTTGCTAGTTGCCACGACGCGTCGTTGCTGACATGCAGCCGTTAATGGCTTGGCACTTTAGTGCCCTGTCATGGCCATGGCCAACAGGGCTTCGATTATGCCAAAATAACAACAAGGCCGCACGTAGAGTGTTAATGGTATTCATTAATAAAGTCTTTTCCGCAACAGGACAATCGCTGATGCATGCCACACGTAACAGCAGCCGAAATGTAAACTTGTTTTGGGTGCCACAAATTGCTGCACATGCCTTAGTTAGAGCTCAATCCAATCGCATGCGAGTATGTGGCAGTGTCTACATTAAAATAAGGCCTACGTGATGCGATTTACACAGTTTATTACCAAAACAAAACAAAAAAAAACAAAAATCAACAGCATACTCGAATACCAAGAAAAAAAACCACTTATAAATGCGAGGATTGCCTCAAATTGGCCCGTTATGTGGCCAAGGACAACACACAATATAAGTTAATTCAAAGCCTTAAATATTATGTAGAGAATTACTTTAAAGTCAAGTGAAAAGTTGAAACTGTGGTCAACAGTTAAGGAACTTAAATTACACTAGTTGACTAAACAAAAACTATTTTCCTAAGTAACTAAGTGGGGTTTAAAGTCTTTGTTTTTACTCAAAAGAAAAATATTATTTATCTTGAAAGACGTTTACCTGAAGTTCTAGCAAACATTTTCTTGAGCCAAAAGTATTTAATGGGACCCAGTTTCATTATAACTCAAATCTTTATAATTTTCTCAAATTTCAATTTCAAGTTTCTTGCAAATATCAAATATAATTTCCAGAAAAGTTGATACCCGAAAACATTTTAGCCGTGTTTTAATGTGAATGTGTTTAAAGTTATGGACATTTTTTAAATCTGAATATTACAAAAATTTTAGTTGTATACCCTGCAACCAAAAGATAATAAAAAAAACTTAACTCACACTTGTTATCACTGAAGAATGGGGCAGAATGGTATATATCTTGATTACATTGTAGTTAAACTAAACTAAAGGTTTTTTTTGTTTATTATAATGTGTATATTTTTAAATTATTGCTTAGTAATATTTTATTGGTTGTTATTTATATATTTTTAAATTTCATAAAATATGTAAGCTTATACAAATATATTTTATATGTAT
>JBAMBL010000206.1:0-30419 GCA_037043405.1 Drosophila subquinaria
TATGTACAAGACAAAAGTCATAACAAAATATGAGTGCATAAAATAAAAACTCGATTTCTAAAAAAAAGGTACCCACAAATGAAAAGGAGCCAGATTTCGAAACAAATGTACCAAATAGGCAACCAGCCAACGAGAACTGGCATTAAAAACACCTCCCGAAAGTATGCAATGTAAAATTCAAGTAATAACTAAAGCGTATTTTAAGCGCCACCTCAAAGTATGCAAATTTAAGCTGCAAATAAAGCACATTTCAACTGGCGCCTAGAAGTATGTAATAGAAAATGTTTCGTAGACTTCATAGTGCGGCAGGCCGCATTTGGGGTCGAGTAGAACCATTTTCCACTTACCTCTGAACCCATTTATAGGTGGGCATTGGATTGCCATCGGCGACGCACTCGAAGGCGGCGGGACTGAAGAGCGGCGCTGTGGTAAGACGGTCCGGTCCGGCTGAGAGAATTTTTGGTGGATCTATGGCAGAATAAATAAAGCGATAGTAGAGAAGGTTGGGAGAAAAGGAACGTCAATACAAAATTAAGGTAAAGTTAGCGAAGTAAATGCAGAAACAATAACAGCATCGCTGGCAAAGATAAACAAAACGAGGCACTCACATTTCACGTCCAGCTGCACTGACAGCTGCTCCGAGGTTCCCACCGAGTTCTGGGCCTGGCAGGTGTACAGGCCAGCGTCCCGTCGTCCAACAGGGCGCAACTGTAGTGTTTCCTAGACAGACAGAGAATGAGAGAAAGAGAGAGAGGAGGGAAGACGGCAATTTAATACAATTACAAATTTCTGCTACACTTAAGATAAATACCCAGAGCGACGTCGCAATTTCGGGGCGGGGTTGGTATGGAGTGGGGAGTGGGGAATGGAGAATGAAGCTTTGGTTGTCGCCTGGATGAGCTTACTTACCTGCAAGCTGGCTATCTCAGAGCGTCCGGCACGTCGCCAAACGATGCTGGCCGGCGGATTGGCATCGGCCACGCAGCGCAGCACAAGCGCATCCTTATCCTCTTCCAAGTCGATTTCCGGTGAGCCAATTAGACGAATGGTTGGAGCGTCTGCAAAGCACAAGATGAACAAGTTGACTAAGCAAAACAAGCACAAGAAACATGAAACAAGAAACAAGTCAACAAGGCAGCCAGGCAGCTAGGAAACGGCCAAGCCCAAGCCCAAGCCCAAATCCAAGCCCAAGCAGTTTTTCCTTTCCTCCATCTTGGGGCTAAACTCTTGAATTGCTTAACAAAACAGGAAATTGCAGCAAATTGTAGCTAATTGAATTGTTACAGCTGTTTGCCATGTCTGTTTAGTTTTTGACTTTAAGCCAATTGAAATGACTGCAATCAACTTTCCTTCCTTGCCAAAGGACCCGGGATCACTCTGGTCGTCTTTAGCCCATGCACAGGGTATTATAATTTCGTTATAAAATGTGCAATGCGTTCAAAAACAAATAGGTAAAAGTTGTACAATTCTCTATACGGCAATAAGAGTCGATTGACTAAAACAGAACTAGACTAGACTAAACCATTTTATGCGACTAGGGCTTCATAATGGTCCACATGAGTTAAATCAATATGCTATATGGTATGTGGTATAAATATCTTTGTGTACTTTGCAAACCAATAATGTAATAATTTACTCTTTGAAATTGTTCTCCAATAATATGATGTATAACTTATAAAAATAAAACGTCTTGATATCTTATCGATATCTTATCGAACACATAATATTTTTATTTTAATTTGATAAAGTATTGAATACTTCTGGGTATCTCTTTAGTTGGACTTTTATGGTTAAAATAAATGTAGCTATGAGCAGACAAGCCTGTTAGAGTATTTCCTGTTCGGCAGCTGTTGCTGCTAGCTCCCATTTACCATATAATCCGTATTTTATTTTATGAAAAAAGTACTTACATTTGACATCCATCCGGGCCTCGACTGGTATAGATTTGGCCTCGTAGTTGTCGTGGAAGGCAACACAGCGCAGCGTGTCGCCGTGGCGTTCCCTCATCGCGGACACCTGGACAACTGAGGTGGCTGACCAGGTGCGCGTATTATCCGGTTCAGTTGCATTCACTTGTGGGTGAATGGGTGAGATTTCCTGGTCGCCTGCAGTTGGTCGAGACAGATAGAGATAGAGAGAGAGGACAAATCGTTGAAATTAATTAACACGACAATGTCAGGAGGTGGATGGCGGATAACAAGAGCAATCAAAGGATAACAACTGCAGCAGCATGAAAGCACTTACCCAAATACCATCTGAGCGTTGCGGGCGGATTGCCATAATGTGAGGCACATTTGACTGTCGCCACGGCGCCGGCGTCGACAGTGATGTTGTGTCCTGGCGGCAGAGGTGCGCCCTCATATTCCAGACGTGGACGTTGTGGCGCCACTGCAAGTGGCAAATACACACACACAGATTAGTTATACGGTTTTTGTGGTTCGCAATAAATGTCATCAGTGCAAGGACAGGAAATTTAATTAAATCCCCAACTGAGGCAACTGCTTTATTTGACTTGCATTATAAATCAAAGCTACTGGTTGCTGTTTTGAAGATTCAACCAACAGCCGAAAAATTAATCATACGCAACGTTGGCAAATTTTCCATGCATACGAAATTGATTTGGCGCTGTAGATGTGTCTGTTTCTGTCTCGGTGTCAGTGTCAGTGTCAGTAAGAGAATGGGGCAAGATAACACTTACCACGTACAACCAATCGCACCGGTTGACTGGTCAGCGCATCCTGTGCGGTGAACTCACTGGCCGTCACTTGGCACTCCCACAGGCCGTCATCGAAGTCCAGCGTGGCCGAGCGTATCCACAGGGAGCAGTCGCCGCCGATTTGCATGGGCGGCGGCGGATGTAGGTCCAGATGTAAGACGCCACTGCTGCTGGAAGGACGTGCGGCCCATTCGTATTTCTTCGGATAGATGCCCACAGGCTGTGAATGATAACAGAGAGAGAGAGAAAGAGGAAGGGGAAGAGTGTTGCATTAGCACAGCTGTTGAAACAAAGCACAACGATGTTGATGTTGATGATGATAATGATGGGTATGAGAAGGAGGATATCGATGCTGAAATGGAGCGGGCGGATCTGGCAGACGACATGTTTAGCATGTTTAACTTTTCGATGTAGTCAGGCGTATAATTTCGACTACGATTTGCCGCACGCACACACTTGACACACACAACCAAAACACACTCACACTCACACAGACAGACATAGAGATATCGAGACAGCAGTTTGACTATTCTATTGAATGAGCACTGACCATCCATGTTGATTCCCTTTCCCCTGCTACTTCCTCTCAACCATTTTCAACTACGTGTCGTTTAACTCCACTTACAGGACTCGTTGAACGGGTCGGGATTTTGTTATTGCTGCTGCTGTTGCTGCTCTTTCTAAATTGGCATTAGTTTGTTTGCTAATTGGAAATTAAATTACAATTAGTGATCTTTGAGCGTGGCCATCGTTGCCCTTTAAGTATTTATGTCCAGACACCGCCGCCCGCATGTTCATGTCTCCTGTTCTGTTCAACGTTCCCAAAGCTACTTAATTGCCTTTCCCCTGCCACGCCTCTCAGCGTTAGTTTATTCCCAATTTAACCCGAAAATTGTCGGCAACTTATTTAATCGATTAAATTAATTGCAACACTGCATTCGATTACACAAAGGTCACTTAACATGATGCTTTTAACCAACTGCAGGTGAATCAACAATACTTAATGAACAATTTCATGTCAATTATATTGACTGAGAAAATGATGCATTTCTCATTTTTTTAAATAAAAAGGAAATGAACAAATTGTAGCCATTTATATTTATAACCTGATAAAGGTATGCTGAAGTATATGGTCTTTAATTTCTTTTTCCTGGCTATCAAATTTGTTAAGTTTAGTTTTTAAAAACGTGATTTTGCACAAAAGGTTTCAATACAATACCATCTTAGACTTTTACATAAAAATATTTAATTATGAAATATTTATATCGGTTTTTTCTGTTTTTTTTTATTCATGTCATATATTTAATTTAATTTTTATAGAATTTAAATTTTTTTTCAATCTCTCCTACTCTCTGTCTTAGAATTCTTATGACTTCCAATTAAATATTTAAATATCTGTTGTTGAAGTGTTGTTTATTTCTATATTTTGACTTTTGTTTGCTTGCAGCATAATTTAACAAACATACCAAAATATGAAAGAACATTTCATTACACTAATCTAAAAGTGGTCGACGGCATTTACCACAAACTATTCCTAGTCAAAGATCGTAGAATTTTTATATGCAAATTGCATCGCATTGTATTTAAATATCAATATTAGCTTCGGGCATTGGCATGTGTATGCGTGACATTTTCGATATTATTTCATTTTAGCTTCGACATTTTTGTGTATCTTATCTTTGGTCAACCATCGTCTGGTCAGTTGCAGTTGCCCTGGCCCAGGGTTAAGCAACTGTCAAATTTGTGTGTGCGATTATATGTGTATACAAATACAAATACAAATGTATACGTAAATATTTGTGGGGCTGTGAGAGTTGAAAAAGAGGCCATGTTCAATACGTGCAAATGTCGGAATAACAATTTCGAAATATTTTGGGGACATTCAGTTGTTTGTGTGGATCTCGTGTGTGTGATGTATGGATTTGTGTGTGTGTGTGTCGCAGTCGGCATTTTTAATAGACATAATTTTCTTTTTTTCTCCATACAACTATACAGTCTGATTATACCGTGTATTTTCATTCGCATATTTTTAACTTTTCTTCTATGTTTATGTTTGTCATAAAATTTCTAAGCTCGAATTATGTTCATTTAAATGTATATCTCCTTTTAGCTATAATAAATATTTATATTGTCCCTAGCTCATTCTTATCTTCTCTTGCTATCTCCCTCTCTGTCTGGCTTTTAATGGGAGTGAGCTATCAACTGCCTTTGAAATGTGTCTCTTAATTTACATTTAGCATAAGTATTTGTGGCCAAAGGCGAGTGACCTACGCCTCTATTGGTTGAAAGTCTCATATCTCTTCATTTTTGGGGAACACACACATGAAAGTTGTCTACTTATGATAACCATACAGAGAATATATGGAAAGCTATACAAACGGCATACTGAAATGGGGAAGTTAGTTTAAAAAGCAAACATAAACAACAACAATCGGCATAAATATGCAAAAATAAGTAGAATTTTAAATGGAAGCCAAACAAGAAGAGCAGCAACTATGTGCATGCTGGGGCATGTACGAGGGAGGCAACGAAAGTTTCAGAAATCTTAAGTATTCTTTAGTTTAGCTGTGATTTTAGGTAGGCACCAACTAATTAATAAATTGAAAATCAGATTATAATATATCTTGATGCTTCAGACAAGCTTATTAGTCCGGACTTAGCGAAAATTGAAAACAATTTACTTGTCTTAAAAAATAAGATGTAAAAGAGGAAATAAGTAGAATAATTCCAATATGTGCAAATGTATGGAAAATTTTCAAAGCAGATAAAATTTGCGATACATATATTTTTAAAACTGAGCTGTGAACTGTGTAGAGTTAAATGTGTAGCACAATTGCTTAACTTCTTGCAAAGTCATTGGGCTGCCCTCGACTTGGAGTTGCTCATGCAGATGAAAAGGAACACTCGATGCATGCAAATGTTCCTGTTGGCCAAGCAACGTATGTGTTTTGTGTTCTGAAAAGCAGCTCCTTAGTCCTGGAGACACAGAGCATGTAAACATTTAAGTATATCGAGAAGATGCTCTGCAATGCTATTGCTATTCAAATTCAAATTCAAAACGATGCGATGCGATGCGCTGTTTTGCGATATGCAGCATATGAAAAAGGACATTTTGAGATGCTTTGTGATTTTTGTCATGCAAGGACCCCACTCGGCGTGCATTTGATGTTGCATAACAGCCACAAAAGCAACCAAAAGAGCCACAAAAGGAGGTAAATAAAAGTTATGCCACAAAGGCATTCGAATGTCATGAATAACAAGCAGTCGAATCATCTGCAAAGCAAAGACGAAGTGTCCTTGGATCGATGCCTTAGACCCGATCAGATAGTGAGTTGACTTCGATGCCGACAGACCATTTTCACTTGATGCAAATTAACCCAAGGGGGCAAGATTGGCTCTGCATGAAAGCTTAGACAGCTCTGAAATAACAAAAATTTGTTTGTCTAAAGTTATGTTGAAGCCAAAGAACAAAGCCAGTTAATTGGGTTTTCTCTCTCTCTTCCTTTTGGCCTATTTGCAACTGAGTTTAATGAAATTCCATAGTGTGTACATGCAAATACCAGGATATGAGCCTTTTCGGCATGCTATGGAAAAGTTTTCCTTATTCTCAGTGCGAGTCAAATAATGCAAGAGTCTGGTTTAATTTCTGTGCTTACACCTGTATCCATGTACCTAAAACGCTCTATTCCTGTACACTGTACATTGTACAGCCCTCAGATACACAGCGAAAAAATATGAATTATCCGCAAGTTAATAAGTGGGACTATGTAGAAATATTGGTCATATTTTGAAATAGATAACGAATAAGTTTAAATTTTTCTCTTGGGTTTGTCTTGGGAATAATAAATTGTAAATTAAATTCGGCAATGGAGTTTTTCTTGTAGTATAATATTTCTAAGAAAATTACTTAATAGATTTACTTAATAGATTTTGAATTATAAATTTTGGAATACTACTTGTATTTTTTTCCAAATTTATTTATGTATCTTCTCATGCGATACAGTTGCGCTTTTTGCCTCACAGTGTATCCTCAGATTTTAGCCCGAGTGTCCCTGTCACGCACTTTCGATTAAAACTTTCCCCAAAAACACATGGCCTAATCAAAGCGAGTCCTCGTGGCAAAAAGAAACGCTGTCCAGTGGCATATCAAAGAGGCCGCGTGGCAAAGCCAAAGGTCACAGCGTGGTTTTCATCAGCTCAACTCGCATTATTGGCTCGCAACGGCTCGCAGAGCGAAAATTACTTTTGGTTGGCACTGTATGCGCGCCCACACATATGCCGTTAGGCAGTGAAAACAACACTTAATTGAACCGCAGGACGCGACTAGCATCTGAAATGACTTTCAGTTCTCTGAGTTCTCTGAGAAGTTGACTGGAGAAATTTATGTACCTCAAATACATATAGAGTTAGTTCAACACGTCGTTGCTGTTGTTGTTTCATGAAGCATGTGAAATGAATATGAACATTGAACATCGATTGCATGATTACCTTGTTATCCTTTTGCCAGGAGCAGGAGCCACGCTTATCGATTACTTTGCATGTGAGCAAGGCGTCCTCGTGCGGATTCACCTCAGTGTATGTGGGCTGTTCCGAAAATCGCTGGAAGCACTCGATTTCTGCAAAAGAAAGAAGAAAATCACATAATGAGTACAGAGACAACTTACACACTGTGCGATTATCATAAAAAATGGACGCGTTGCTTATGGTAATTTCAGAGTACTCTTTCCCTTTCCCCCTCACTTGTCTGCTTATCCGAGCTGCAATTCGAGCACATTGTTAATCAGGAGCGCGTTGACATTACTGTACAGCGTCATAAACTAACTGAATGCCCTTTCCCTGCACCTCTTTCTCTATCTTCTTCGCTACTGGCTGCGCATGTAAGTATGCTATATTTTTTAATATCGCGAGTTCTACGTTCTGCATTTGTCACGCACGCGGGCAATTATCAACAGCAGTCGCCATGAGAACAACGCAGTGCGGAGTGCCAACCATTTGCTTATCTTTGCACTTGCCACGCCCTATATGTGGGCGCTTCATTATCATTTGAATGCGTTCCTTTTATTTATATGCTTGTCCTTGCCGAGGGTATTTTAGTTTTGGCTTGAAACATGTGACTGAGTTTACTTATTAATTATACGTTTAATTTCAAAGTCTACTTTAGGTGTTTGATTACAATTGAAGAGATATTTTAGCATAAGTATTGAAATTAAATTTAAATTTAATTAATATTAATATTTTGGTCGAAAGCATTAAGAAAACACGCCAAGAGATAAGCACAGTTTTTAAGACTATTGATTACTAAAGAAACTAAGCAAAAATTTCAAAAATAAAATAAATTTAAGCTTAGATTTTGACTTTACTTAAATGGGGTTACACAAGGGTATTGAATTATAGTCAGAGTTTCAACAGCTCTCTCCATATCTGGTTGGTACTTCGCACAGGTACAGAATTTATGTTAATTGCTGGCATGTTGAATATTTTCTTCGCTCTTGCACTCAATTACACCAATTACAGGTGGAAATTACACGGACTGCTTGCGCACGATAAAAACAAGTAAAGAGAGAGGGAGAGAGAGAGAGAGAGAGAGAGGGGAAGAGGGAGAGAGAGAGAGAGAGAGAGAGAGAGAGAGAGGGGAAGAGGGGGAGAGCGAACTCGTAAGGTTCTTAATGACGCGGAAACTGAGATGGCAACTTGACTGGCACAAGAACTGAGACTGGAACTGGAAACTGGGCACTGTGTGCTCCTTGTTGAGCATGTTAGTATGTTGCCAGAATGCTAGCAACTATCATGAGTTAATCACAGCTTTTAGATTTTTACTGTATATTTTGCATAATGTCTTTCTCCTTCCCTCCCCGCAACTGCAGAGCTTGCTTTATGTGGTTTGTTTTACTGGGCCAAGTTACCTGGCTTGCCAACTTCCGTTTTGTATATGGCCAATAAACAAGTATAAACAAACATTCTCATGCATCTTTGTAATTGTGTGCGTGTGTGTGTGTGTGCGTGTGTTGAATAAGTCCACATCGTTTCGTGTACTGACGACACGTGACCGCCGTTAGCTGCCGCGTTGCCATCATTTTTGACATGCTTATACTCACACACACACACTCGCACACAGACACACACATGCATACCCACATACGCATACACTCACGCAATGATTTATTACGCGTGATTGGCGTGATTGCCACTTTGATGCTTTATTTCATCTTCCCGTTGTTGTAATCGTTTTTCGTGCCCATGCCCCACAATCAACCCGCTTCCTCCCCCATCCCATCCCCTCCTCCTTCCACTCCACCTCCTCCATTCTCTGGCCCTTTATCCTGTTGCTGTTATTGCAGCCATTCGCTCTGTTTGCCTTTTATCGCTTTTCGTGTATAAATTGGCTTTGTATTTCAATTACGATGCGGCATGCATCAGACGGCATGCAACAATGACCCCCTCCTCCCCCTCCTCCCCCTCCTTCATCCCTCTCCGTTTTGGCCATTGATGCAGCATGACGAATCCGTTGCATTTTGACCGCTGCTTTCACCCTGGTTAACAGGCGGTTCAATTTGGAATTCCAGCCAAACAATGTCCCGCTGACATGTTGTTGCCAATGCAGTTGACATTTGATTTATGCCACTTGCAACTTGCAACTAACTGTTATATTCGAAGCCAGTGCTTCAAGAAGCACTTGAAATGTTCTTGATTTCAATTTGATTGAAATGCAATTTCCATCTACTAGTAAATGTAAATAAATAAAATTAAGTATATTTTTTAAGTTGGTATTGCTAGACTTGAAATGAAGTGTGTGGATTGAAGTTTAAATGGAGTACGAATATCTTTGGTGTGGAGTAGTTTTTGAAGATTTCTTTGTCCAGGTTCCATCATTGTAAGTATTATATCATCCATAACTAGGCAAACGACTTTTACTGCATCAATTTAAGTCTATAACAACTACGTTTGGTTCCTAACATTTTTTATTTAATATGAAATTTATATAAAATAATATTATGTCTATAAAATGTAATAAATTCAATTCATTACATTTTGGATATAGATGACAATTTTAAAAAGACAAACTAATTTCAACCTTGGCTGAATTTCTTCATGATTGGAGTTGACAAAATTCATGTTTCTTTTTCACTCGCAACTTAATTGAAAGACATTGTAATGTAAAGATTTGCTGTGCAAAAGCCGCAGACAAATAAATAAGCAGAGTGCCAACAACAAAGGCAGGCAGCATGTCTATTTGCGGATGGCAAATAAAAATATTAAAAATAAATAAAGTCCCCAAAACGAAATGCAAACTCGCCAAAAACAAAAAAAATACAAAAAATTGTTGGGCAAAGTAAAAGAGCGCCAGCTGCGACCGCTTTACCCAAAAAAAATAAACAGGCAAATGGAGGGAGGGAGGTAGGCAGGGAGGTAGGTAGGTGCCAAGGGGAGGCAGTCAGAGCTTCAGTTTCAGCTTCAGCTTCAACTCCAACAGGGATTGCAGTTTTAGCTGCCTGCCTCTTTCACTGTTGCTTTTTCTGTTGCTGTTTCTGTTGCTGTTGTTGTTGCTGTTGCTGTAGATTCAAGTGCGTGCCGCTGAGTGCTGCTTACAGCTTTCTGTTGTTGTTGTTGTTGTTGTTGCAGCTTGTGCCGCGCATGCCGCGCTCAAGTGGCGTTTGTGCTACGCAACATAGAGAATGCTTTCGTCCCGAGTCCCGAGTCCCGCTTAGTCGCTGCGCCCCTGTCCATGTTGCGAGGACGCGACGTGCCTTCGCACAGCCAGCAAGGATAACAATTACTCGAGTGCCGTGTCCGTCGTTGAGTCCTGTCTGTCTATCTCTATCTGGCGCTCGCTTGCGCTGCTATTTCTTTTTATTTATTCGCAATTGCTTAGAGCTTAAATACTTTGCCGTTTCCCTTTTTTAAATACATTTCGTGCGTTGTACGAGTGTCCTGCTGGGAGCTCTATCTGGTCCCTCCAGGAGCTATCCTCCTGTGTGCTCCACTCGACAACATGTCAGACGCATATTTCGTCTAGTGCCTCGCCGGCTGTTTACTTTGGATGATGCATTGCAGCGCAATAATTTCACGTAGATGTCCGTGGCATGCAACAGCAATAACAGCAACAACAGCAGCAACAACAGCAACAACAACAGCAGCTGGCAGCACGACAAATGGCATTGCGTCAAGAGTTCTCTGTGCTGTTGCGGAAAGCGGGTCAATTGGACCTGTCTCTGGTCAGCTGTAAAATAGCTGGCCAAAGGACGCCACGTTACTCATACGCAGCGTGTGCTCCTCTCCGCAGCAGAGACACAATTTAAGGCAACTCCCAGTGTGAATTCACACTTCCCCTGGCACAAACCCCCTCTTGGGTCTATGCAGAGTTGCTAGGCCCCATTTGGAGACTACCTTTTGAGCTGCTCTGCTTTGTCGGCAATCAATGAAAGCAATTTGTGAATCTCTTGTGCAATTCTGCGAAATACAAACGGGCACACATTGCTGCAAATCCGCAGGCAACACACACACACAAACACACACACACAGATGTGAGATATTCAAGAGGTATTGCCAGATAAGGCAAAGAAAAAAAAGTAAATTGTATGCAAATCGAATATGGACGATGATTTGTAAATTTTCAAATTTATAACTCGGTAGCAGAGAGCAGAAGGTGACAACCACAACAACAGCAACAACAAAGACTACAAATTGAGTCTCCTGTCCGTCCGTCCGTCAGTCCGTCTGTTTGTATATTTTCCCCAGTATTCCACATACGCTGAGTAGGTGCTAAGCAAACATGCAAGCCATTGGGATTATAACAGGGAATTCTCGTTTGCTCTACACAAAAAAGGCGAGCTCAACACGCCCCAACAACAAAAGAAACACAAAAAGCATCAGCAACAAGAAGAAAAAGAAGAAGAAGAAGTAGGAGTAAAAGAAGAAGAGGAAGATGGAAAGCATCGACAACAGCAACACGGAACATCAGCAAAGCAAACTCGCAAAACGTTTAGGTCGCCGAGTTCTGCACCGTTTCAGGATCCTTCTGCATGTGTGTGAGTGTGAGCATGTGTGTGTGCATATGTGTGTTAAGCTAAAATGTGTTCCCTGTGTTATCCTGGCAGGAGTCTTCAGCCAGTTATCCTGCCACCTACTTAAGCATAATGATATATTTAGCTTACCAAGTGATTGTTATTTGATATTCAACAGATTTTTTCGCTTCGCTTCGAGTTTGACTTTGGCTTTAGCCTTGCATCCCCCCATCCAAGGATTCAAACCCAAATCCGTGTCTCGATTGTATGGCTAAATCGATGTGTGTGTTGTTATTGTTATTATTTCATAAGCTCAGCCTCTCACGCTTGCTTTGACTGGCGTTGTGTGGGCACATTAAGTTGTTCGTTCCTGAGACTCAAGTGTTTGCCTCAATAGTGCGTATACGTAATGTGCCCTAAGCAGATTTATTAACGCTACCGATTCGAGGGCCACTCGATTGTCATTGTATCTAGTAAAGGACATGGCCACGTGTCACAACACACAATTTCAATGGCGATTTGTAAATTGACACTTGTGACCTCAGCTAGTGCGACATTCGTAAGTATTATTGTCAGCTATATATTTTTTCTATTATTTCTCATATTTTCATAGCTCATTGACTGAGCGCGTGAAATGGTCTGTAACGCTCTCAGTTTTCCACCCCACGCCTCGTTTGGCACTCGAAATTTATGCATTTATTTCTGTGAAGTTTAATTTCTGTCGAGCAGAGCGACCACACGGCCCGTCGTTGATTTATTGTATTGTATGTACTCTCGTATTGTAATATTTCTGTCCGAGTGTTGTACTCCAAATAAATGTGAGTGTGTGTTTGTATTCATATGACTCTGAAGTGGCCCATTTGGATTAAATGCTTTCTGGTTTCTATGTAATTTCTGTATTATACAAGTAGTTTATACTTTTCACTTTCTCTGGCAGTTGAGTTTGACCAACAAGTTTTATTTACTTTCGATTAGAATATGCAGTCAAAAGTTCAAGTGGCAGCTTTCAACATCCAGCCAGGTTATGCCCCAGAAATGCCAACAGCAGCAACAACAACAACGGGGAAAATGAAAATGAAATATGGACACTAGGGTGTCCCTTATTTGGTCAAAGTCAATATTTTTAAACGCATACGGGCTAGTTCTGTTCATTAGGTCCTAAAGCACTCAGAAATAAATTATTACCTCAATCGGAGTATGATAACCCGTGCCGACTTGGATCGGAAAATTTAAAGATTATATGGGACAAAAAAAAAATTTTTTTTATTTTTTTAATTTTTTATTTTTTTATTTTGTTTATCAGGTCCTAAAGAACTCAAAACCAAGTTTTCACCTTAATCGGAGTACGATAACCCATTCAAATTTGCATCGAAACATGAAAAAACTGTATTTTAACACTGATTAGACATTTCTCGATGATTTTTCATGTTTTGATGCAAATTTGAATGGGTCATCGTACTCCGATTAAGGTGAAAACTTGGTTTTGAGTTCTTTAGGACCTGATAAACAAAATAAAAAAATAAAAAATTAAAAAAATTAAAAAAAATTTTTTTTTGTCCCATATAATCTTTAAATTTTCCGATCCAAGTCGGCACGGGTTATCTTACTCCGATTGAGGTAAAAATTTATTTCTGAGTGCTTTAGGACCTAATGAACAGAACTAGCCCGTATGCGTTTAAAAATATTGACTTTGACCAAATAAGGGACACCCTAATGGACACATATTTAATCAGTGAAAATGCGACAACGAAATGAAATTTGATGGCGACAGCTCCGTGGCTGGAAAAGCCAGTGTCAAAAGCACGCAAAGCACAGCAAATAGCTAACACACACACACACACACACACACACTCTCCCACACACTCATACATGTCGACATTAATATTCAAAGGGGCTTTGGCTGGTGCCACCACGCGACGTTGCTTCACCTGGCGTATGCGTAACAATTAAAAAGGCCAACAACATGGAGAATAGCTAACATGCCAACGAGTGTGGAGCTGGTGGAAGAGTGAGTTGTGGATCTTTGTGACAGATAAGCGTAATAACAATTAATTAAAATATACATATACATCAGATATGTTAGGCTGGTGCCCCATAAACGACACCAACGAAGTCTGATGCCTGATATCTGATGCAGCAATTAAACCCGTGTCGCAAGCTCAGATTGCGGCCGCAAATAAGTAATCCTATTAAATTAGACCCGAAAGAGAGAAAGAGAGGGAGCAATTGAATGATAGAGAGAGAGGGGGAGCATTAGTCCATACTCGATTGTTGCAACAATCAGGCTTATTTGTGCAACAACCAAACAATGAAGGCTTTCTCTATTTAACAGCTTTGTTGCAAACTCTGTTTGCCTGCTATTGTTTCTATTAATAAAACTGATTAAATTTCACTTGATTACATACAATCGGGGAGTGGAAGAAGAAGAAGCGGAGAAACAGAAGTTGTGCGTCAAAGACAGGACTCTTGTGCTTTCATGCTTGTCTCAAATTAATGCACTTAGCTAAAGTTTCACTGGTGATAAACATAATAATATCGTAAGGCAAATATTTCTATCCTCTAATACAAATCGAATTATGTCATTAGCTGCGTGTCAAGAGGCCAACATGGTTCCACAGCATTTCTCTCTCTCTCTCACTCTCTCCCTTTTGCTTTTGCTCCTTTGCTTTCTGCTTTCAAGTTTGACTCTTCATTTTGGTATTTATTTGGGCGTACTTGATTGATTGGATATGAGCGTGCTTCATATTTGTATGTGTGTGTGTAGGCTTGAAAGTAATTGGAGAATTAACAGACTGTCGAGCGGCCCAAAAGGTTGTGTCATTTATGTTGTATTGCTTCATGTCAAAAGTTCAGCTAATCAGAGTCGGTTGCCTTTCAAGTGTAAAGCAAACGACATGTTAGCTGCTTGTGCTTAATATACCCTGCAAAGTAAATAAAAATGGATATGACAGAGTATGATACTAGATAAGAGACCATAGAAAGACCTTAACAGAAGTTTAACCTTTTCTTCCAACATTAATAGACTAATAAACAGATGTGTATTGTCTTTTTTCCTGCCTACAGGGTATCTACCAGTCTGCCAAGTCGTTAACAAATAATGCTCGGCTTCTTTTTGAATGCTTTGACTCGAAGTTAAATTACAACTACTCCCATTCCCATTCCTGCCATTAAACTCGTCATCCACTCGCCATTCTGCAGATGACACCATCTTATGTAGCTATTCAGCACTTGAGCACGTTAGCCAGTGTCGCCCGTACCGGCAGCACTCCCCAGCAACAGCACCTTGCCTCGGGCGTTGTTCACTTTTGTCGCGCGTCTTTTGCAGGCACTTAATGTGTCCCATCAACTCCCTCCGTACCGCCCCGCCCCGCCCCGCCCTGTCGACAGCTTGCAACACTCTGTGGCAGCTGCCTTATTGTTGTACGGGCTGCCTAAAAACAATGCAGATGCAGGCGTCGCACATGCAGACAACAACAAGAGCAACAACAACAATAAATACGAATAACGAGCAGGACGAGTGGACAGAGGGACAGGGGGGAAGTGGGCACAGAGAGACGGGCAGACAAGCAAATTTCAGCACGGAAGCGGAAGTCATTGTTGTCGCACAATGGCGAACGCGTCGCAATTATAATAATTTTGATTGCATGCCCCATGCAACACCCCCTCCTCCTTTTTATCGCCTCCGAGCGCATTGCAGGAGCTTGTTATTGTTGGCAGTGGTTGCATGAATTATGCAGCTTCCTTGCCCCTCGGGGAAGTGCCAGCAACAACCAGGCAACCAGTGAAGCAGCCAACCAGACACACGTGCTACTCGCTCCAGTGCTCGAAATGCCTCTCGGCAAGCCGGCGATTTTTATATCTTTTTAGTTGATTTTTATTTTAATTACGAACACTCGACGCATCTCTCGTACGTCTTTTATACCAGTAAGCGAGAAAAGAAAATTAAAAGGAAGAGAGGTGTGGAGAATAAGAGATTTGCTTTGTCATCACATCTGATAAGATATAGACCGAAAAATAGTTCAATAATGATTCTTTCATCAGAATTCCAAAACTATCGGGAAGAATTTCATATGATTCTAAATTTTATTATTATTATTTTCCACATTTAAATGAACTAAAAATGCTGATTTTGATTTTTTAAAAATATCAATAATATAAATATATAAATTCAATTTAAAGCATTTGTAAATTTAAATTAAAAAATTATTCTAAAAAGTTATATGCCTAAAAAATTAATTAAAAATGCTAAAATTAATTTTGCACTAGAATATTTCAAATTCCATTAGACAATAAAAACTGCCTATTGTTAAAAGCTATTTCAATTCCCAGTTCCTGCTCGACTTTGTGCCCACTACTTGTGGTCATTTGACGATTGATAAGGTGGAATGAGTTTCCTGTGGCATCCGACAACCGACTTTCCAGACTTTGCACAAAGTGCTTGAAAATAATTTGCTTGAGAGCTGCCGAGAGACAAGACGCTTTGATTTGGCTAAGTAAACTGTGAAAGCTGGGAAGCTAGAAGTCTCGAAAAGCCGCAAATGGGAAAATGAAAAAAAGGCAGCTGCAGAAAGACAAGTGCTTGTCTCAGCTGTTTATTGTGTGTGGGTATCAGTGCTATCATTTGCTTTTAATTTGACTCTGGGGCGTAATTAAAGAAAAATGTAAAGCCTTTGATTGTAAGCCAGTGGCATTTCCTCGGGCTGTGCGACGACAAAGAAAGGGGACGACGTTTTACTATCAACTGAAAATGCAAATCAGAGAAATGCACAGAAACTAAAGGCAAAGAAGCAAATGAAAACCTCTCGCAAAAAGAGATGGGAGAGAAAATCAAGTAATGTGGTAATTGCTTCAAGGAACCAGCACAAAAAGACAGAAAACCAGATGAGCAACGAACAGAGCAGCGGACATCGCCTTAAAGGACATAAATTCCATTTAACCTGACGCTGCAGGCTCTGAAAGATTGTTCAGTCGGTCGATCTGTCTCTCAGTCAGTTTGGTTCTCTGTCTGTCGGTCTGTCTGACTGTCTGTCGGTCTGTCGGCATGTCTGACTACTGGCAGGCGCTGAAAGTCAGTGGACTAACACATAAATTTGCCTTTGTTTCAGTTGCATAACACATCCTGTTACACACACACACACACACACACACACACACACACATGCCCCACATGCCACACATGCTACATACACCGACAAAGGATACCGACACCAGTCACCAATACGTAGAGGCATGTGCAACTTTTGCTGCTGACTCAGCCCTGGCGATGGACTACGAAAAAATAAAAGAAAATAAAAAACAGAATAGTTTAGGTGATGGACTAAGAGACACCCATGCTTGACACAAATAATATATTAATATCATGCAAAAATGCTTTTTTTACAATTTTATAATTTTAATATTATAACAGAAAAGTACAATTATTTTTTTAATGAAATTAACTTGTAAATCATTTGGAAAAGTTAATAAAATTAAAACTTAAATGGAAATCCATGTGCTTAATATTGCAATGCAATTTCCTATGATACAATTTGATGCTTAATATTAGTACAGGGTATAACAAATAGTGCCAAAACGCTTTGAAGTTTGAAGAAGAAGAAGACGAAGTTATGCAAAGTCAGCAGCGGACATTGACATGCAAGCATGTGTGAGTGTGTCAGTGTGCGTACATGTGTGTAAAAAGTGTGATTCAATTTGCAGTTTTGACATAACAGCCAGACACACACAGATATAGAAGGCAAACTAACCCAGACACACACACACACACACACACACACATGTGTATATTACACACATATATATACACATGCACATACACACGCTGACGTAAAGGAGAGCAAAGTCAAATTGCCATATTTCATCTATGACTTTTATGACTTTTTCTTTTATTTGGCGATGCTGTTTTTGCGCCAGTGCAACGAATTTATATGCATGCAAAACTTTATGAACTTTTAGACATTTCATTTACACGTATCGCCTTTTGGCTGCTTTCGCCTCTCGCACGAATATCCTTTGAGGTGAGTTCGCGAGTGTGCACATGTGTGTATTTGTGTGTATCTGTGCGTTCAGTGGGAGATATTCGAATCAATGTCCTCCACGCAGTGCGTGAAATACTTTCTCGCCGTTTGGCAGTCGCTGTTGCCGTGCTCGTAGAACTGCTCGGGGCATTTCTGCATCGCAAGGATACGCACACAGATGGTCACGTGCAGGGCAAATGAGTTGCAGTCGTCCGCGATGAATTCAATATCCGGCAGATGCACCGCAAACTGTTTGCCATACTTGGCGCCTGCAAAAAGGCAATGTCTCAATATCTTTTACTCCCTTCTATCTCTCTTTTGAACTCACTGAATGCTCGGCACTTGGCAAAGGCATCGAGCATAAAGGGCACGGATATCGTTTGTGGTTGGGGCATTGTGTTGTCCAAATTGCGCTTGACAATGGCCATGTCCAGCCGAAAGGGCGGATCGATGTCTATATAGCCCGAGCTGATGTAGTTGCACTCCTCAATGCACTAAATGAGGGATATTTTAACTGGGCTCTTGCCTAAGTTTGTCGACATCAAGACTGATCTCTTACCATATTGATAGTGTACTGCTCGGCAAAGTTAAAGCTTCGATTCTTTGGCAAATCCAGTTGCTCACGACACTCTGAATTTCCCCTGTCGAGACTGGGACGAGTTAGGCGACAGCAACCGGCGGCCAGACTCTGTCGACAAATACGATGTGAATTTAATTCCCTTCTTAAATGCAATAATTCTTACCGTGGCTTTGGCTCGAATCTGTTTGCAATTAAGCTCGCCATTCACAAACACAACGGGCAACAACTGTGGAACAATCTAAATACTTTAAATGAATATCCTTTTAATTAGCCTGAATACTCACGAGCGTTAGAGACGTGACAAAAAGTGTTTGCTGCATGGTCGACTCTAGACTGACAAAGCAATTTTTGAAGTTTAATTGAATTCATCGAACATGACAGCAAATGAGGCACATTTCACATTTCACGCAGCTGCCCGCACTTTGCATTTGACTTTTGGGCCAATTAAAATAAATTAAATCATCAGAGTGGCCAATTAGCGTACGTGGCATTTCCATTTGAGTGCCTCGTGGACAGACAGTCAGACAGACAACAGTCTGGGTGAACATTTTAATTGGCAGCAGAAACAAAAAATAAATCGAACTATTCACAAATAGAAGCACGGTAATTTATGAGTGTTGTTTCGATCAAACAAACAAACAAACACTTTGGGCTCGAAAGAAGAAGTGCAGGACATTCGATGAGGCTTGCCTGATTAATAATGTCGGCACGCAAACATCACGTATACGCCAGGTTCGCCCCACAAGGTCAGAGTCACGATACAGCAGTCAGAAGTCGGCAGTCAGCAGTCAGAGTCCACCCATTGAGCAGTCAAGTGGCCAAGTTAATAAATTGTTTGGCGTTGTTAACTAAATTTTGATTACCAGCAACAGCAGGAGCTGCTTTTTCCCCCCGTTCTTCAGACAGGCAACAACACTTTTTTCTTGATTTATTGATATGCTAATTGAGTGTTTGCACGTTGCCCTTTTTTAATAGCGACTTTGACTTCTGTTTCTCTCGCCCTCGTCCTCTCAGTATGTGGGTCGAAATTATGAGCCATGGCACGCAATTTGCATGGCAAGTGTTGCTCAAATTAATTGTAAATGGTTGTAATTTGCTCTGTGTTGTTGGTGTTGCCTTTGCCGTTGCCGTTGCCATTGCCAATGTTCGCTTTTCGCGTTTACAGTTTAATTGCAGCTTACACGAGACGCCCCGTTTCTCTGGCGAACTGCGAGCTGCGCACAACGGCCTTGAGATCAGCCTTGGACGATGGAGCCTTTGTCCGGCTGCTTTAATTAATTTATGACCATGTCTGGCTGTTGGTAAACGCCCGTCAGTTTGAACTTTGAGCGTGTTTAACGTGGCGTATGAGTGATTTATGCTGATAAAGTGTGCAAACACGGCAAGTGTTGTCCTTTCGCAACAATTTAACTGCCAATTGTCGTTTGAAGATTATGTAATGCAGCTGCATGGTATTTCTAATAGATCAAATACTTTTTCAGTTATGAAACTTTTAATTAAGTGAGTAATTGTAAGTTATCACGATATTAAAATACACATAATAAGCAAAAAATATATAAAAATTTAAATCGAATAAAATGCAAAATTATACATATTAATTTAACTAATGGTATCATTTTAGACGGCAGTTCACGATGGTGACGAGGTCAATTCCCAAAATAAGAATTAGCAATAATAAATAGTTTTTTTTTTTTGTGAATTAAATAATAATATGATATATAGTATACAATTTATATATCCGATGAGTTAACTCTTTCCTCTTTCAGAATATTGTGCTATTTTTTACATGTAAGATTTCTTAAGTTTTGTGACAAGTTGAGTTTGATTAGTAATTAATCAATATTAAATTCCAATTCTTATATGTATAAATGCAACCAAAATTAAATCTCAACCAGAATCATCCCCATAATTGCTAGAGCTATCGATAATTGGCTTATTTCAGGTAAGCATTGTCGTGTTGTCAATTGCAATACCTGCCAGCACCATGGCAATAAATACCATTTTATCCCTTCCCCCAGCCAAAATGTTCCCATTCCTTGACATTGTGATTTATTTCAGATGCCTGTTGACTTGCCAAATGTCCTCAAAGCGTTTGTAATTCAGCTTAGATACCGTAACATACTGTTATATTGCAACAACAGTCAAATAATAGAAGTATTGGAATTCTATAGATATATCTATAGATTTTCCATTGAGTCTGTCTTAACTCCTCGCTGAATTCGGGTGTAAATAAAACACACATTTGATTGCTCTGCGTGCGACTCACTTTTAACGCAGCTGGATACAACACACATACATATACACACACACAAGCACACACACACTCACTCGCAAATAAATCTGTTGTGTATTTGTTGCTACTGTTAGGGATTTGCCTGCATAATTACTTAAATACAAGTGGGAATTATTCGGCTTGATTTGGATTTTTATGCCTCGCTGCCTGGTTTATTGCTCCTCGTTGTTGTTGTTGCTATTTATATTTCCACTAGTGGTTGTTGTTGTTGTTGTGGAGGCGTAGTCGGGCTCATTTTTAATGAAATTACTCGTTTTTACGTATAGGTTGCTACATCGTCTGCCCAAGGGCTTATACATATCCGACCAGACTCCTGTAGTTTTGCACGCAATTTAATTATATTTCCGACTTCATGGCAAGCATACATACATATATGCAAGCATGTGTGTGTAAGTGCTGTGTGTGTGTGAGTACTGTAGTGACTGCCAAAATTAGTAGGAAATTGTTAATGCGATAACCGAGTATCGGGGTGTGAGTGTGTGAAGCTTCTTTCGGTTGCTTGGCAGCTGCATGGAAATAAAATAGTACACTTGTAATTATGGACTATGAAATTCCCTGTAATTCATACGAAAACACGGATTTATTATTAGTATACATTTCATGGTATAAAAACAGTTTATACTGTTTCTGTCATCTATATATGAATGGGTTTTTACTAATTTCTGTGCTTCCAAATCGATTATGTTAAAATAAGCAGAAAACGAAAAAAATTTACATAAAGTGGCATAAATAAGTTATCATATCAAATTTAATCATATCTTTCCGTTTGCATCGTTGCAACGCATTGGAATTAATGGATATAAATTGGTTGCAAATTCTAGCCGAAAAGTTTTACTCCGCCCAACTGATTTAAGAGTGCTGTGAGTCTCTGCAACGAGTGCATGCTTAAGTTGAGAATTCATTAAGCTTTAAAGTGAGTGAGTGAGTGAGGCATAGAGAGTTGAAGGAGGTACTCGTAAAAGCAGTTGCAGTTGCAGAAATTCATTTGCCGCATGCCACATTAATCGTGCCTTGGCCAGCTGATGCGCTGCCTCCCAGTGGCAGTGGCAGTAAGTGAGAAAATTCATTGAAGACGCATTTGCGGTAAACTGGTAAACGTTGGGGCATGTGCAACTTGGGGGAAGGGGGCACACAAAGCGTGTGGCAGCAACTAAATTAAAGATGCAACTCACGCTGCTGCGCTGAGTACGCTGAGCTGTCGCCTTTTGCCACACATAAATCAGTTTTAAATGCGTATAAATAAATTGAGATGGTTGCCGCCTGAGGTGGCAGGTGGCAGACGCCACTGGCCGTTGCCAGTTGAGCTGTCGCAAAGGCCACAGAAAAGTACAGAGCTCCATGCCTGAGTAATTTGTGCTATTTGGATTCCCATCAAGGTCAGAGCTAAAGATGGCCCACTATCAATAGTTTAGATAGGGGAGATATATCGAACTAGTAGTATATTCTCTTCTAAATATTAAATGGCTTGTAGACTTGAGTCTGAATATTGAGTAAAGGATAAAAATCGGTAGCTTATCAATAAAAGACAAATATTTGTCGATACTTCTCAAAAATAAATTACTAAATAAAAAAAACATTTCTGATTTGTTTAAGTTGCCCAGTAAGGAAGCAGGACATCGTGTCTTTGTAAACACCATTTCAATATATTTAATATTAAATAAGAAACTAAATTTAAAAGTGACAGTCCTATTGAATTAAAATTCATTTTGGAATATTTGTTGTTGATTAACATGGTTTTCCACTTCGAATTTACTAACGTTGTAAACGATATGTTAGCAATGCACTAATTAATGAGTGTGTGGGTGCGAGTGTGTGTCTGTGTGTTTCTCAACACACGCTAAACACGCAGAACATCCTTGCAGCATAATCCGTTGTCTTCGCTTGACGATTTATGCCATCGTGCCAAAGGGAACACTCGAATATCCTTCGGCATACGCTGGGGAGACGCTTAAGGGAGAGATAGCGAAATATGAGGGAAATAGAGCGAGAGATGAGATGCGATGGAGAGGAAGAGGGAGTTAGAAGCATGTGTCGCCATGTTTGTCTTGTGTTTGTTTTCATAGCGCGTGTGGCCTTGTTATTTATTCAAGCACTGGGGACCCAAACGCTTTATTCTTCTTGGAAACTTCCCCTTCCTTCTCTCTTTATATTCCCGCTTCAGTTCAATTCATTACTTCTCCTTTGTCTATCTACTTCCCTCTCGCTCTCTCTTTCCCCTTAGCTACTATAGATTCTTGACTGCGTTTAATCAAAGGATTTTCACATTAAATTTAACTAATTTACTTGGCTGTTATATGATTTTTTTCTCTGCTTTGAATTTCTTCCCTTCTGTAACCTCCCACCTTATTTATAAAGTTATTGGAATTTCATAGTCAAATTTTGTGCCTAAATTAAATTTTAATTACGCGCTTTTCACTGCGAACGTGCACATGTATATCGTTAGCCTTTGGCCTAATTGGCAAAAGCAAAGGGCGTGCGTGTGTGTGGGTGTGTCGTTGTGTGTGTGCGTGTGTGTGTTTCTGAGTGTGACCTTTGACAACAGCTATGGCGGATCGCGATATTAATTTTTATCTATTCACACCCAAAGCATCTACATTCTATGTGGGGCATTTTGGTGTCGAGTTTATCCCAAAATGAAAATTGTTGCATACTTTTTGGCGCCGCATGAAATATAAATATTTATTAAAGCCCCACACAAAAGTTTTACTTTCATTTTTAAACCAAAAATAAACCCGTTGCCGGAAATTGTTGAGCTAGGCAGACCCACATTCACACACACACACACATGCATATTGTGTGAACATATTTTTGACTTTCTTTGGGGTTTTATATATACATATGTATCTGTATTCCGCGTCTGCCCCTGTTGAGCCACAAAGATAAGCTTGACACAAATAGACACACCACACAACAACACTCAGTGCACTAACATACACATGCTAAGCTTCAACACCAAAGGAAAAGCGGGAAAAATGCAGCCAAAAACAGCGACCAAAACAATGGGAAACAACATTTTATATGCCAAAGCTCGCAGATCAAATACTCTGCTGACATTAATAAGTACTTGACAAAACTAGAACAAAGTCGACTGATTGGTTGATCTAAAGCACTTGAAAATTAATTAATTATTTTATTTTCTATATCAGGCATGCCACAGAAATCTCTTTCACTTGACTTTCACGTCAATTTCATTTCTCCGTGCCACAGTCCAATCACCTGAACAATTTTGAGTGAGATGAAATCATCGCTCAATTCACTGGCGTCCGATGCCATGAGAATAATGTCACATTTTTTGTCAGAATTTTTGAAGTTAGAGTTGTCGAGAAACTTTTATTGGTTGCCGCGCGAATTACTTTTAAATTTTTTAAGCTATACAATATCAATTATTATTTAAATAAATAAGAATTAAAATGAAAATTTGATATTTTGCAATGATAAACTTAAAAAAGTTGCTAAACAAACCCTTGGGAAATTTAATCTGAGAAGGGGTCAACCCTAGCAGCCTAGTTCGAAAAGGTTGATGAACATGCTAAAAAATCTAAATCACACGAATTTCTGTGGCACGGAGAAATTTTCGAAGTGGAATTGCTTTTCTCTGAAATCGCTTTCACTAGTGATTTCTGTGACATGCCTGTATATTTAGTTTTTAGCTTACATGGCGTAGTTACAATACCTTTCGTTAGGGAATAAACTGACAACATCCACAACAACTAGATAGCATTTTTGCATGTGTTGTGGTTGCATTTCGTGATGTTTTGCTTTGCCCCAAAAATGGGAGTCAACTTTTTAAGTGAGGCACGGAAAGTTGCAACTTTGCAACGCTTCAAAAAGTTTAAAATGAAAATAATTTATGGCGAGAATTCATGATATTTTAAGTAATTAATTTAGCATGAGAGAATTTGGAGCACACACACACACACACACATATACAAGCTGGAATTGATAGTTCAAGGCAACTGCCTATATATGACAAATATTTAATTTAATTTATTTCTCTTCGTCCATTACATTGTTTTCTCATTAGCCTCGACTAGCATTTAATCAACGTTTTATTGAATTAAACAAATTTGTTTCTAAATTGGAACTCGGCAACTCTGTCTGCAGTGGCCAACTGCAGTGGCGAATTAGAATTGGGACAACTGCTGCCACATTTCGGCAGGTGGCATGTGGCATGCAACATGCTGTGTCCACGATTGACAGTTGGTTTGTTTGCATCTGGCTCATGTTTCCATCAGCTGCAGAGCCAACAAATTTGACTATTTGGACAGCAGTTGCAGCTGCAACAACTATTGACAAGCCTGGCTCAAACTGTGCAAATTGAAACTTTAAAGTGTCACCCCTCGTTTCCAGTTCAAAAGTTTGTTAATTTTAATCGGGGTCATCAACAAACTGAATACTTTTCATATCAGTAGCATACGAATATATAATACCATAATACGAGTATGGTATGTATTTTTACTCTGTATGTCTGTAGGCAGATTCCAAGGATTACAAATAACAGCTATGAGTTATAAGCATCAAATAATAATATTAATTACCATATGTATTTATATTTTTTGAATCATAACGATCTCAGAAGCTATAAGAGCTAAAAACTCTAGTTGGTATGTAGGTTTTGGATCATATTGAAATATAAAATTTTCTTTTAGTTTTTATAAAAAAAAAACAGCAGATACAGCTCTGAATATGTATATGTATACTCTATTAGAGAGTAAGCTTATGCTTTATGGCTTAAATATTTGGATTTTTTTCTTAGTGTATTTTAATTTTATGATTTTTTCTTTAACATTTTAATATTTTGTCAAACCAGTTGATAAAATCTGTCCAGCTCTGTTTGCATAGCACATAAAAAAAAACCATTGTGGAATGTGCTGAAAATGCAAATTTGCTGTTTTTTTATTTAAGCCGACGACTAATAAATTCCCGATGAAATGACACTTGTTACATAGGGCAAAAAGCCATTTGCAGTCAGTGTGGCAGCATCGAGAGTGTTGCACGTTGCACGTTGCGAGTTGCATTTTGCGCGTGCCCCTAAAGTGCCGCACTCAGTGTGCCGTTGACGTTGACGAGCGTGGCGGCAAGTGAAATGTAATCAATATGCAACTTCTATGTGTCGTGAGTTGCCTCGCGGGGTTGCATGCAACGGCGATGACTCCTCGTTTGACTGTCATGCGAACTGCAGCTGAAGATGCAAAAGAGATGTCAATTTAACTAAATTGACAACAAAACAGGAACAGAAACAGCAACAGCAAAACATGCCACAAAGTGTTGCATTGTTCGTTGCGTGTGGCAAGAGCAGGAGGAGCTGCTTGCAACTTGGCTTAAAATTACATGCCACTGATAATGATGCAAGGTAAAATGTAAAAGTTGGCTTCATTTCAACAATGTTGGCTTGCAACTCAATTCAGCCTGACCCCTCTTATTCCCCCCTACCCCCCACCAGTCCCTCTCCCCTTGCCACAACATGTGTCGCAAAGGAAAAAAGAAAAAAGAAAATATAAAAAGCAGCAGCAATATAAAATTTTACGAGTCGTTTACACAAATAGCAACACTGTTGCCAATAAACACAGAGAGTGAGTCAAAGGGAGTGAGAAAAAGAGAGAGAGGAACAGATTGAAAGGGCAAGAAGATGGGGCAGAGTGGCGGAGCTGCCCCTATCAAAGGTCGTGGCAACAACAACACAAAACTGTGTTGCCCCTGCCGACTGCTTTTTTTATTCGTTTCGTTTGCAATTTTTATATTGTTGCAAAATGTTTTCGTTTCAACGCTCTTATATTTATTTTGCGCTCACACAAAAAAATGTTACTTGTAGCCCTTTCTCAACACCCCTCTACACCCCACCCCACCCTCTTCACTGTCTTTTACGCTGCAAATCCAGCAACAAAACCGGCCAACAGCCGATGCCATTGTTAGTTGGGCGGAGGAGCTGTCGCCTTATTGAGTTTCCCGCCCCAACATGACTATATAGCGGTAGAAGTATGTGTGTGTGTGTGTGTATTTCATGATGTTCGTGTTGTGTTTGCCGAAATAATGGATTTTTATGCACATTTTATTTGGCTGGCAACGGCTGCAAACCCAAAAATGATTGGAAAAAATCAGAGAAAATGCAACGAAAATTGTAGTAAAAACAATGGATTTGCTTGAGTGTGTGTGCGAGTGTGTGTCTGTGTGTTTGTGCTAGCATTATTGGCAGCTAACACGTAGTGAGAGCAGCAGCTTCATGTTGATTGCAAACTTTGGCCCAATTAAAAATTACGCATACGCAGAGTGGTCGCTGATGCGAAATCAAAAGTCAGACGGAGTGCTAAAGTGAGTGCCTAAATGGGTCACTCGACATCCAAAGGGGATGCCTGACAAGAGCAAGGAGCCACAATGCAACCAGACCCTATCAATATTTACAATTTACTCAGCTGTAAGTGAAAATGGCAAATAGAAATGGCAACTGCACTTGCTTAGCTTCAGGAGAGGCGGACGACAAGGGAAGAGAATGCATTTTATTTACTATACAACTCATAAATGAATACGTTGACGGCACAAATCAATACAGAGATAAGAAAGAATTTATTATGGCCCAAAGATGATGTACAAAATTTGATTTATAATATTTATCGTGCAAATTTAAAAACTCCTTTTATTATTTTCGGATTCCTTGGCAAGCTATAAAACGTAATATTTTATGGCTGCTGTTCTTATAGAGAGAGCCTAAGCACGAATGAGGACACGAATCAGCAGCAGGAGCAGGACGATCTAACGACGAGTACAAACTACAAATGGCCACATAAAAGCCAAAGACACAAGTACACATACAAATACTTCTAGCAGAACATAGAAGAACATGTGTAGTATACTTTTCGGCATTTCGTTATGTGCGACTTTTACCTAGTTTTCCACCTGACCACCCTCCTCCCTGTTGCCCCCATTTGCGCCATCTTTCTAGTTTACTATCTACTCTCACAGTCTGTTTAAAACTTGCCTTGGGCCGGAGCAGGTAAACTCAACTCCTTGACTGCTTTTTCGTGTTTTCATTTGCGCGTCTTTCCTTTTGACTTTTCTAGCGGTACTTATTGCCGCTGTCGTTGTTTCGGTTGTTGTTGTTGTTGCCTTTGGCTCGTTTAGCACCATTTTTATATGCATTTTTGTGTCACATTTAGTTGTTGTCGTTATTTTTATGATTTTTATTCGCCCGACATTTTTAGTGTGTGTCTTAGTGTCTCTATCTGTTTGTCTCTGGGTGTGTGTATGTGTGTGTGTCTGTCATTCTATCACATAGTTTTTATGTTTTATTTAGCAGGGCTCAGCTCGACGACAGTTGGCATCAGATGACGTGTTTCACTCGTCTTCCTTCATCACAGCTGCAGTTTATGTGCTATTTCTGCGAGCGTCTTTAACTTTATCCTTTTCTACCCTGTGGCTGTTAGCCTTGTTAATATTTTATGAGTTTTCATTTGCCGCTCAAATGGAACGCTTATTATTGGCTGTTTGTCAGCTAACGATTTGCTGTTCTTCCGCTTTTCCATTTCGCAGGATGTCCCTTAATTACTTATCGCTTGGCACAGTTATTGTCAGTTTTTAAACGCTCGCAGTTTTGTTTCGCTTCTGATACTTAACTGCTTTTTATTAGCGTGCCACACCCACAACAAACACCAGCGTCCATTTTGCTCTCGTTCATCATTGTTCCCTGACTCTTTTGTTTGTTGTTTTATGATCTCGCGGTCGCTTTCAGCTCAGCTTTGTTGCGTCTTGTCATAAAATTATTTATGTCCTTTTGCGTAAAATGTTTTAAATGACAGTCGACAGGAGGGGGGAAAGGGCTATTTATTTAGCTAATTAAATGTGCAATTGATTGCCACAACTAATATAGTAGCACTGATTGCCTAGAACCAACTACAAAGGGATATACTCGTATGTATGTATATAAAGTTGAAATCAAAGCCAGGCCATGGAAAGGACAAGACAGTGGGAGACTGAGAAAATCGTGCACTTAAGACACAAGTTGGCAGCGTTGTGCAGGACGAGTTGAGGACATGATGTTGTGCTGTATTTAAAAGGATTATGCACTCGTGTTCTACTTGGGGCTACAGCAAATGCATTGTAAGCAGCCGCGTTGTAAGCTGTGATAAATTGCCCCTCAACTCGAAAACAATTGAACAGACACACACACACACACACGCACACATATCTTGGTTGCCAGGATACACATACAAGGACTTATACACATGGCAAGTGTACAGCTGCCGTTAGCGAAAAACAATTGCAGTAGGAAAAAGTTTTATTGAAAAACATTTTAAATGTGCTTGCAGTTGCTGTTGTTGCTGCTGTGAGCGCGACATCTTGTTGCAATAGTTGTTGTTGCACCACTTGAAAGTGCTGTGAGCAGCCCCTTAAGTCCACAGTATCAGCCAGAAGGTTGCCACATTATTCATCAGTCTCTGCCCCTCGTGCCACAACATAATATGCTCTATATTTATAAAATAATATGTCTCTTCAATTTCCATTTCCATTTCAAATTGTGCTTTGTTATTGCAACAAGCTGCACGTTGCATGCTTAGTTTTCATATCATTTTATTTCAATTCATTTGATTTGATTTGATTTTCCATTTTTGTGCTGACCTTTGCCCTCTGGTCAGCAATTTTCTACTGTACTCGTAATGCCTGACAATTGAAATATAATAATATTAATTTTTGCATTTACTGCAAAACTTTTGATTTATTTACGTTTTCAATTTCATTCGAAAATAATTATTTTATGCCTCAGAGCTCAGCTCAACTCGGGTCATAAATTAAAATTATTTATATGCCTTCTCAGACTTATGTTCAGCCTTTGTCTTCTCTGTTTGTGATTAGCACTGGCCAACAAATTTGTGAGTCCAGTCGAACACATATCAACAACACATTCTAAAGGTTTGCAGTGAGTTGATTAAACTTATTGTTTATTTTCTTAACTGAAAATTAGCTTTCAGAATAGAGAGTTGCATTATTATTATTTTAAATTAATTAATATTCTCGTATAAAACATTTCTTGATGCAACTCCTCTTTAAAATTGTCACTTCCACAGGACATTTTTACCAATGTGCGAAATTTTTGCCAAAGTTGCCAGATTTTAGCCAACTCTCTGTGTCTGTTTTGTGGCTGATGAGACTGGCTACAGTTTTGTATGCATTTTGGCTTTGCTTTTGCTAACGTAGCAAGAGAGAGAAAGGGGAGAGAGGAGGGGAGATGAGGTTCTTTTCTCGTGCATTCCTGGAGCCTCTGGCCATGGCATTTGGTCAACTGCGTGTGGCTTTGGAGTGGCTGCCAAGAATCGGAAAAGCCAAACGAAGTTCCTTAGGGTTTGCTGTTGATTTTTGGTTTCGGTGTCGAGAGTGTCACAATTGTTGCTCCAGCATTTATTGTTTTGATTTTAGTTTGTTGTCTTCTTTTCGACTTTATCTGCCTTTGTCCTTTTATGCTGAATTGAAGTCACAACAATGCTAACGGAGAGACCCTTAAGTGCTCAACTCAACTCTACTCACTCTCAACTCCAGCCGGAAATTACAGGAAACAATATGAAAGAGCCGGACCAACAGGCGTTAGCCCAAAAGATGCTAGTCTCTGACCATGTTTTGCCAGAGGTCAAGGCAATTGCGATCGGCCAACAGCTAAATAAACATTTTTTTAAAGCGAATGAGTCTTAATGTGGGACACTTCTTAAATATGTAGAGTGTGACGGAGGTTTGGGAATCTTCCCACAAGATTCATATTAATTTAAGTTGTATTCAGCATCACTTTGATCTGTCACATGTATTTGACAAACTAAAAAAGATAGATACGTAT
>JBAMBL010000208.1:0-207125 GCA_037043405.1 Drosophila subquinaria
AGAGGTGGAATTTGGACGTACTTCAAAATTTCATGTAAATCGGAACATTGGTTTCGGAATTACAGCCCAATTCCTACCACGGCAATCATGAACCTATTCAGTTGATCGGCAGTGTAGATGTATGTATACGCCGCTTATGGGGATTTTCTCTGCCGCAGCGCTGCAACGACAAGTTTCTGTTAAGTCGCTGTCGTGGCGCTGTTATGTTATGATCCTACCAATCTTATCAGTGTTGCCAATTTAGCTATTTCCCCGCTAGATCTGGCGGGTTGCAATTGGCAAATGCGGGATAAATTGTTTAACAGCGGCTAGCGGGAATTATAACTATTTTCCATTGTTCACATCCTTCAAGCCCTTCAAGGTGGAATCAACCAATATTGAAGAGATTCTGTTTCAATACTCGAACGTCCAACTTATTAAGTGGTCCAATTTAAAGGATATCACAAGCTTTTACGCAGAGGTGAAAATAGTCTTTAGTCAAATAAATAATGTCTAAACTAAACTTCAAAATAGAATTGTCGCTTAAACATTAAACTCAATTCTACACATAAGGTATTTTATCTGTTCAACTCACATTTTTTAATATTAATAACATTTAATATAAACTTGAGAAGTTTTCAAAAATACTGGATTAAATCAATCAAAATATCGTTTCGATTTTCTAATAATATAAAATTAAAAAAAAAGTTTTTTTTCAACTCAACAAGCGCGGACCAAGAATTGATTTTTGAACTATGGTTTGCTGGTGACACATAAAACCTCTTATAATTGACCGTAGATTACGAACATGGGTTACCATTCTAAAATTTTTTGGGCCCATACCATGGATGTACCCTAATGTGCATATCATATTTTTTATCTAAATATCAGACTCATATTTAAATACGTCTTTCATTTTATTTTTTAACAAATATGAAAAAATTCATCGGCAAATGTTGACTTTAACACTGCGGACGGCAGTCCGCGCTAGTAACGAAAGCAGCACGAAGTGTGCGAAAGCGACTAGCATACACCCAGCGACAAAAAAAAGCCGCACTCTTTCTTTTACTATAACAGCTATTGGAAGTCAAGTATTCAAATTTAAAAAATATATTTGGAAAGGTCATCTAAATTCCGTTTGAATGATGCATAACTTTCCTTAACCCATTAAGTACCCATTGAAATATTCGAATTTTGAAAAAAGTTAATATTCAAAACTTTTTTACTCGATTTTTCCAAAAAAAATGTTGATGCAATAACATTCTTCAAACAATTTTAGGAGTGACTGCAAAAAAAAATTTCAAAAATATTTTTGCTAGTATTTTTTATAATTTTTTGAAAATTGCTAAAATGCCACTTTTTGCGTAAAAAGGGGCTAAAATAGTCATTTTTAGGATTTTCAAAATATTATAAAAAATACTAGCGAAGAGATATTTGAAAATTTTTTTTTGCAGTTACTATTATTGTTTAAAGAAACTTTTTGCATCAAAACATTTTTTTTAAAAAATCGAGAAAAAAAATTGAAAAAGTTGTCGTTTACAAATATTTGAAAATCTCAATGGGTTCTTAATGGGTTAAGGAAAGTACTACATCATTCGAAAGGAATTCAAAATACCTTTCCATTGATACCAAACTTTACATGAAGTAAGCTCATAATTTGGCTAGAACTAACTTTAAAGGGTGCCAAAATACTTTTGGCCACCGCTGTATACGTTTAACTTTGAATGGGAATAGGACAGCAGCAGCAAAGTGTCATAGCAGCCAGAGTTGAAGAGTGCTGATAGCTTTTGCGCTGGGCATGTGTGTTTGTAAAGGGAACCAGTGTTGCCAGACAGTTTGTTTAACTGTACAAACAATAAACAAAGTTGACAAAGCTATACTATCAAAAAATATTGCAATTTCAAAATTTCTGATGTCTTATTCTAAAATTTCTGATATCCCATAAAAAAACCTTTTTACAAGGTAAAAGTCTAGTGACGAAAACATTTTCATGCCCCAAAATTTCTGATATCCAATTTTGTGACGAATAATATTAAGTTTTACACATAAATTATTTTAAACAAAATTTTTGCATTTGGCACTGTGCAAAACAGTGAGTTTTATTTTGTATGAAGAATTGAGACATTTTAGCGCAAAGTGCCGAGTGCCAAAATTTTGTTTAAAATATTTATATGTAAAACTTAATATTATTCGTCACAATATATGTATACACAAAGAATGAAAAATTAGCTATGACTGTCCGTTCAGGTCGAGTTATGTACCGATCGAAAGGTATCGAATGACACCTCTTCAAAATCCGACCACTGGTTCAAAAGATAATTAATTTTTAAATTCTTAGGGGCCTTCCGAAAAAGAGATGAAAAGTCTGTTCAGGTGCTTGTTTGTCTGTTTGTTAGTTTGTTTATACCAAATAATAAAAAATAAAAACAATACAAAATTTCTTGTGGAGAGCATTAAATTAAGCTTTGTCGAAATTACAGCTTGAGTTTTATTTTGAGAAAAAAGTTCAATAATGAAATAATAGTCATTTTTTTAATAATAGTGAAAATGCATAAATGAGCCTTAAAAATGAATATTGGTATATTTCTCAATCGCTAAAATTGACACCCCCACAGATACACATGTGTACAGATATGTTCTATATGTCGTTGGATAGGTATTTGGAAGAGCTCTTAGGCATACTTTTGAACTTTCATTCTAAAGAACATAATAAAAATAAATTTTTTGAGCAGTGCCCAATGCCAAACATTTTATTTTTGAATAATTTATATGTATGTAAAACTTAAGATTATTTGTCACACAATTGGATATCAGAAATTTGGGAGCTTGAACTATTTTCGTCACTAGACGTTTACCTCGTAAGAGTTAAAAAAAAAATGTTTATCACTGGGCACATTGCGCTAAATTTTGCATACCTATTAAATAGAACTTTTTTGAGCAGTGCCAGTGACAAACAACTTTTTTTTTAATAATTCATGTGTAAAATTCAATATTATTTGTCACAAAATTGGATATCAGAAATTTTGGGGCATGAAAATGTTTTCGTCACTAGACTTTTACCTCGAAATGAGGTGTTTTTATAATTATCAGAAATTTTTGAATAAGACATCAGAAATTTTGACAATTGCAACATTTCTTGACAGTGTAACTTTGTTAAAGCAAAAACAAACTGTCTGGCAACACTGGTTCCCTTTATTAACACACATGCCATCATGCCAAGCGCAAAATCTATCAGCACTCTCAAACTCTGGCTGCTATGACACTTTGTTGCTGCTGTCCTATTCCAATTCAAAGTAAAACGTATATGTTCAATTAATAGGTTATATCTTCCAAGCCGATCGATAAATTTACAAATTACAACATATTGCAAATTAAAAAAAAAATCGTTAGCGGCGTTTTCTCAAAAACCGCCAAGATGTGGGGAAAAATACCTTATTTCACCTGTAGCTGTTTACCTATTTACGAAGGTATGCCTTAGAGCCCTTCGAAATACCTTTCAACAATGTATAGATCACATCTGTAGCCTCTATCGCTTGGATGCTATGATGCTAGGGTTTTAATTTTAGCGGTTTTTTAGCGATTTCCCGCTAAACTAGCGATTTTTAGAACAATTTCAAAATTAATTATTTTTTGAACCAGTAATCGGATTTCGATGATCGAGGTGTCATTCGTATTTTTGATCAGAATTGTAAAAAAATTCAACAAAAATTCAAAAAGGCTCCAACGGCCCCATTAGCTCCAATCATTAAAATTTTGCCCGTCACACTTAAGGTGGGTTCTCACTGCTTCGCAATGTGAAATCACATTTTGTTATGTTTTGTGATGATTTGCGAAATACGTCAAAGTGTTTACATTGGCAACACAAAATTTGTACTTCATCAAATTGTGGAAAGCCTTGTGAAAAGCCTTGTGAAAGCCTTCAATGTAAACACTACCAGTCAATGTAAAGAGCATCGGAAAAAATCACAACGAGTCAAAATTTTCACAATATGTCCTCCAATAATAAAGATTTAATTTCTTTGAAAATATTGTTATGAATAATTCAATCATCGCATGTTTCTGGAATAATGGCTGATATTACGGCCATCGACATTCTGAACTCGTATAAGAGGCTCGTCATGCTTGATCCAGAAGCTATGTAAATACCGCAGAGTCACCGGAAGTCTCGCCTGGTGAAATTGGTTCGCTGAAATTTGTTGTCTTTTTTTTAATAAGTGGAGTGACCCAAAAAGTGAGCTGGTCGAATGTTGTTCCGTCATACGCAAATAATTTTTGAATTTGACGGAAGATTCGCAATTCTCCCGTTACCTTTGCATAGGCTTTTCGTCGATCCAGCAGCTGCGCTTTGCCTTGGGTTCATCATCGTTGTCTTTTAAAAGCCACAGCCCAATGACCGCCAAAGCAGCAAGCTCAGTTTCATCTTGTGAATCCATTCCCTTTTTAAAAATCAAAATCAATGCTAAAGGCCCGAAAAACAACAATAAAATATTAGCTTTGATGTTTATATTTTCACAAATATGAAAGAAACCAACTTGCTCGATGTGCTTTTCACAATGGGATTGGGCTCATTTGAGCTGCTTCAACTTTAACAGCAGCTAACATATTTTTTATCAAAATTGTGTCAATCTCCTTCGCATAAAATGTTAAACAGAATGTGAGTGTGAAAGTGGTGCTTACATTGGATTGTCACATTTTTGAGACTTCACAATTTTGTGACTATGCATTTAGTGTTCACATTGCCTTGTGACGTTGTGAACAGCTTTGTGCAGCGTTTGTGAAGCGTTTGTGACGCAGTGAGAACCCACCTTTACACATGTTTTTTTCACGAAACAGGTGAGTTTCTCAAAATCTTAGTAAGCACATTTGTAAGTTAAATTGATACCTTTCGATCGGTATATAACTCGACCTGATCGGACAGTCATAGCAAATTTTCCATTCTTCCTGTGTATATACGAGTATGCTAGGCGCCTTCGCACCCTTCGTGCTGCTTTCGTCACTAGCGCGGACTGCCGTCCACAGTGATATATCATTCACCTGTACTTTCCGTTACTTTTGAACATCAAATTCAAAGTCGAAATTTAAATCAATAAAAGTCAGCTATACACAAAATTCATTCGCGCACCCAAATAATTACACGTGTTTATAATTGCATATTGAGCTTATAAAATTATAATAGCCTTTCCAAATGGCTCAATTACATCAAATAACAGTACAAAGGATTATGCTTTCAAATAGTTAAATTGTAAACCTCTTAGTTAAGGTAGATAACGCACTTTCATAATACATGCTTGTTATTCCCTTTTATCCCGACAAAGAGTATTATTACTGTCAATAAATGTCTAACAGTTATAAAAGAAGTCTCTAAATAATAGTTCGAGCTAAGACAACATATATACAATTTGGTTTAAAAAATTATTTTAATTGTATTTAGTTTTCGATTAACTAAAAACCCCATACCGAACCCGTTGTCCGAGGATCGATTCGAATCCGGTTTGCAACCTCATTTATGATTTTTTGGTTGTCGACCAGAAATATTCAAAACTGACATGGAACGATTGACTCAGGATATCTAAGTAATATTCACTGTAAGGGTATTAAATACTCAACACCAAGACCTCGCAAACGGTTTAGAGAATTTAACATCTGTCGAGTTCAGCAATTACGTAAAATTTAAATGTCCGAATTTTTACCAATTTCTGCAATTCGAAGGGTATAAAAGCCGTGTATTGTGCTAACTTGGCTTACAGTTGACAGAGATGGCAATGGATGGGTTCTTTAAGTTAATTAAGCCAGCACCTCTATCCCAGAAAGTTGCAACTCGCGATGGCTGCATCTACATGTATCAGCTTATGAAGTTTATTGGTTGGATTCCACCAAAGAAAGGAGTACAGCAATATATTTACTGGATCTGGACCTTTACAACGTTCGCGTCTGGAGCTGTTCTTCTACCCTTGGGATTTGTCCTGAGCTACGTTAGGGACCTCAACAAGTTTACCCCAGATGAGTTTCTCACCTCATTGCAGGTGTCAATAAATGTGTTAGGCTGTGCAATAAAGTTCATTACATTATACACTCATCTGTGGCGTCTCCGCAAGGCCGAGGATATTCTAGACGATCTGGACAAACGGGTTCTAAAGGACTTTGAGCGTCAGAAGGTGCACCAGACTGTGGCACTCAGCAATTATGTATTCTTAATCTTCACTATAATCTACAACGGATATACACTTTCCACGGTTCTGGTCTATCTTGCCAGCGGAAGACCACCTTACTCGGTGCACAATCCGTTTCTGGACTGGCGCAAAAGTCAAATTAACTTATATATTCAGGCAACCTTCGAATATATCTTAATGTCCATTGCAGTAATTCAAGATCAACTATCAGATACATATCTGCTTGTTTTTATTATTTTGATTCGGGGTCATTTCAGTTTATTAATGGATCGTGTACGGAATTTACGAACGGATCTCAACAAGACAGAGGATGAGAACTACGAGGATTTGGTTAACTGCATCAAAGACCACAAGATGATTTTACAGTGAGACAGAGAATTCCTTTTCCAAATTAATTTGTCATATTCTATTGTGATTTTTAGATGCTGCAATATTATACGCCCTATAATATCACGTACTATTTTTGTGCAGTTTGCACTCATTGGCTCTGTTTTGGGACTAACCCTGATTAACTTACTTTTCTTCTCAAATTTATGGCGTGGTCTGGTTTCACTTTTGTTTGTTGTCGCTGTTCTGATGGAAACTTTTCCCTTCTGTTTCAACTGCAACTTACTTTTAGCCGACTGCGAGGAATTTGGAATCCGAATGTTTCAGTCCAATTGGATTGACGCGTCTCCCCGCTATAAATCCACTTTAATTCAGTTTATGCATCAAGCCCAAAGACCGATTGTTTTTATAGCTGGTGGTATTTTCCCCATTACATTAAACAGTAATATCACAGTGAGTGTGCACTCGTAAATTATTTAAATTCAAAGATCATTGAAATTAAATAAGTATTTTCCTTAATTATTTTCAGGTGGCAAAATTTGCATTCAGCGTTATCACCATAGTACAGAGGATGAATCTTGCCGAAAAGTTTAAAAAATAGATTGACTAATAATCAAAGCACCATTTCAGCACTATTTAGATGGTATTGTAAATTAAAAATACATAGATCTTTGTATATTTGGTTTTCTTTTTATTATATTATCATGTAAAAAGTTTTGCGACAGATTGCGCAAGCTTGCCGTATTTTCCCCCTCTTCGAAGGTGGGCATGCATCGTTTTTTTTTCTCTTTTTGCTGTTGTTGTCGACAATTTTGAAGGTTGCGATGACCCTTGCAATGATTTTAAAGGTTCATTACGAACCAGATAAACAGTTCCACTAAGCTGTGTGTGCTGTAGTCGCCATTTGAAACTATTTTCCGTGCACATTCGCAATGTATTCTTGCTTATGACGTTCGTGTCGGTAAAAAGTTGAAACTCCCATGTGGCGTTATATACAATTGTAATATGAAAACTGTAAAATTATTCTAGGATCAACTCATTCTTTCATACGGATTTAGAGAAATTAGTAAAATAGATTCTCGCAGGGTCCAATGGACCCACCTTGGCCGTTCTAGGGTTAAATGTATTTTAAAATACTTAATAAAATGTTTGATTTAAATTTACTTAAATAAAAATAAATGAAATTAATAATAATTGACATGAATTTTGAAATAAAATAACACACAGTGTTGGTTGATATGTATTTGCATCAAATTTTGAAAAAGGTAAAACTTTTGCCTAAAATCGTCTTGAAGCAAAAATTATGAATACAGTGCGACTGGAGAATCTGTTTGTATGTGTGAATTTTACAGTGAGTGTGTGCATTAGAGTGGGTCAATTTGTATGTATTAAAAATCAATTTTTATACCCTGTTGTTCTCTACCACGCGGTTGTCTAAAATCAAAATCGATCTTTCCGTTTTTAACAAGAAACATGGGATCTCATATAAAAACGCAATTCTTAACATCAATTCTCGTTCCTATGGTCGGTATATAATATAGTAGTCCGAATTAAGCTAAATATGGTCAGGATGTATGTATATGACCGTTCCCAAATCCATATTCTGTTAGATTGGTTAATATATCTCAAACAACAAAAAAAGTACTTAGACTTCATTTTCGACTGATCCTATGACAGATATATGATTTAGTGGTCCGATCCAAATTTAGTTTCAAGTTTCAAGACTCTAGCTCTCTGCGAGCCCTGCTATCAAAAAGACGGACAGACAGACGGATCGGCTCAATCAATCAGGAATATATATACTTTTTGGGTTCTGGCACGCCTCCTTCAGCCTGTTACAAACATATCACAAAACCGTTATACCATTTTTGAACATTTTTTTTTGCAGTCACTCTTAGAGTTCTTTGAAAATTTTTTTTGCATCAACATATTTCTTGTAAAAAAGCGAGGAAAAAGGTAGAAAAAAAACACTCTTACAAAAGATGTAAATTATCTTTGGGTACTTAATGGGTTAATGAACTTTTTGTGTCATTCAAACGGAAATTAAATGATAAGATTATTTTAAGAAATCTGCATCGAATCTTTTGTGTTAAAAGTATATCTTTTTGAATAACTTCATCCACATATACTTATTTCCCTGGGGTACTTTTGAATTTCTATTTTAAAATCAAAATTTGGATCAATAAATGCAAATAGAAACACCAACACATATGTATATTTTTAATTGCATATTGCGCTTTTACAATAATAACAACCTTTCCAAATGGCTCAATTGCTATTAAATACAAGGGATGTTGCTTTTAAATAATTAAATTGCACAACTGTTAGGTAATACATGCTTGTTATTCGTTTTTATCCTGACTAAGAGTATTATAACTACAACATTAAATGCCTAATACTTTTATGAAAGACGCTTCAAAATGGTTTGAGCTTAATTTCGGTTGACCGGCTTACATACCCTCTCTTCGAGGATCGGTTCATATTCGGTTTGTAACCTCGAAAACTGACATAAAACGATTGCGCAGGATATTTTAGTAAATATTTAAGATATTTAAGGGTATTGATTATTCGGCACATTGCTATTACAAATTCACCATAATTCAGACCTCACAAACGGTTAAGAGAATTTAACATCTGTCGAGTTCAGCAATTACGTAAAATTGAATTGTCTGAATTTTTACCAATTTCTGAAATTTGAGAGAATATAAAAGCCGTGTATTGTGCTAACTTGGCTTACAGTTGACAGAGATGGCAATGGATGGGTTCTTCAAGTTAATTAAGCCAGCACCTCTATCCCAGAAAGTTGGAACTCGCGATGGCTGCATCTACATGTATCAGCTTATGAAGTTTATTGGTTGGATTCCACCAAAGGAAGGAGTACAGCAATATATTTACTGGATCTGGACCTTTACAACGTTCGCGTCTGGAGCTGTTCTTCTACCCTTGGGATTTGTCCTGAGCTACGTTAGGGACCTCAACAAGTTTACCCCAGATGAGTTTCTCACCTCATTGCAGGTGTCAATAAATGTGTTAGGCTGTGCAATAAAGTTCATTACATTATACACTCATCTGTGGCGTCTCCGAAAGGCCGAGGATATTCTAGACGATCTGGACAAACGGGTTCTAAAGGACTGTGAGCGTCAGAAAGTGCACGAGACTGTGGCACTCAGCAATTATGTTATCTTAATTTTTACTATCATTTACAATGGATATGCACTTTCCACGGTTCTGGTCAATCTGGCCAGCGGAAGACCACCTTATTCGGTGTACAATCCGTTTCTGGATTGGCGCGACAGTCAAATCAACTTATATATTCAGGCAACCTGTGAATATATGATGATGTCCATTGCTGTGGTACAAAATGTACTAGCAGACACGTATCTGCTTGTTTATATGATTTTAATTCGCTGTCATTTCAACTTATTAATGGATCGTGTGCAAAATTTACGAACGAATTCAAATAAGAAAGAGGATGAGAACTACGAGGATTTGGTTAACTGCATCAAGGACCACAAGATGATTTTACAGTGAGACTGAGAATTCCTTTTCCTAATTAATTTATTTTATTCTGTAGTGATTTTCAGATGCTGCAATATTATACGTCCTATAATATCACGTACTATTTTTGTGCAGTTTGCACTCATTGGCTCTGTATTGGGATTGACCCTGATTAGCATATTCTTATCCTCAAATTTATGGCATGCTCTGGCTTCACTTTTGTTCGTTGTCGCTGTTCTGATGGAGACATTTCCCTTTTGTTACAACTGCAACTTACTTATAGCCGACTGCGAGGAATTTGGAATCCGAATGTTTCAGTCCAATTGGATTGACGCGTCTCCCCGCTATAAATCCACTCTAATTCAGTTTATGCATCAATCACAAAAGCCGATTGTTTTTATAGCTGGTGGTATTTTCCCCATTACAGTGAACAGCAATATCATAGTGAGTGTGCACTTGTAATTACGTTCATTAGAAGATCATTAAAATTTAATATTTGTTTTCCTTATTTTTTTCAGGTGGCAAAGTTTGCATTCAGCGTTATCACCATAGTACAGAGGCTGAATCTAGTCGATCAATTTAAATAAAATTGCTTGGAAATTAGTCGGAGCATCATTACTTAAGAATATTACACATTTTGTAGTCAACAATTGATAAAAGATAACTTTCTTAGTGAATGTTCAAAAGTTTATTCTTTCAACAGTGTGATAATCTGTTAGTTTGCATTATTTGCTTAGTAAATGTTTAAATGCAAATTCTTTCAAAACTATAGTATGATATTCTGTTAGTGTAGTAAGTATTTGGAGTGATTATTGTTTATTCAGTGAGTTAAGTTTAATATGCATAATATAAGTTGTGTGATATTATATGTTTTACGTGCCGGCGCGTTCGGCTTCTTCTGGACAAGTGAGTGATAGATCGGTAACTGTCGATTCCATACGATAATTTTAGTATGTAGCGTGTTGCCAGGTGTACACACACATACAACACTTCCCTCAGATGGCACTACGCTAATTTACATTTTGCATGCCCAACGCTGTCACGCAAGACTCGTGCTGCGATGTCGCCAATCTTTCTCTACAAGCTCTCGCATGCTTGGTGCCTTCGTTGCCATTGTAGATCGTGGTCGTTTGAAGGTTGCTCGTCAACACGCCTTAGAAACGTCTCAGGTGAACGGCTTCTTTCGAGGAATGGGACAGCGTCATGTACTCAGCCTCTGTGCTGGAAAGAGCATCGGTCCTGTGCTTGCGGCACTCCCATGATATTGCTGGACTTGCCATCTTGAATGCAAAACCTGTAAAAGATCTACGATCATCAATATTAGCAGCCCAGTCGGTGTCTCCACAGCCCACTAAGCCTTCGTCGCATCGTAATAGCTAAGCAATAGTTTAAAGTTCCTTTAAGGCAGTGGTGCCCATCGCCTACGCACACGACGCACTTTTGTTTTTGTTTTGCACATAGGATATGGGAAGTGTGTGAGAATACACATTGGTAAGCTTCTGGCGCACATTGGCAAATTACACAAACAATTTTGCACATTACGCTTTCGGTCGTCTTTCGTTGCTGGCAAAACAAAAACAATTGCATTGCATCGTTTTGCTTTTGCTATTTTTTTCTGTGTACACCCTGCCAGCAATTGGAAGATCGTTTTTACAAAAATCTTCTTGAGGAGTCTTTTTCGAGTCGCCTTGCTAATTAAAAAGCGATTGGTGATCAAAAGAAGACTCGAAAATTACTCGTGCATATGCTCAAAATATGATTCACAGAAATTACACTTAAAAAATGTAAAGCAATCGAAAATTTATCGCGCAGGGGATTCAAAAATGATTGTTTTGAGTCTAGCTTTGCCCACAAATTCGGTCGGTTTACCGCTTGTTATGTCTTTCTTCTTCTTCTAACGGTGCTTTTTTTTTCTGAGCTCATGTAAAATTCTGCATTTCTCTTCATTTATATGAGTTGAAAAGTGAAGTTAAAGTCAGCGAAGTGTTGCGGTTAAATGAATATATTTTAAAATTCAATTTATAAATATTTTAAATAAATAAGGTAATGTCAGCCAAACTACTAAGAAGATTGGCACAAAAAAAAAGCAAAAAAATTGTTTGCGAGAAATGTTGCAACAAGTAAAAATAAAAATGAGCAAGTGGAGTTGACACCAAGCCAACCAAATGTGGATAATAATTTTTTTACTGGCGAAAATTTCAGTGAAGCAAGTGAAAGCCGTTCGTCTAATAGTACAAGTGAAGAAAATGAATTTAATTTATGCGAAGGTCTGGCCAAATGGGCAACCCAATTTGGAATAAGCTCTCTTGCGAAAATGCAATATTAGAGCACCAAAAGATGCTAGGACTATTTTAAAAACACCTTTCTCTGTAGCTCAAAGATAAGTTGGAGAAGGTACATATGTTCACTATGGACTAAAAAGCGGATTAACTGATTGCTTGGTTATAAATGATTGGAAGTTACCTTATTTGCAATTAGACTTTGGTATTGATGGCCTGCCCTTGTTTAAAAGCAGCTCTAAGCAAGTTAGGCCAACACTTGCCAGTGTTGTAGATACCAGCTATGTATTTCTTGTTGGCGTATATGAAGGAACTACCAAGCCCTATTGTTCAACTGATTTTTTGCAAGAATTTATATCTGAACTAAATATTGTGCAGGAGGGGATAGTTTTTGCTAATAACTTTTCCGCATTGTTGTACGGTGTTTTGTGATGGATGCACCGGCAAAGTCATTTATATTGGGAACTATGCCCCTAGTGGATACTTTTCTTGTGAACGGTGTACACAAAAAGGAGAAATGTTTAAGCATTGCCTTTTTTTTCCACCTGCAGTCGACCTTTCAGCTAGAAGCAACCATTCCTTCGGAAACTGCTCTCAGCTGGAGCATCATGTAAAACAGTCATCTCCATTAGAAATGTTAAGCCAGACATTGTATCACAGTGCTCTTTAGACTATATGCACGTTGTTTGGTTAGGCGTAATGCGGACATTTTTGAATGTTTGGATTAAAAAAAAAAGGAAGATTTTTCTTTAGCTTCGTGGAAAGTCGAATCCATTTCAAGAGAGTTGAATTTTAATAAGAATAATATATCCAGGGAGTTCATGAATGTGAATGAATGTGTTCGCAACTCCAACATTATATGATTTGCGCTTTGTCACAAATAACTTTCATTCCCTATTACATATTTATGAAGATGCTAAACTTTATGGATCTTTAGATGGAATAAGCGCCTTTAAATTCGGGGGAAAGTGTCGCCGTACAAACTTACAAAAAGGCTATCAAGGCTAGAGTAGCTATCATTTGGAAAGAGATGATGAACAAAAATTACCCATACGTTTTGGAAAAATAAAGAATGGCAAAATTTTGAATGTAAATGTCAAAGATGTCTTCTTCTCCTTGCAAGAACTCGACAAGTTTTGTTTGGTTGAAGATAAAATTGTTAAAATTACTGAAATAAAAAAAATTCAAAATGGTCAAATTGTTATTGAAATGGAAATAAGAAACCTGACGTCATTTTTCATGCAACCAATCACATCAAGTAGTTTTAAGATATATTGTGCGGCTGACATAACCTTTAATAATAAAATGGAATTTTTAATAAATCAAATAAAATGTTTGTGTTTATGACCTTTCTATATGGTAGAAGTAAGTTTTAGCTAGGATTGTTGATAATATATCAAAATATCAATATATCGATATTTTAATAAAAAATGATATATTTATATCGCGATATTATTATGCGATATATTTTTTCGATATATTATGAAATTTGGCGTCATACAAAACTAATCGTAACTTAAACACTAATGAATATTTAAACGTATAATTTTGCACGAATGTTAATGATAGTAGTGCCAGCCAAAAAGTATAAGCATTTGTTCCAATCGGAATCTTAAAATTTTTTAAACTAAAAATTCCCGGTACATTTTGCCCAGTAGTATTATTAAAAATGCCGATGGCATTTGCACAATAACGACGGCAGCAACTATTATTAAAAATGCCGATGGCATTTGCACAATAACGACGGCAACAACAACACACAAAGGGCTAGATCAGCTTCACAGCTATTTTTTCTCTTTTGAGACCTAGAATTCACAACTGGTTCTGGCTTCTCAAAAGTGACATTAGGCTTGAATCGCTGGTCAAGTCAGCACAACGGTACTGATTATAGAGATTGGCATCTCTTGAAACAGCTGTATGCCGAGCCATGCTCCTTGCGTTCTGAAAGTGTTTTGTGTGTTGTTGTTTGTTGATGTCTAATAGACATTACTAGACCTCAAGTTAGCTAAAACTTACTTCTACAATAAATCAAATAAATAATAAAATTACGTGTTTACGCGACTCGATAGACAAAAGTTATTTTTTCACACCGCTCCTTCACAATGTCCTAGTCAAATTTTCTTTCTGAGCACTTTTCTTATACCCCAAACAATAATTCAGCAAGTAAGTAAAACATTATTAATTCGATTATTTTTGCATTTAGACTAATAAAATATCTTTTTAGTGCAAGACGCTTACATGACCCCCACCTGACAGGACCATATTGAATACTCAGTCCATTATTAAACCAACGGGGAGATAATTTCTGTGAAGCTGGAAAATAGAAGTCATCACAGGGATCCTATATTAAACGAGGAGTTCGCTGACATTCAACATCTTCCATTTGACGATATTTCTGATTTGGAAAAATTTTGTTCTGGAGCATTCGGCCTTATAACGAGTTCATTCTTGCGGAAAAAATTTATGCTCGGACCAGCGGTGGGCACGAAATCTGAATTCGGGAGCAACCGCTAGCTCCCGGAGCCCACCGCTGCTGTGGACTTCATAATGAAAACATCTCACTAATTTTCCTGAGCAGTGGCCCATGAAAGTGGCGAGAAAGTGCCGCTCATACCTAGTACTTACTTTTGTGGTAAGTCGAATCCATTTCAAAAGGGCCAGAGGTCATACCTAGTAGTACTTTGGGTAACAATCCTTTCAAGAGATGAGATCTAACCAGGGAGTTCCAACATTTGTACCTGAGTAGTATTTCTTTCGAGGCTAACATTATAGCTCTTTCTGAAACTTGGTTAAATCACTGCGGACGGCAGTCCGCGCTAGTGACGAAAGCAGCACGAAGGGTCGCGAAGGCGACTAGCATATATACACAGGAAGAATGGAAAATTTGCTATGACTGGTTCATATACCGATCGAAAGGTATCAATTTGCACGGCATACTAAGACTTTTGGAAAATGGGGCAGTTGTGAGCAAAAACTGGTTTTTATTTATTTTTTTTAATTTTTTACTATTCTTATCAAAAATACGCGTCGAATGACACCTCGATCATCAAAATCCGACCGCTTTCAAAAGATAATTAATTTTGAAATTTTTAGTGGCCTTCCGAAAATGAGATGAAAAGTCAGTTGTCTGTTTGTCTGTTTGTTTGTTTGTTTGTATCAAAACTTTGATTTAGCTTAAATGTTTGAATGAGGACTTGTTCCGCTCAAAAATCTAGAAATGTTTGTTCTACGACTTTTTCGAAAATCGCTAGTTTAGCGGGAAATCGCTAAAAACCAAAATCTGCTGGGATAAATCCCCTAACAGTGAACAGCAAATCATGTTATTTATGCAATTGTCATTACGTGCAGAAGATCATGTATCATTTAATAGTTCTGGTCTTAATCCCTTATTTTTTTCAGGTGGCAAAGTTTGCATTCAGCGTTATCACCATAGTACAGAGGCTGAATCTAGTCGATCAATTTAAATAAAATTGCTTGGAAATTAGTCGGAGCATCATTACTTAAGAATATTACACATTTTGTAGTCAACAATTGATAAAAGATAACTTTCTTAGTGAATGTTCAAAAGTTTATTCTTTCAATAGTGTGATAATCTGTTAGTTTGCATTATTTGCTTAGTAAATGTTTAAATGCAAATTCTTTCAAAACTATAGTATGATATTCTGTTAGTGTAGTAAGTATTTGGAGTGATTATTGTTTATTCAGTGAGTTAAGTTTAATATGCATAATATAAGTTGTGTGATATTATATGTTTTACGTGCCGGCGCGTTCGGCTTCTTCTGGACAAGTGAGTGATAGATCGGTAACTGTCGGTTCCATACGATAATTTTAGTATGTAGCGTGTTGCCAGGTGTACACACACATACAACTCAGATGGCACTACGCTAATTTACATTTTGCATGCCCAACGCTGTCACGCAAGACTCGTGCTGCGATGTCGCCAATCTTTCTCTACAAGCTATCGCATGCTTGGTGCCTTCGTTGCCATTGTAGATCGTGGTCGTTTGAAGGTTGCTCGTCAACACGCCTTAGAAACGTCTCAGGTGAACGGCTTCTTTCGAGGAATGGGACAGCGTCATGTACTCAGCCTCTGTGCTGGAAAGAGCATCGGTCCTGTGCTTGCGGCACTCCCATGATATGCACTTGCCATCTTGAATGCAAAACCTTACAGCCACGATTCATCACAGCCCATCTAAGCCTATCGTCGCATCGTAATAGCTAAGCAATAGTTTAAAGTTCCTTTAAGGCAGTGGTGCCCATCGCCTACGCACACGACGCACTTTTGTTTTTGTTTTGCACATAGGATATGGGAAGTGTGTGAGAATACACATTGGTAAGCTTCTGGCGCACATTGGCAAATTACACAAACAATTTTGCACATTACGCTTTCGGTCGTCTTTCGTTGCTGGCAAAACAAAAACAATTGCATTGCATCGTTTTGCTTTTGCTATTTTTTTCTGTGTACACCCTGCCAGCAATTGGAAGATCGTTTTTACAAAAATCTTCTAGATTGCTAATTAAAAAGCGATTGGTGATCAAAAGAAGACTCGAAAATTACTCGTGCATATGCTCAAAATATGATTCACAGAAATTACACTTAAAAAATGTAAAGCAATCGAAAATTTATCGCGCAGGGGATTCAAAAATGATTGTTTTGAGTCTAGCTTTGCCCACAAATTCGGTCGGTTTACCGCTTGTTATGTCTTTCTTCTTCTTCTAACGGTGCTTTTTTTTTCTGAGCTCATGTAAAATTCTGCATTTCTCTTCATTTATATGAGTTGAAAAGTGAAGTTAAAGTCAGCGGTTAAATGAATATATTTTAAAATTCAATTTATAAATATTTTAAATAAATAAGGTAATGTCAGCCAAACTACTAAGAAGATTGGCACAAAAAAAAAGCAAAAAAATTGTTTGCGAGAAATGTTGCAACAAGTAAAAATAAAAATGAGCAAGTGGAGTTGACACCAAGCCAACCAAATGTGGATAATAATTTTTTTTCTGGCGAAAATTTCAGTGAAGCAAGTGAAAGCCGTTCGTCTAATAGTACAAGTGAAGAAAATGAATTTAATTTATGCGAAGGTCTGGCCAAATGGGCAACCCAATTTGGAATAAGCTCTCTTGCGAAAATGCAATATTAGAGCACCAAAAGATGATAGGACTATTTTAAAAACACCTTTCTCTGTAGTTCAAAGATAAGTTGGAGAAGGTACATATGTTCACTATGGACTAAAAAGCGGATTAACTGATTGCTTGGTTATAAATGATTGGAAGTTACCTTATTTGCAATTAGACTTTGGTATTGATGGCCTGCCCTTGTTTAAAAGCAGCTCTAAGCAAGTTAGGCCAACACTTGCCAGTGTTGTAGATACCAGCTATGTATTTCTTGTTGGCGTATATGAAGGAACTACCAAGCCCTATTGTTCAACTGATTTTTTGCAAGAATTTATATCTGAACTAAATATTGTGCAGGAGGGGATAGTTTTTGCTAATAACTTTTCCGCATTGTTGTACGGTGTTTTGTGATGGATGCACCGGCAAAGTCATTTATATTGGGAACTATGCCCCTAGTGGATACTTTTCTTGTGAACGGTGTACACAAAAAGGAGAAATGTTTAAGCATTGCCTTTTTTTTCCACCTGCAGTCGACCTTTCAGCTAGAAGCAACCATTCCTTCGGAAACTGCTCTCAGCTGGAGCATCATGTAAAACAGTCATCTCCATTAGAAATGTTAAGCCAGACATTGTATCACAGTGCTCTTTAGACTATATGCACGTTGTTTGGTTAGGCGTAATGCGGACATTTTTGAATGTTTGGATTAAAAAAAAAAGGAAGATTTTTCTTTAGCTTCGTGGAAAGTCGAATCCATTTCAAGAGAGTTGAATTTTAATAAGAATAATATAACCAGGGAGTTCATGAATGTGAATGAGTGTGTTCGCAACTCCAACATTATATGATTTGCGCTTTGTCACAAATAACTTTCATTCCCTATTACATATTTATGAAGATGCTAAACTTTATGGATCTTTAGATGGAATAAGCGCCTTTAAATTCGGGGGAAAGTGTCGCCGTACAAACTTACAAAAAGGCATGTTGAGAGTAGCTATCATTTGGAAAGAGATGATGAACAAAAATTACCCATACGTTTTGGAAAAATAAAGAATGGCAAAATTTTGAATGTAAATGTCAAAGATGTCTTCTTCTCCTTGCAAGAACCCGACAAGTTTTGTTTGGTTGAAGATAAAATTGTTAAAATTACTGAAATAAAAAAAATTCAAAATGGTCAAATTTTTATTGAAATGGAAATAAGAAACCTGACGTCATTTTTCATGCAACCAATCACATCAAGTAGTTTTAAGATATATTGTGCGGCTGACATAACCTTTAATAATTAAATGGAATTTTTAATAAATCAAATAAAATGTTTGTGTTTATGACCTTTCTATATGGTAGAAGTAAGTTTTAGCTAGGATTGTTGATAATATATCAAAATATCAATATATCAATATTTTAATAAAAAATGATATATTTATATCGCGATATTATTATGCGATATATTTTTTCGATATATTATGAAATTTGGCGTCATACAAAACTAATCGTAACTTAAACACTAATGAATATTTAAACGTATAATTTTGTACGAATGTTAATGATAGTAGTGCCAGCCAAAAAGTATAAGCATTTGTTCCAATCGGAATCTCAAAATTTTTTAAATTACAAATTCCCGGTACATTTTGCCCACAGTAGTATTATTAAAAATGCCGATGGCATTTGCACAATAACGACGGCAGCAACTATTAAAAATGCCGATGGCATTTCACACTAATAACGACGGCAACAACAACACACAAAGGGCTAGATCAGCTTCACAGCTATTTTTTCTCTTTTGAGACCTAGAATTCACAACTGGTTCTGGCTTCTCAAAAGTGACATTAGGCTTGAATCGCTGGTCAAGTCAGCACAACGGTACTGATTATAGAGATTGGCATCTCTTGAAACAGCTGTATGCCGAGCCATGCTCCTTGCGTTCTGAAAGTGTTTTGTGTGTTGTTGTTTGTTGATGTCTAATAGACATTACTAGACCTCAAGTTAGCTAAAACTTACTTCTACAATAAATCAAATAAATAATAAAATTACGTGTTTACGCGACTCGATAGACAAAAGTTATTTTTTCACACCGCTCCTTCACAATGTCCTAGTCAAATTTTCTTTCTGAGCACTTTTCTTATACCCCAAACAATAATTCAGCAAGTAAGTAAAACATTATTAATTCGATTATTTTTGCATTTAGACTAATAAAATATCTTTTTAGTGCAAGACGCTTACATGACCCCACCTGACAACCAATTGAAATGAGGTCGCTGAAAGCTGAAGTTTCAGACTTGAAGCAAGAAGTAAAATCATGAAAGGACTCATATACTCAGTCCATTATTAAACCAACGGAGGAGATAATTTCTGTGAAGCTGGAAAATAGAAGTCATCACAGGGATCCTATATTAAACGAGGAGTTCGCTGACATTCAACATCTTCCATTTGACGATATTTCTGATTTGGAAAAATTTTGTTCGGAGTATTTCTGGCCTTATAACGGGTTCCATTCTTGCGGAAAAAATTTGTAAATGATGCTCTGGACCAGCGGTGGGCACGAAATCTGAATTCGGGAGCAACCGCTAGCTCCCGGAGCCCACCGCTGCTGTGGACTATAGAATCACTAATTGAAAACATCTCACTAATTTTCCTGAGCGAGTGGCCCCTTTTAAAGTGGCTGAGAACAGTTTCTCGCTCAAAACTGCACTGATTGATGAAAAGGCCACAAGTGGCCCAAAAGGTGGTCGAATCCGTGCCAAAAGGGCCAGAAATGGTCATACCTAGTACTTACTTTTGTGGTAAGTCGAATCCATTTCAAGAGAGTTGAATTTTAATAAGAATAATCTAACCAGGGAGTTCCAACATTTGTACCTGAGTAGTATTTCTTTCGAGGCTAACATTATAGCTCTTTCTGAAACTTGGTTAAATCACTGCGGACGGCAGTCCGCGCTAGTGACGAAAGCAGCACGAAGGGTGCGAAGGCGACTAGCATATATACACAGGAAGAATGGAAAATTTGTTATGACTGTTCGATCAGGTCGAGTTATATACCGATCGAAAGGTATCAATTTAACTTACAAATGTGCATACTAAGACTTTTGGAAACTCATCTGGTTCGTGAGATAAACAGGTGTAAGTGGGAGGGGAAAAATTTAAATTATTTGAGCAAATGGGGCCGTTGGAGCCTTTTTTTATTTTTTTTTTTTAATTTTTTACTATTCCTATCAAAAATACGCGTCATGACACCTCGATCATCAAAATCCGACCGCTGTTCAAAAGATAATTAATTTTGAAATTTTTAGTGGCCTTCCGAAAATGAGATGAAAAGTCAGTTTGTCTGTTTGTTTGTTTGTTTGTATCAAAGCTTTGATTTAGCTTAAATGTTTGAATGAGGACTTGTTCCCGCTCAAAAATCTAGAAATGTTTGTTCTACGACTTTTTCGAAAAATCGCTAGTTTAGCGGGAAATCGCTAAAAACCGCTTAAATTGAATAGCCCATAGCATCCAAACGATAAAAGCTACATATGCGATCTATATATCGTTGAAAAAGTATTTTGAAGGGCATACCTTCAAAGTTTTTATTTTAAGTAAAAAGGTAAACAGCTACAGGTGAAATAAGGTATTTTTTTCCACTTTTTGGCGATTTAAGAAAAATCCACACATGAAATCACTTTAAAATATGTTTAATGTTATAGGCAATTTGATTCCGCGTTTTTTGACATATAACACATGTCTGTCAAATTCGTTTGGACAAGATATTACCTATTAACTGAATATACCTTTTACCTTTACACTACTGCATGTACATATGCAGTATGTACACTGCTTGCAGCGTAATGCGGAAATAAACTGCTTGCAAGTGGTGAATTCTTTTGGCGGCAGATAAATCATTTTATAATCAAAAATATAGAATCGTTTGCTCTACGATTTTTTCGAAAAATCGCTAGTTTAGCGGGAAATCGCTAAAAACCGCTAAAATTGAAACCCCCATAGCATCCAAACGATAGAAGCTACAGATGCGATCTATATATCGTTGAAAAGGTATTTTGAAGGGTTCTACTTTAAAGGTTCTACTTTTTTAATTAAAAAAATCAACAGCTACAGGTGAAATAAGGTATTTTTCCAACATTTTGCAATTTAAGAAAAATCTAAACATCAAATCACATTAAATATTGCAATTTCTCATGTCTTATTCAAAAATTTCTGATATCCCATAAAAAAAACCTCTTAACGAGGTAAAAGTCTAGTGACGAAAACATTTTCATGCTCCAAAATTTCTGATATCCAATTTTGTGACGAATAATATTAAGTTTTATATGTAAATTATTTTAAACAAAATTTTTGCATTCGGCACTGCGCAAAACAGTGAGTTTTATTTGGTATGAAGAATTGAGACATTTTAGCGCAATGTGCCGAGTGCCAAAATTTTGTTTAAAATAATTTACATATAAAACTTAATATTATTCGTCACAAATTCAACTATCTCTGATAGCGAAATTTTGTCAACCAATTATGTAATGTATAGAAAAGACCGATCAAATCGACGTGGTGGTGGTGTCTTAATTGCTATTAGTTCTTCTATTCAATCTGAAGTCGTAATCTTTAACTCTTCTTCTGATGTTGAAATAGTTGCTGTTAAGGTAACTTTTCCTTCATCCTCGCTTTATATAACATGTTCTTATATTCCTCCTGCTTCTGACATACAAGTTTATATGCAACATGTAAACTGTATTAACGAAGTATTTTCCCAAGCGCGTGACAATGATGCTGTCGTTGTGTTGGGTGATTTTAACTTGCCCTCCATCGAATGGTCATTTTTCAGCAGCGCGAACTACCTTACTCCATCCTCTCAACACGACTTTTTAGATCATTTATTAGACTTTCCTCTTTTTCAAATAAATGCTGTTACTAACAGTCTAAATAGATCCCTAGATCTGGTTTTTATTAACGATTATCTAAATGCTTCCATTAGAAATTTCTCTCTTTGTACCTAAACCTTAATATACCCGCACCTATATTCTCTGAGCCCCATCGTTGTTTTCGCAAATGTAACTATACTTTGCTTAATCAACTGATTTCTTCAACTGATTGGTCTTTGGTTGACAATGCAGTGGACATTGATAATGATCTAAACCAGGGATTAAAACCCTAACCGAAACCGTAACCTTTAACTGTTAAAAACCGATTGAAATTTGAAACCGTAACCGAAACCGTAACCGAAAAAAAAAATGTTCATCTGACCGAAACCTTTAAACCGAAACTCTGTAAACCGAAATAACCGTTTAGTAACCGTTTCATTTATAAGGGTTAATTTCTGTTTTTCATACATCTTAAAATACATATTTAATTACAATTTTTATAATAAAAATTGAAAAAAAGTTTTTTTTTTAATTGATATTTTAAAAATTGCAAATAAGAGTTATGGTTTTACTTTAAAATACAATTTTAAAAGCATGTTATTATTAATTTTTGTTATACAAATTTAAAAAAACAAGTTAAAAATAATTTATAACGAAAAACTTTGAACTGTTTTTATTTATTCCGACTCATAAGTCTAGTTTGCGATCTCTAATATTTTGTTATTAGTTTTGTATTTTATTTTTGATTTTATTTTTTTTATTTTTAATTTTGATTTATATGTAAAATATATTTTTACAAAGAATTTTTTTTTTTTTTGTGAACCGAAACCATACCGGTATTTCAAAACCGAAACATACGAAAACCGTTTCACCGTTACGAAACCTTTATTCAAAGATTTAGCATAACCTATAACCGAAAACCTAAATCCGAACATAACCGAAACCGTAACTGAAACCGATATTCGTTTCGGTTTTAATCCCTGCTCTAAACACCTTCTATCTAATTCTTAACTCCTTATTAGACATAACTATTCCTAAGTCTTATCGATCTTCTTCTTCAGCTAAGCCTCCTTGGTTTACGCCCAGACTCTCAAACTTAAAAAACATAAAATCTAAATGTTTTAAAACGTTTAAGATGTCTGGTTCTAGTCTTGATCTTTCTAAATATTCTATCGCTAAATCAAATTTCTTTCTTCTAAACTCTCAATGCTACTCTGATTATATTTCTCGCTGTAAAAGTCAATTTGCGTATAACCCTAAATTATTTTATTCTTTTGTTAATTCGAAACGTAAGTCCACACGTCTTCCTTCTTCTTTCTTCTTTGGCTCTGAAACGGCATGCAATGACTCAGCTGCTGCTGATTTATTTGCCAAATTTTTTCAATCCACCTATTCCCCTATTCTTTCCACTAATTCTTCATATCCCTATAACATTAGTTCATCCTCGATTATTTTTGCTCCCCTCATCTCCGAATCTTCCTTATTATCAGCTATTAGGTCTATTAAAGTTTCCTACTCCCCTGGACCTGATAATATCCCAAGTTGTGTATTGAGAGAATGCAGTTCTTCTTTACTTTATCCTTTACTTAAACTCTTTAATCTTTCAATTACCACCGGGGTATTTCCATCTCTTTGGAAAGAATCTTTTATTATACCCTTGCATAAAAAAGGTGGTAAGTCTGATGTTTCTAATTACAGAGGTATTGCAAAATTGTCGGCAATTCCAAAGCTTTTTGAGAAAATTATCTCAGCAAATTCGCAACATCTCTGTAAATCTGTCATCTCCCCATTTCAACATGGATTTATCAAGTCTCGGTCTACTACGACCAACTTGCTGGAATTTTCATGCCTAATTAATGATGCATTCCAGAGGAAAATGCAAACTGATTTCATTTATACTGATTTCAGTAAAGCATTTGACTCTGTGAATCATGATCTTCTCCTTTTTAAACTTGGTTGTATTGGATTCCCTTCTTCTTTACTTTTCTGGATATCTTCTTATTTAAAGAGTAGAACGCAGAAAGTCATTCTCAGATCTACTAAATCTAAACCTGTCTTTGTAACTTCTGGTGTTCCTCAAGGTAGCCACCTTGGGCCCTTGTTCTTTACCCTGTTTATTAATGACCTTCCGTCTATTTTATCACACTCTCGCATACTAATGTATGCGGATGATGTAAAGCTTATTCTGTCTTTTAGTGATCCTGTTCAACAAGTTCTTCTTCAAAATGATTTAAACTCTATGCAAGTTTGGTGCTTGGCTAATCATCTTCCTCTAAATTGTTCCAAGTGTATGTTCATGTCTTTTAGTCGTTTTAAACCCTTTCTTGGTACTTATACGATTGATAATGTTGAATTACAACGTATATTCACCGTAAAAGATCTGGGTGTTCTGTTTGATTCTAAACTTAACTTTAATCTACATATTTCCTCTATCATTAATGTTGCTAAGGGCGTACTTGGATTCATAAAGCGTTGGTCGAAAGAATTTAACGATCCTTTCACTACCAAACTCCTTTATGTATCCCTAGTACGTCCTATTCTGGAATATTGCTCCTGTATATGGTCCCCTCAATATATGAACAATGTTGTTCGTATTGAGTCGATACAGAAGCAATTTCTTCTCTTTGCTCTACGTAGTTTAAATTGGGATCCCAATCTTCGCTTACCATCTTATTCCAGTAGACTTTTACTAATAAACCTTCCTTCACTATCTAATCGTAGAAAAACTCTTAGTGTAGTTTTTATACATAAACTAATTAATGGCGATATAGATTCTTCTTTTCTTTTAAGTCGTCTTAACTTCTCTGTTCCGTGTAGACCTACTAGAAACTTTCTTCCATTATCTCTTCCTATTTGCACCACTGATTATGCTTTGCACAATCCATTTCGTGTTTTATGCACCTGCTATAACTCACTTTTTCATGTGTTTTCTTCAGAACACTCTCTGTCTTCTATTAAGCATTCTATTCTCTGTCACCTAAGGTCTACTTCTGGCCAACTCTAACTGGGTGTCTTGCACCTCAATTCTGTCTTATACTATTCTTACTCTTCCTCATATTCCTTTACTTTTTCGATCTTAATACTTCTGTCCTAACAATATTTTTTGACCTCCCATCTTTTTATATTTCCTATGAAATTTGCAACCAACCCCAGCTGTGAACAGGGGCATAGCATGCCGGACCGGCTAATAAACTTCCCCCATCGGGTTGCTCTTTTCATCCTTACTCTATCTTTAACTTTAATTTTAAGTTATAAATTAAGTCTTATTTATCTGTATTATTTGTACTATCTTTATTTTTTCACTTTTCCTGTCAAAAATTAGGTTTCTAATAACGCCACTGACAGACCTTGGCTGTGAATAGGGGCATAGCTCGCCGGACTGGCAAATAAAATACCCCCATCGTGTCGGTGGTGTTATTAGACTAAACTTGTAAATTCATTTAGGCTTTCTTTTCTTTTTAAATTCTTATATTATTCTAATATCTATTGTATAATGTATATTTTCATTGCATTTGTAAAATAACTAGAGGCAGCAATGTTTGCTTTAAATAAATAAATAAAATAAATAAAATGAATGTGAATGAATGTGTTCGCAACTCCAACATTATATGATTTGCGCTTTGTCACAAATAACTTTCATTCCCTATTACATATTCATGAAGATGCTAAACTTTATGGATCTTTAGATGGAATAAGCGCCTTTAAATTCGAGAATTATTTTAAAAAAATTAAACGGAATGTTAGGAAGGGGGAAAGTGTCGCCGTACAAAAAGGCATGTTGAGAGTAGCTATCATTTGGAAAGAGATGATGAACAAAAATTACCCATACGTTTTGGAAAAATAAAAAATGGCAAAATTTTGAATGTAAATGTCAAAGATGTCTTTTTCTCCTTGCAAGAACCCAACAAGTTTTGTTTGGTTGAAGATAAAATTGTTCAAATTACTGAAATAAAAAAAATTCAAAATGGTCCAATTTTTATTGAAATGGAAATAAAAAACCTGACGTCATTTTTCATGCAACCAATCACATCAAGTAGTTTTAAGATATATTGTGCGGCTGACATAACCTTTAATAAAATGGAATTTTTAATAAATCATATAAAATGTTTGTTTTTATGACCTTTCTATATGGTAGAAGTAAGTTTTAGCTAGGATTGTTGATAATATATCAAAGTATCAATGTATCGATATTTTAATAAAAAATGATATGTTTATATCGCGATATTATTATGCGATATTTTTTTTTGATATATTCAGGCCTGTTCCGGTTTTCACTTTTTATTTTATAGCATTTTATTATTATTATTGTAATGCGGAAAACTGCACTGCGACCCTTTGGATCTATTGTGCCCCCTTCTGAGCCTACAGCTCGTCCGTCAACCCTAGTTCTCGCACGAAGTCGAGAATTTTTACCGGGTTGAGGTCTGCTATGTCCTCCTTCGGTAGGACATGTTTCCCTAGAAAACGACATCTACGTCTACATAGAGCAGTGCATTCTGCTAGTATGTGCATCGAGGATTCCTCCTCGCAATTGCAGAACCGGCAGGTTCCACTGCTTACTATTCCTAACTTTGATAGGTGACTTCTCAGTTTGCAATGCCCGGTCAAAAGACCGGTGAGTATTCTGAGTCTATTCTTTCCCAATGTGATTACTTGCTTAAACCGCATTGGGTTGTAGCTACCTAGGAGGTATTTGGCTTGTCTGAGACCTGTTGTCTCCGTCAAATGCAACTGCTGAAGTCGCCTCTCCTCTTTTCGTAGGTATTCTCGGATTGAGTGTCTTCCAATCCCACAAAACGGTTCAGGACCTATTAGGGGCCTGCATGCGCCCACTCTGGCTAGTCTGTCAGCTGCCTCGTTTCCTGCTAAATCCCTGTGGCCTGGGATCCATCTTAGGGTTAGCCTATTATGTGATCCCAGTTGGTTTAGCTTCTTCCGCACCTCATGCACTACTTTAGACGTTATTTTCGCCTTGCTGAGTGCATTGAGAGCTGCTTGACTATCGGATAGAATGGCTATGTCTCTATTCCGATAGTTGCGTTTGAGATTAAGATCAACACACCTCCCTATTGCACATATCTCAGCCTGGAAGATGCTGGTATATGTTCCTAGAGATTCATGGTAAGATATCCAACGGCCTACAACTCCAAGTCCTGTGCCTTGGTCTGTAAGAGATCCATCGGTGTACCATTTTATGGTGTGTTGACCCATTGGATGGACTTCAACTAGTGTTGTCCAGTCCTTCTTACTGCTCAGGTTCACTTTGAAACTCTGCTCGAACATAAGCTCGGCAGTCATCTCGTCCCTTGGCTGTAATAGTAAGGGGAGATCACCTGATAGCAATTCTGCGTCTCTGTGGCTAAGGATGCTTCCTACCCCCTCTCGTGCTATCCTTAGCAGAGTCGCCCTTTGTTGCAGTTTAATGAATACATGGAGTGGCGTGAGCTCCATTAGGACTTCTATGGCCGTTGTCGGACAGGTGCTCATAGCTCCCGTCATACATACGCAGGCCATCCGTTGCAGTTTTAAAAGCTGCTTCTTGACGGTGATGAGTTGGGCTCTATCACCCCAGGCTATTGCTCCGTATGTGAGCATTGGCCTGACAACCATTAGGTATAGCCATCTAATAATCTTCGGTGATGTGCCCCATGATTTCCCGGCTATACTGCGACAGGCATAAAGTGCTCGAGTGCACTTTGCTATCGCATTTTGCACATGGGGGCCGAAGTTAATTTTACTGTCGAAAGTGACTTCTAGGTACTTAACATCCTTACTTGTTTCTATTATGCTGTTTGACAGCCTTATTTGCCTCATTCTCTGCAACTTGTACTTTTTAGTGAAGGGAACGATGACTGTCTTGGCGGGGTTGAGGTTGAGGCCTACCTCTCCACACCAGTCGCACGTTATCCGTATAATTTGCCTCGTGCTATGATGACAATGTCATCAGCGTAGCCCTGACATTGAATTCCATAGCCGGCAAGCTTCTGGAGTAGTTCATCTACTAGCAGACTCCAAAGTAAAGGAGACAAAACACCCCCTTGAGGACAACCTTTTGTGTTTGTGACAGTAACAGTGTTATCTTGGACTGTAGCCGTGGGTTGTCTAGACCCCAGCAGTGAGAAAATCCATCTGCCTGTGGTTGTGTCTAGGCCCCTCCTAGTCAGGGCAGCCTTGACAGCATCGTGAGGTGTGTTGTCGAAGGCACCTTCTATGTCCAGGAAGGCGCATATGGCCACCTTCTTATTGTCAACTACTGTGCTTAAAGTGCGGTGTAGTTGATATAGTGCCGTGTCCGTGGATCAGCCTGCTCTGTATGCATGCTGCGTTGGTTGCAGCGGGGACTGCACTAGAAGAGTACTTCTTATCTTATGGTCCACCAGCTTTTCCAGAGTTTTCAGCAAAAACGATGTCAAGCTGATGGGTCTGAAGGACTTGGGGCTGGTGATATCTTCCTTCCCTGCTTTGGGGATGAAGACCACCCTAGCTCTACGCCACGCACTCGGTATGTATCCGAGTGCAAGGCTGCTTATCATTGCCTTCCTAAGGATGGGGAGGAGTATATCCTGCCCCTGCTGTAGGAAGGATGGTGATATCATATCAAGGCCTGGCGATTTGTAGGGCTGGAAAGTGCCAATTGCCCATTGTAATCGTTCTGTTGTGACTGTCGACTTAGCAATTTTCCAGTCGGCAGACACTGGCCTAGACATGTTACTTGTTTCGACTGTATCTTCTTGTAACGGGGTGCTTCCCGGGAAGTGTGTCTCAAACAATAGCTCTAGTTTTTCTATACTACTGCCAGTGAAGGTGTCATCCCTTCGTTTCAGGGCTAAATTAGCCTCTGGCGTGCGTCTCGAAAGTGCCCTATGGAACCGGGCACCTTCGGATGTGCTTTCTATACTTTCGCAGAATTCGCGATAGTTCTTCCGCTTGGCCTTTCTGATCTCCTTGTTTTAGGAAGTAAGGCTTTCACGGTAAGAGTCCCATAACCCGTCTCTCTTCGCTCTGTTGAAGAGGTGACGAGTGGTGAGTCGTAGCCTCTCGAGGCTATCGTTCCACCAAGGGGCATCTGTTGCTTTGCGCTTCCTTCCAAGAGGACAGCTTTCTTCAAAGGCATTTGTTATGCTGCTGTTTATATTTCCTACAACTCTTTCTAGTTACACTTGTGAACGGGGTAAACCCGTCCTTTCATTGGATATGTCTTTCTGGGGTTACGGGCTGGTGTGCTACTGTCCGTGTTGACTTGCAGCTCAAAGAGGATGATTCTATGGTCAGACATAGATTCCTCCATAGAGACATGCCAGTTACTACTTATCAGGGTGATGTCTAATACTTCTTCCCTGATTCTAGTTACGAATGTCGGTGTGGAACCGACATTTCCAATTTCTAAATTATATCTAAATATAAAGTCAAGAAGGTACTCACCTCTTGTGTTTGTGTCTGTGCTTCCCCAGACCACATGGTATGCATTGGCATCACATCCGATGATCAGGCGGAGTTTCTTCCTGGCGCAGTGCTCCGCCAGCCCAACGATTGCCGTTGGTGGACATGTTCCGTCGCCAGCAAAATACGCCGAGGCCACCACGGTGTTACATGCGCTGCCAGCCGTCTGCACGGCTATTGGAACGCAGTCCCTGCTTAGGAATTCTGAAAGGATAGTATAGTTAATACATTTCCTCACCATTATGCACGTTCTTGGTACTGGGTCTCTTTGGTCCCAGATTACCTTTGAGTCCGCTGTGTACAGGCCTTTGATGCCATTGTTGATCCATGGCTTCTGTACCAACGCTAGCCCAAGGTGTTGGTTGGTGAACATCCTGGCTAGGACGGCAGAGGCCGCCTTCGCACGGTGGATGTTCACCTGGGCTAGCTTAGTGCTGATGACTTGCGTCATCGCACTACAACAGCGGCTCCATATCACATGACGAGGGGGGCCGGGAGTTCCCCTCGTCATCGCGTGGCGTTAGAGTGACGTCCGCTCCTTCCAGTTCGTCATTCAACTCCTGGGACGACATGGCCGGCTGCTGGTCCATCTCCTCAACTGCGGCGGGATCCAGTGTAAGATCCGCCAGATCTTCGTCCTCGGCAAGATCCTCCACCAATTTGGAAGGACCTGCCGAACAGACGCTGGATCCGCTCGTAGCCGGGGACGGCTCCGAATTCAGTCCCGCTGGAGGGAGATCCTCGCTCGCGGGTGCGGTCTTTTCCGCCGTCTTTTTCAATCCGCTAACGGGGATTTTCCCGAAGCGAAAGAAAAGTTGGTGACCTCTGGTCACTATATCGTTCCTGGCCATCTCATCGATGCCAAGTACCAGAAGGGCACCTCCTCCTTCCTCCTTCCTAGAGATGACACTCCATTCCTGAGTCTCGATCTTGTTCTGGTTACTCAGCATAACCAGCAAGTCATCCGATTCTCTGTCCGTACTTCTCGGCAGGTAGATCGTAATGGTATGGGGTGACGGTATGTCATCCCCCATCCTACAATCAAGGGGAACACCCTTCCAGGAATGTAGCTGTGATGCTACCGTCGCCAGCCAGTCTGCCGAGTTCTGGTCTGTGCACTCAATGACCAGGTAGCCTACCCGGAAATGAATTCCAAGGAAGGAAACGGCAGTGTCCCACCCTGTCAATATGACCTGATCTAGGATGGCCTCCTCAAGCGCGGAAAGGTCCCCGCGACTGAGAATTACCTGGGGATACTCCGCAGGCAACACGGCCACTTTCACCTTACTCGCGACAGCCGCGTAGGATGCGCGAGGCTCAGTGGGCGCCGAGGAGGTGGACTTCCTGGCTGTTGGTTCAGCTGTTGGTTCAGCTGCTGCTGCTGCTGCTGACGTGCTGGGGCACTCATCCAGAGCTTCCTGCCGTCCTGATTTTGGAGCTTTGTGCTCTGCTCTTACAGGTGTCACTGCTTTGGGTCTTTGAGCAGTTGGCTCCGCCGCGCGAAACCTTTCAGGGGTGTCGGTTGGCGGGGTAAGCGCACTGCTCGACCTTTTGGTGTCCTGTCTTCGGATGTCGTCGGTCTTGGCTCTTTGGCCTTGGCGAACGCATTCTCCTGCGACATCCTCTGCTGGAGGTACCGGAGGTACCACTTGGTCCTTGAACCACAGAGACTACGTCTGTGGGGGTCATCTACCCCACCCGGTTCTCCTCGGCCCGGCAGAAGATTCCTTTTCCGTGGCAGGCGTTGTTCCTGCCGTGTGTCAGCGGCTAGTGCCGGACGCAACGGTCGGGATTGTCCTACCGTGCTCCTTTTAGCGGCTAGCGCAGGACGCATCGGTCGGGATGGTCCTACCGTGCTCCTTTGCGAGTGTTTCCGCGATGCTTGAAGACTTGGCCGTCTTTGCTGTGCCGGTGGCACTCTCCTATTTGAACCCGGAGCTTGGCTACGTGGAGGATGGTCTACCACGTTGGAGGGCCGCTCCCTATCAAGGTTGCGGTCCTCAAAGTGTCTGGCAACACTTTCCGCAGAGAGATCCTTCGGGAGTTTCAGTTTATTTGTCTTTTTGTCCATAAAAAGTTCCGTGTGGCGCGACAAGGGTGAGGTCCATCCGAGCAGAGGTCCGCATGCCCGGATAAGGCTGATTAGAACAGGCGGTCGCCACTTGCCTGAGCCCACCGTTAGTGACTGAGCTAGTTTTTAACCCGGGCCCCCAGCCAGGCTGACTCTCAGCACGGTACGAGTAACACTCTTAGTCCGGCCCGGGGTGAGATAAGGGGAAAAGCAGAGGTAGGTACTTGTGAGGGAGTTGAGGGGTGTGTGAGGCTATGCTTTAAAGGCAGCAACACAAACGCCTTGTCGGTACGATGATCGGTATCGTACCCGCTGTTTGTCCGGGACTGCTTATTACGGGATAGACCCGCTATTCGCAGCCAACCTCCCCGAGGAGTGGCCATTCGCTATCCGCAACCCGCGACCCGCCTGGTGGCCTCAGCTAAGCCCCCTCCGAACCATCTCACAAGTTCTTCGGAACATTTAGTGAAATGCATTTATTCCCTTTCCATTAAGGCTTAGTATTAAGAAATGCTCGTGCACTTTATCGGACTTAAACTCATCACCTCTAAGTGAAATAAATCCGTAGAACTTCGTCGGAATGATATTAGAGCAGGTTAAAGAAATTCACTTCCGCAAAATATTACCAAAAGTGATAACCGGAACAGGCCTGATTATGAAATTTGGCGTCATACAAAACTAATCGTAACTTAAACACTAATGAATATTTAAACGAATAATTTTGCACGAATGTTAATGATAGTAGTGCCAACCAAAAAGTATAAGCATTTGTTCCAATCGGAATCTCAAAATTTTTTAAATTAAAATTTCCCGGTTCCTTTTTCCCACAGTAGTATTATTAAAAATGCCGATGGCATTTGCACAATAACGACGGCAACAACTATTATTAAAAATGCCGATGGCATTTGCACAATAACGACGGCAACAACAACACACAAAGGGCTAGATCAGCTTCACAGCTATTTTTTCTCTTTTGAGACCTAGAATTCACAACTGGTTCTGGCTTCTCAAAAGTGACATTAGGCTTGAATCGCTGGTCAAGTCAGCACAACGGTACTGATTATAGAGATTGGCATCTCTTGAAACAGCTGTATGCCGAGCTATGCTCCTTGCGTTCTGCAAGTGTTTTGTGTATTGTTGTTTGTTGATGTCTAATAGACATTACTAGACCTCAAGTTAGCTAAAACTTACTTCTACAATAAATCAAATAAATAATAAAATTATGTGTTTACGCGACTCGATAGACAAAAGTTATTTTTTCACACCGCTCCTTCACAATGTCCCAGTCAAATTTTCTTTCTGAGCACTTTTCTTATACCCCAAACAATAATTCAGCAAGTAAGTAAAACATTATTAAATCGATTATTTTTGCATTTAGACTAATAAAATATCTTTTTAGTGCAAGACGCTTACATGACCCCACCTGACAACCAATTGAAATGAGGTCGCTGAAAGCTGAAGTTTCAGACTTGAAGCAAGAAGTAAAATCATGAAAGGACTCATATACTCAGTCCATTATTAAACCAACGGAGGAGATAATTTCTGTGAAGCTGGAAAATAGAAGTCATCACAGGGATCCTATATTAAACGAGGAGTTCGCTGACATTCAACATCTTCCATTTGACGATATTTCTGATTTGGAAAAATTTTGTTCGGAGTATTTCTGGCCTTATAACGGGTTCCATTTTTGCGGAAAAAATTTGTAAATGATGCTCTGGACCAGCGGTGGGCACGAAATCTGAATTCGGGAGCAGCCGCTAGCTCCCGGAGCCCACCGCTGCTGTGGACTATAGAATCACTAATTCAAAACATCTCACTAATTTTCCTGAGCGAGTGGCCCCTTTTAAAGTGGCTGAGAACAGTTTCTCGCTCAAAACTGCTCTGATTAATGAAAAGGCCACTAGTGGCCCAAAAGGTGGTCGAATCCGTGCCAAAAGGGCCAGAAATGGTGTTTGACCAACGGGATGGTCATACCTAGTACTTACTTTTGTGGTTTAATTAAGAACTAAGATTTAAAATTTTTTTCTCAAGTGGTTGAAATAAGCTGTGGCATTGTTTTTGGTTGATTTTGTAGTTTTTAATTGTTAAAAAATATTTTAAAAAATATATTAAAAATAAATGATATCATATTTATTAAGTTGAAGCTTCAGACTAACAAGCTGCATTTACATTTTTTTGATATCTCGCTTAGTTTAGATTTTATAGATGCCTAAACTTTTTTGAAGGTGCTAGTTGAAATCAGCTGTGAGCCACTGTACGTGTCATATAAATCACTGCGGACGGCAGTCCGCGCTAGTGACGAAAGCAGCACGAAGGGTGCGAAGGCGACTAGCATATATACACAGGAAGAATGGAAAATTTGCTATGACTGTCCGATCAGGTCGAGTTATATACCGATCGAAAGGTATTAACTTAACTTACAAATGTGCATACTAAGACTTTTGGAAACTCACCTGGTTCGTGAGATAAACAGGTGTAAGTGGGAGGGGCAAAATTTAAATGATTGGAGCTAATGGGGCCGTTGGAGCCTTTCTGAATTTTTTTTTAATTTTTAACTATTCTAATCAAAATTACGCGTCGAATGACACCTCGATCATCAAAATCCGACAGCTGGTTCGAAAGATAATTAATTTTGAAATTTTTAGGGGCCTTCCGAAAATGAGATGAAAAGTCAGTCTGTTTGTTTGTTTGTTTGTTTGTTTGTCTGTTTGTCTGTTTGTTAGTATCAAAGCGTTGATTTAGCTTAAAAGTTTGAATGAGGACTTGTTCCCGCTCAAAAATATAGAAACGTTTGTTCTACGACTTTTTCGAAAAATCGCTAGTTTAGCGGGAAATCGCTAAAAACCGCTAAAATTTAAACCCTCATAGCATCCAAACGAAAGAAGCTGCAGATGCGATCTATATATCGTTGCAAAGGTATTTTGAAGGGCTCTTAGGCATACCTTCAAAGTTTTTCTTTTAAGTAAAAAGGTAAACGGCTACAGGTGAAACAAGGTATTTTTTTACACATTTTGGCGATTTAAGAAAAATCTACACATGAGATCACTTTAAAATATGTTATATGTTATGGGCAATTTGATTCCGCGTTTTTTGACATATAACACGTATCTGTCAAAATTCGTTTGGACAAGATATTACCTATTAACTGAATATACCTTTTACCTTTACACTACTGCATGTACATATGCAGTATGTACACTGCTTGCAGCGTAATGCGGAAATAAACTGCTTGCAAGTGGGGAATTCTTTTTGCGGCAGATAAATCATTTTATAATCAAAAATATAAGATCGTTTGTTCTACTTTTTCGAAAAATCGCTAGTTTAGCGGGAAATCGCTAAAAACCGCTAAAATTTAAGCCCCCATAGCATCCAAATGATAGAAGCTACAGATGCGATCTATATATCGTTGAAAAGGTATTTCGAAGAGCTCTTAGACATACCTTAAAAGTTTTTTTTTAATTATAAGGGTAAACAGTTACAGGTTAAATAAGGTATTTTTTCCCACATTTTGACAATTTAAGAAAAATCTACACAACAAATCACATCAAATATTGCAATTTTAAAATTTCTGATGTCTTATTCAAAAATTTCTGATATCCCATAAAAAAACCTCTTTACGAGGTAAAAGTCTAGTGACGAAAACATTTTCATGCCCCAAAATTTCTGATATCCAATTTTGTGACGAATAATATTAAGTTTTACACATAAATTATTTTAAACAAAATTTTTGCATTCGGCACTGCGCAAAACAGTGAGTTTTATTTAGTATTAGAATTGAAACATTTTAGCGCAATGTGCCGGGTGCCAAAATTTTGTTTAAAATAATTTATGTGTAAAACTTAATATTATTCGTCACAAAATTGGATATCAGAAATTTTGGGGCATGAAAATGTTTTCGTCACTAGACTTTTACCTCGTAAAGAGGTTTTTTTATGGTTTTAAGTGCACGGACAAGGACATGAACTCTGTGTTACAAAAGCATTTTGTCCACGCCAAAGATAGGCTGACAAAAAGAAAAAGGAATGAATAAAATGTTGATTAAAGTAAATACAGTCCCCGGCATAAGTATTTTGGCACCATTTAAAGTTAATTCTACTCATAGTTTGAACTTCATTCATGAAAAGTTTGGCATCAATGGAAAGGTCATTTGAATACCTTTTGAATGACATACAATTTTTCTTAACCCATTATGTACCCATTGAAATTTTCAAATTTTTGTAAACGTCTAATTTTTCAACTTTTTTCCTCGATTTTTTAAAAACAATGTTTTGATGCAAAAGTTTCTTTAAACAATTTAAGTAGTGACTGCAAAAATTGTCAAATATCTCTTCGCTAGTATTTTTAATAATTTTTTTAAAATGGCGAAAAAGGCACTTTTTGCATGAAAATGAGGAAAAATTGGTTAAAATTGTCATTCTTTGCAGTTTTCAAAATATTATCAAAAATACTAGCAAAAATATTTTTAAAAAATTTTCTTTTGCAGTTACTTTTAGAATTGTTCCAAGAATTTTTTTGCATCAAAATATTTTTTGTGAAATTGTGAATTTATAAATATGAAGCACTAAGAGTTTAATAATGTGCTCTTTGTTAAGTACCGTTAGATTGGTGTGAACTAACTGTACATGCATTCTTTTCGTTTTTTCTTCCTCTTCATTTTCTCTATACATTGTATTCCGCTGCAGACAGTAGTTTTCGATTTATTCCAATTTATAAGGTGATTTTATAAATATGACAGGGACTATAGTAGTCACTAGAAAGCATTTCTCAGCGCTTGGTTTGGTGTCAACTCCACTTGCTCATTTTTTATTTGCACTTGTTGCAACATTTCTCGCAAACAATTTTTTTGCTTCTATTTTTGCCTATCTTCTTAATTGTTTGGATGACATTATCTTATTCTTCCTTTGTATATGTACATAAATGCTAGTCGCCTTCGCACCCTTCGTGCTGCTTTCGTCACTAGCGCGGACTGCCGTCCGCAGTGATTTATTTAAAATATTAATAAATAGAATTTTAAAATGTATTCAATTATGTATAAGTTATATTTCATTTAACCGTAACACTTCGCTGAACTTAACTTCACTTTTCAACTCATATAAATGAAGGGAAATGCAGAATTTTAGAAGAAGAAGAAAGACATAACAAGCGGTAAACCGACCAAATTTATGTGCAAAGCTAGACTCAAAGCCATTATTTTTGAATCCCCTGCGCGATAAATTTTCGATTGCTTTTCATTTTGTAAGTGTAATTTCTGTGAATCATATTTTGAGCATATGCACGAGCCATTTTCGAGTCTTCTTTTGATCACCAATCGCTTTTTAATTAGCAAGGCGACTCGAAAAAGACTCCTAAAGAAGATTTTTGTAAAAACGATCTTCCAATTGCTGGCACGGATTGAAATAAAAAAAAGTTTTGTTTCACATGTGCGTGCGCATTTTTTTTTATTTGTATTGGTGCGTGCACATCCATAAGGCAGCCTTGGGCACCCCTGCTTTAAGGTAACGCAATACCCTTTTTGCCGCAATTCAGTATTGTTGCCCGTAATTTGCGTTGTATTGGCTGCGCAGACGAATTGGGACGAGTTGATACTGAAAGCCACGTCAATTCACCGACCAAACTCTGATAGGGGAGCTTCGATGCCTTTCATTCTTTGGACACATGTCAGTTGACAATTTCTCGCTCGTGTTGATTGGTGTACTTGTTGTCTTACAATCCTGCATGTTGGATTGATTTCAACAAATCCTTGATGTATTTCGGCTGACTCATTGAGAACGTCTTCTTCTTCTTGTTTTGATTGAACTCGATACCCAGGCAGTAAGACAACTTTCCTGAATCCTTAACTCTTTACGAGGTAAAAGTCTAGTGACGAAAACATTTTCATGCCACAAAATTTCTGATTTCCAATTTTGTGACGAATAATATTAAGTTTTACACATAAATTATTTTAAACAAAATTTTGGCACTCGGCACATTGCGCTAAAATGTCTCAATTCTAATACCAAATAAAGCTCACTGTTTTGCGCAGTGCCGAATGCAAAAATTTTGTTTAAAATAATTTATGTGTAAAACTTAATATTATTCGTCACAAAATTGGATATCAGAAATTTTGTGGCATGAAAATGTTTTCGTCACTAGACTTTTACCTCGTAAAGAGGTTTTTTTTATGGGATATCAGAAATTTTTGAATAAGACATCAGAAATTTTAAAATTGCAATATTTGATGTGATTTGATGTGTAGATTTTTCTTAAATTGCTAAAATGTGGGAAAAAAATACCTTATTTAACCTGTAGCTGTTTACCCTTATAATTAAAAAAAAAACGTTTAAGGTATGCCTAAGAGCTCTTCAAAATACCTTTTCAACGATATATAGATCGCATCTGTAGCGTCTATCGTTTGGATGCTATGGGGGTTTTCGATTTTTCGAACAAACGATTCTATATTTTTGATTATAAAATGATTTATCTGCCGTAAAAAGAATTCACCACTTGCAAGCAGTTTATTTCCGCATTACGCTGCAAGCAGTGTACATACTGCATATGTATGTACATGCAGTAGTGTAAAGGTAAAAATTATATTCAGTTAATAGGTAATATCTTGTCCAAACGAATTTTGACAGATATGTGTTATATGTCAAAAAACGCGGAATCAAATTGCCAATATTATATAACATATTTTAAAGTGATTTCATGTGTAGATTTTTCTTAAATCGCCAAAATGTGGAAAAAAATTCTTTATTTCACCTGTAGCTGTTTACCTTTTTACTTAAAAAAAAAACGTTGAAGGTATGCCAAAGAGCCCTTTGAAATACCTTTTCAACGATATATAGATCATATCTGTAGCTTCTATCGTTTGGATGCTATGGGGGTCAATTTTAGCGGTTTTTAGCGATTTCCCGCTAAACTAGCGATTTTTCGAAAAAGTCGTAGAACAAACGTTTCTAGATTTTTGAGCGGGAACAAGTCCTCATTCAAACTTTTAAGCGAAAACAACGATTTGATCCTAACAAACAAACAAACAAACAAACAGACTGACTTTTCATCTCGTTTTGAGAAGGGCACCAAAAATTTCAAAATTCAGAAAGGCTCCAACGGCCCCATTAGCTCCAATCATTTAAATTTTGCCCCTCCCACTTACACCTGTTTATCTCACGAACCAGGTGAGTTTTCAAAAGTCTTAGTATGCACATTTGTAAGTTAAGTTGATACCTTTCGATCGGTATATAACTCGATCTGATCGGACAGTCATAGCAAATTTTCCATTCTTCCTGTGTATATATGCTAGTCGCCTTCGCACCCTTCGTGCTGCTTTCGTCACTAGCGCGGACTGCCGTCCGCAGTGATTTCAAAATTGATTGCTGGACACTTCAGACTTCAGGTTCTTTAGCATTTTGCGCATCATTGGTCGCCACAATGAGGTCATCTACGTAGAGTGTTACTATGATGATCCCGTTACCTTTCTTCTTCAAATACACGCATGGGTCAGCTGCAAGCGGACTCAGTCCCATTTCCTTGAGTTTGGTATTAAGGTTCTTGTACCATCTTTTATCTCGCGCTGTTTAAATCGAATTGATGCTCATCTAGAGAAAACTCAACAGCAGGGATTGCAAATAAGAGTTATGAGTCGAGTAAAAATCAAGTTCTAAAAAAATGACAGGGGCATTAAAAAAATTGCATATATGCTATTTTTGGAAGGATTATCCAACAACAGGATCAATTTTTGTTTCCCATTTTTATTTTTAAAATTATTCTTAACTTTTTTTTAAAATTTTTATGATAAAAATTATAAATAAGATTTGAACTTTTATTTAAAAGTTGAAAAATAAGAGTTATTTTCAACTTTTATTAAAATAAAAAAAAAAATTGAATTGAAATATCTTTTGATCGGGAGGGCCTGTTTCATTAAACGGCATATGGGCTAAATTTTTAAACCAGGGGTGAAAATTTAAAGTTGTCAAAAATGTTAATCTTTCGTAATGAAATAATCTTATAAAAAAAACCTCTTTACGAGGTAAAACTCCAGTGACGAAAACATTTTCATGCCACAAAATTTCTGATATCCAATTTTGTGACGAATAATATTAAGTTTTACATATAAATTATTTTAAAATAAAGTTTTTGACCCTCGGCCCATTGCTCCAAATTCTTCATACCTAATAAATATTTCTATTTTTCGCAGTGCCGAGTGACAAAAATTTTATTTTAAAATAATTTATATAATTTATGTCTAAAAGCCCTTTAAAATACCTTTCAAACGACATATATGTATATCATTTCTGTAGCTTTTATGGTTTGGATACTATGGGGTTTCAGTTTTAGCGGGTTTTAGTGATTTCCCGCTAAGCTAGCGATTTTCCGAAAAAGTCGTAGAACAAACGTTTCTAGATTTTTGAGCGGGAACAAGTCCTCATTCAAACTTTTAAGCTAAATTAACGATTTGATCCAAACAGACAAACTGACATTTCATCTCATTTTCAGAAGGCCACTAAAAATTTCAAAATTAATTATTTTGTGAACCAGTTGTCGGATTTCGATTATGTCATTCGACGCGTATTTTTAATTAGAATAGTAAAAAAAAATCAAAAAAGGTTTCAACGGCCCCATTTGCTCCAATCATTTAAATTTCGCCCCTCCCACTTTCACCTGTTTATCTTACGAACCAGGTGAGTTTCTAAAAGTTTTAGTATACACATTTGTAAGTTAAATTGATACCTTTCGACCGGTAAATAATTTGACCTGATCGGACAGTCACTGCACTGCCCGACAACCGATTAGCACACCATATGCTCCGCGTCTTAGGAGCTTAATATCAGGAAAACGAACAAAGCTTTCAACATGAAACTTTTTGCCATTAAAAGAATACAAAATTATACACGAGAATATATGATATTAACTTTATTAATAACATTTTAAATGAATTTAAACAAACTCAACATAAAAAATTAACTCTTATTTTTGCGACATTTGATTAGTGTCCACTTGAAAACTTTAAATAACAAAAGAAAATGGATTCAAATTTCATTAAAATTATTTTTTAAAATTATTTTCAACGTTTCTGATATATTTTGTAAAATAATTAATAATGTGTTAAGCCTCCACGGTTAACTATGACTTCGTACATCCGCCTTGGTAAGGAGTCATATAATTTTTAAATGTAATCGAGTCAAATAGCCTCCCAGGACCTTTTTATTCCTTCAATGAGTTCAGCTTTAGTTGAATATTGCCTGCCGGACTCGTACACCTTGCGTGCTAGCCATCCCCAAACATTTTTTATAATATTCAGGTCGGGCGAGTATGGCGGCCAAGTTAGCAATTCCACGTTTTGACCCTCAATCCAGGATTTTACGATCCTGGCTGTGTGGATAGGTGCGTTATCCTGCTAGAACTTCCATTCCAAGGATCCAAAAATATCCTTGATAGCAGGAAAATCCGTTTTTAATACACCTTTGTAAGCAATGGCATTCATACGGCTGGTTAGAAATTCCAGTTGTATGGTGCCAAAGTAAGTAACTGCGCCCCAGACCATGACACAAACGGCACGGCTGTGCAATCGATCTAAGGTGTGCTCTTCCTTTCTGAGATCATGAAAGTAGTAGGCATAGCCATCAGGACCCTCCAAATTTTTTTCATCCAAAAAGACAACACGCTCCCTCTCCTTCGTCCAGGTCATATTCGATCGACTGAAATCGAGCCGTTGCATCTTTCGAAGTTGGTTTAGTGGTGGTTTTTTTTTTTAATTTTAGACGCTTTATATGTTTAGCATTCAAAATAACTTTTTGTACAGTCCGAACGCACGCTATAACACCAGTTTTTTCTTCTATTTTAGCGGCTGAGTCGTGCGAATTAGATGCGTGCCTTAATATAATTCGCTTGTCAGCTGCTGTTATTATTGATGAGGGCCGACCTTTTATTTTTTTTTTCCATAGGTATCCTCATTGCTTAAGTATGAAGTAAGTATTTGAAGAATCGAGTGTAAGCCTTTATTTTGGGTTTTTCAGACTCATCCAACGATTTTGCTTTTCCCATTATTACTTTATTTTATTGATAATCGGTCACAATAAGTAAATAATAGCTTTAATCACTCAAACACGACAACTTGCGCGCAGAAATGTACACCAAAGCGAAAATGTGCTAATCGGCTGTCGCAAAAAAAGTGCATGCATTTTTGTCGCACTTCGAAGAAAATAGCAAAACAAAATAACGGTACACTTCCAGAACTCAAAGTTATTCTCAGAATAAGTAAAAATGATGAAGAATAGAATAAAAAAAATAATATGCATGAAAAATATTCAGAGTTCTGAGTTATTTGCCTTTAAACTGATAGGTTAGAGAGTGTGCTAATCGGTTGTCGGGCAGTGTATGCTAGTCGCCTTTCACACCCTTCGTGTTGTTTCGTCACTAGCGCGGACTGCCGTCCGCAGTGATAGGATACATATTCAAGCTCCAAAATATAAAACCAATATTGTTCTACAGTGGTTTGTTTGTTCATGGCCCAGCCAAACCTAAACCCACCTCTTGCGTTCATTAATTCTTCTAAAAATAGGGTATTTGCCATGCTCAAAAAAGAGGTCAAAACAATCGTTTGAGTGCCTAGTGCTTATCAAATCTTAAACGTTGTTTCATTTTCTTTTTTTTAAGACAAAAACCATATTGGAAAGATATTTAATGTAAATTGAAAATTTGAAGTAATAAATAAAAACAAAAATTTAAATAAAAGACCAGATTTCAAAGTAAAGCATAGTACGCTCTAGCCGAAAATATTTTTGCAAGGCCAAAACTTCATATAAAAAAAAGGGTTGCAAACATGCTCGAAATTATTTTGTAAGGCCATTTCTAAACGTATGTACGCTGTACCTAAATATGGGCAGCTCAGAATATTTTCTGGAGTCTTACAACACTGTTTGGTCCACAGATGGCAGCTTTATTTTGACCTTTCAAAACATCGATTGAATCGTTGTTTTGACTAGTCGAAATATATGAACAACAATGGCGGGAAAAAATAAGCAGCAAAATAAGAGCCGAATTGATGTCTTCGAAAATGAAGAACGAATAAGGCTAATTCAAGAGGTGAGAGAGAGGCCAATCATATGGGATTTAACCGATAAAAAGCATTTTGATGCGACTTTTATCAAAAGTGCATGGGAAAGTATTGCAGAGGCCGTTAATCCGAAAATTATGGTATTGGTCGCTGCTACTTCCCTGATCCAGTCCATTTGGTCCATTTTGTCACTTTGATTATTTGAAATTGTATTTACTTGTTTGTTGTGAACAGCTGACGCAACAGTGTGACCACAGCAGCAAAGGAACAACAATCTCTCAACTTTTTAGTGATTTTTGATATTTTGCTGTCACACTGAATTCTGTAAGGCCCGACCTCAAAACATCGAACATTTCGAGCGTCCAAAATGTTTTCAGCTAGAGCGTACTACGCTTAAAAGTACAATTTATTCCGGGTGGACGGCAAACGCGCGAAATAGTGTGGTGGCTGCTGCGTTCTGTTCGAGAACGATCAAACGACGACTGGTTGATGCTTGCCAGCCGCTCTCCTTCGGCCATACAAACTGCCTGCGCTTACATACTGTTGTTTACAAGTATAAGAGCCAACATAATTACAAACTGGGGTACTTCAATATATACACTTCATTACTTAATATAAGCTTCAGGAAAATTCAATATATACATATATAACTAATAAATAATCTATGACTTAACACTAGGCACTCCGGCACTTGCACATGTCATTTACCGTTTTAAAGCTGCATTTATCTTTAGATTTAACTTGAGCTTTCAAGAGCATATTGCTTGTGATCAAGGGCGCACCCAGAGAGAGGTCAGACGAATGCAACAAAATATATATGAAAAATATGTTCTGATATTTAAAAAATGGAGTAATTTATTTGATATGAATCTAAAACGCCTTTCAAACCTAATGATTGGTAATAAATTTCCATATCACCCCAAAATATTCTTTGGTACGCCCTTGCATGAAATGTAAGCGTACTGCGTTTTCTGTTAGAAACCTTTAAATGACTCTAGCTTTAATCTCATTAATTTTGCCAAGCTTAATTACAACAATAAAACGTGTGGTGACAGATATGCGTACTTATTAGTCTTCATTAAAATGAGTTCAAATGCTGAAAGGTCTAAAAAATTTCGGGAAAATTTAAAAAATGACATTGGTAAACTTTATGTGTATAACACTAAAGAGGCAGCAAGAAAGCGAGCCTATCGTGAGCAACTTAAAAAACAATAAAAAAAAATATTCGTCACATGCAAACGAAATTAAATATAACAATAGACAACGTGTGGCCAAATTTAGAAAGGAGCAGATGGAAAAGACAACAACAAAAGTGGACAATGTCGAGCCTTATAAGTCTGTGCAAACTTTGGCCAAAGCTGTTAAAAAAGTGGAGTCATCGTTATCAAAAGATACAGATAAAAAGACAAAATACAAAGTGCGCGACAAGCCAAAGCTGATGATGATGATAATCTAATTCTAGAATTTTACAAATGCGATGAGATCTCGGTACAGTCTGCTGACAGAAAATCAACAATATTAGCTGGAGCTAATCAACTTCCAGTTGCTAAGCGATATATGCTCGTCACTGTGAATCAGGCGAATGACCTACTAGTGACGAAAACATTTTCATGCCCCAAAATTTCTGATATCCAATTTTGTGACGAATAATATTAAGTTTTACACATAAATTATTTTAAACAAAATTTTGGCACCCGGCACATTGCGCTAAAATGTTTCAATTCTAATACTAAATAAAACTCACTGTTTTGCGCAGTGCCGAATGCAAAAATTTTGTTTAAAATAATTTATGTGTAAAACTTAATATTATTCGTCACAAAATTGGATATCAGAAATTTTGGGGCATGAAAATGTTTTCGTCACTAGACTTTTACCTCGTAAAGAGGTTTTTTTGTGGGATATCAGAAATTTTTGAATAAGACATCAGAAATTTTAAAATTGCAATATTTGATGTGATTTGTTGCGTAGATTTTTCTTAAATTGTCAAAATGTGGGAAAAAATACCTTATTTAACCTGTAACTGTTTACCCTTATAATTAAAAAAAAACTTTTAAGGTTTGTCTAAGAGCTCTTCGAAATACCTTTTCAACGACATATAGATCGCATCTGTAGCTTCTATCATTTGGATGCTATGGGGGCTTAAATTTTAGCGGTTTTTAGCGATTTCCCGCTAAACTAGCGATTTTTCGAAAAAGTAGAACAAACGATCTTATATTTTTGATTATAAAATGATTTATCTGCCGCAAAAAGAATTCCCCACTTGCAAGCAGTTTATTTCCGCATTACGCTGCAAGCAGTGTACATACTGCATATGTACATGCAGTAGTGTAAAGGTAAAAGGTATATTCAGTTAATAGGTAATATCTTGTCCAAACGAATTTTGACAGATACGTGTTATATGTCAAAAAACGCGGAATCAAATTGCCTATAACATATAACATATTTTAAAGTGATCTCATGTGTAGATTTTTCTTAAATCGCCAAAATGTGGAAAAAAATACCTTGTTTCACCTGTAGCCGTTTACCTTTTTACTTAAAAGAAAAACTTTGAAGGTATGCCTAAAAGCCCTTCAAAATACCTTTGCAACGATATATATCGCATCTGTAGCTTCTATCGTTTGGATGCTATGAGGGTTATAATTTTAGCGGTTTTTAGCGATTTCCCGCTAAACTAGCGATTTTTCGAAAAAGTCGTAGAACAAACGTTTCTATATTTTTGAGCGGGAACAAGTCCTCATTCAAACATTTCAGCTAAATCAACGCTTTGATACTAACAAACAGACAAACAGACAAACAAACAAACAAACAAACAAACAGACTGACTTTTCATCTCATTTTCGGAAGGCCCCTAAAAATTTCAAAATTAATTATCTTTCGAACCAGCGGTCGGATTTTGATGATCGAGGTGTCATTCGACGCGTAATTTTGATTAGAATAGTTAAAAATTAAAAAAAAATTCAGAAAGGCTCCAACGGCCCCATTAGCTCCAATCATTTAAATTTTGCCCCTCCCACTTACACCTGTTTATCTCACGAACCAGGTGAGTTTCCAAAAGTCTTAGTATGCACATTTGTAAGTTAAGTTAATACCTTTCGATCGGTATATAACTCGACCTGATCGGACAGTCATAGCAAATTTTCCATTCTTCCTGTGTATATATGCTAGTCGCCTTCGCACCCTTCGTGCTGCTTTCGTCACTAGCGCGGACTGCCGTCCGCAGTGATTTAGAGCTGAGCTGACTGATAAAATACCACATTACATGATCGTATGTCAGTATTACGCCAACATAGCTTACCAGTTAGAAAGTATCGTCAAAATAATTCCAACGTTTCTATCAAACTTTGATGAGTTTTTAAAAGAAACTTGCTGTAATGTTCACAACGAAATCTGTCTGTCCAACGAGTGCGAAAAATGCCATTATTCTAATTGATTAGAATACATAGAATACCATTGCTTTGTTCTAATCGCATGGACAAAGATGCTGTTTGGAAGCATTGGAGAATGGTAAATAACAGGATGGTGTTAAGCAACACCGAAGGATCGGTTGAGGATTTCATTTATGAGCTAAGCGCTAAATTTCCTGCTTGTAAGCTTCACTCTTATATTAAGCGTTCGCAGCGTTCAAATAGACTTCCATTCCTTGTAACGGCCGCAACGGAACTTTCAGCAAGCCTAATTTTTTTTCAAAAACAGTAAGGCCTTTATCTTAGATTAGGTTTAAGAGAACTCCCAATGAAATGAATTTTACAAAAAGTTTCATTAAAATTCACCAATCTGAACGCGAGCTGTATCAGTTTAAACATGAAAATTTGCATGCAAAATGTAACGTCTGCAACTCAGGATTAGCCCATATATATGTTATCTACACTTCATTACCTTTTTATATACATATATGCCGTTTAATGAAAAAGGCCCTCCCGATCAAAAGACATTTAAATTAAACTTTTTTTTTTTATTTTTATGATAAAAGTTGACAATAACTCTTATTTCATAACTTTTTTCATAAAACTTATACGAACTTATACGTTACGATCCCTGCTCAACAGAAATTAATGCTCGTATGGATCCAATTCGTGCCACTGGGGAAAAAGTTTTAGTGTAGTCGATACAATCTTGTGAAACCTTTGGTTTTTGATTTGTACTATGTGCGAAGTACCAATCTGGTATCGATCACTCGTTGATTTTCCTGTGAAATTTTTGATTAACACCTCGCACAATCTAAATACTATAGAGCTCTCATGGAGAATTTAAAACTATAATTTGTTAAAGGACCTTGACTGATATACAGGCCTAAAAACAGACGAGATTTTAATCGACAGTATTGAACAGAAATTTAATATGGAGCTAGGTTCATCAAATGGTTATATGACTGTTTCCTTGAACACGGTCAACAAAGACAATTTTAGAAATAAAGGATTGTTTGTGATTAGTAAGCTAGGTAGTTCTCCAGTTGAAAAGTTTTCCAATTTCACAATAAACATGAATGTTGAAAAGATACAATTGATTGAGTGGACGGAACTCTTAAAAAAATCAAATGGTTACTACCCGGAGACAAACTTATTTTAGACTGTCAGATCGTTTGGGCAGCAAATCAAGTCAGTTCGCTTAAAGTTCCCGATTGTAACTTAACTGAAGATCTTGGGGCTTTACTTGAAACAAAGAAATTTGCAGATGTGAAGATCGTCACAGCTGATGACCATAAAACACCAGCTCATAAGAACATACTGTCAACTCGCAGCAAAGTCTTTGCGGCCATGGGAGTAAAATACGGAGAATTGTGTTGACATTGGCGATATCTCTTGCGATGTTGTCATGAAACTGCTACGATTTATGTATACCGGGGAAGCCCTCAATTTAGGAGATATGATTGAAGATTCTCTCGTAGTTCTGGCACGTAAAGTGTGTTCACGAGACTGGCCGAATATTTGTTGGATGGTTTGAATGGCACCAAACCACATCCTTCGATATCTGTGGATTCTCCGATTGCCAATTTCAGCTGTGGGCACTTCGGTGCCGACACATTCTCAAGTCTTTCCTTCTGTGAGCGCACGTGAGATGTGGCTCCAGAATTTAGGCACCAGCCTTTATACTCATTACTGAGAGAATTCGCTGCTCTACGTACATGCTTTAATTTGGATTGTTGTACTCTTTGTCACTATTCTGCTTTTTCGATCTACAATCCGCTGCTTTGTGACCAAATTTCCCGCAATTTTAGCATTGAAATTTAAAGCTTTTGTATGTTTTAAATTTATTTGCATCATTCTTCTTGGGTGCTAGCAAAGCTCCGAAAAATCGATGCTGGGATGATGCATCGGGTCGATACTTCGATGCATCGAATGCATAAAACCATGCCATTTTTAGAAGAAAATATAATTTCTTAGTTTAATAAAGCTTATAAGACCGCGTACTTAAAAAAAGTTCAGGGGTCTATTAACTTTGTCACAATAAAAATGTGCGTAACAGGCAGAAGGAGGCGTGGCAGACCCCATAAAGTATATACATTCTTGATCAGCATCAACAGCCGAGTCGATATAGCCATGTCCGTCTGTAAGACCGCCTAGATCTCAGAGACTATAAGAGCTAGAGACTCCAAACTTGGTATGAAGGTTCGTCTGTAGTGTAAGTAGATCGAGTTCGTTTTAGATTTTGGATCAGACCGCAAAATCATATAGCTACCATAGGAACGATCAGTTGAAAATCAAGTTTTAGTAAGAAAATCTGAACCAAACTAACAAACTATGCATATGGGATGGTCCTATACATCCTGACTAAATTTTGTTAATATCGCACCACTATATCATATAGCTGCCATAGAAACGATTGATCAAAAATATAGATTTAGTATGAAATTTTGTTTAATATCTAAACCAAACTCATTTATTGGGAATATTCTATGTCTTTTACATTTTGATCGAATTTGGTTTTAACCGGCACACTCGACTGTAGCCGATTGGAGCCCCATTGTCGGGCGAAAAGTACATAACTATAAAGTACATACAATACATAACTATATTAATATTTGTAGCGATTTATATTATTTGTTTGTCTTAAAAACGTATGCTTTCATAGCAGTTTTTAAGTTTCAAACATTTTTTGTCTTAAAAATATAAATACAAACTACAAGAAGGCTTTTTGATGACAACTTTAAAAAACATACATATGTGTTTGGCCTCTTACTAAACAGATGAAATCAAAGTTTCACGAAAGCAACACAACAACAATGTGGTAGGACTTCTAAATAACAACTCGCGTATGATCTTCTCGATTTACAATTTTGAACTGATTTATTGCTGCACACGCAGTTTCGGTTATGCTTAGGGATGGCACGATTAATCATATGATACACAATAATCGGTTATTTTGCTTCCATTAGCGATTTAATTGTATCGTTAAATGTGTTGCGATTAATTGAAACACTAATCGATTATTCGATCAAATAATCGCGTCGTTGACAACATTTTTTTAGAGAAACACACATGGAGATTTTATTCCAAAAAAATAGTAGCAAAAATATATTTTGCAGTTACTCTTAGAATTGTTTAACAAAATTTTCTGCATCAAAATATTTTTAGTGAAAAATCGAGGAAAAATGTTGAAAAAGGAGACTTTGACATAAATTTGAAATTTTCGAAGGGTACTTAATGGGTTAAAGAAAGTTTTGTGTCATTCAAACGGAATTTAAATGACCTTTCCATTGATGAAAATATGTTAACGATAACGGCTCAAATAAGCCTTAAATGTCAAAATTTGACCTGCATACTTTAAGCTGTGAGCCACTGTATTTATATTTTTTGGGCATTTTATTATTGTTCTTAATTTTTTTTGCTATACAATGGCATTTCATTACACAATATTTTAAAAAACTATAACAAAAATTAATCATTTGATTAATCGATTATTTTTATTTTTCGTCGATTAATTGCAATTAATAATCGAGTAGATTAAATTAATCATATGATTCAATAATCGATTAAAAAATTTTTTTTGCCATCCCTAGTTATGCTCGATTCTTTGCTTAGAGAGCAGAGAGCGAGAGAGCGTTACAATTACAATTGAGAGAATATCAATGCAATTGAGCGCTTTACATGCCCTACTGTGATAGGCACAGTGGGACAGCTATATTAATATACATATGTAGTGGGATCAAACAATATGTAAGCCTTCTTGTAGCTATAGTATTTCTGACCAATTTTAATAACTGTACTTGCTTAAGCATTACAAAAACTACTTAAATTACTATGAAAAAAACTTATTGAGAGTATTGCTCGATGCATCGATGTTTTTTACATCACTACCTAATACCACAGACAAGCATTTTCGTGAGCGCAAATGCTTCGTATGCAATGGAACCCCAGAGCCTTCGGCAAAAGCCAAACGCTCTTTTCAATAAAAACCCAGAGCGGCTGAACTTTGCAGAAAGAAAGCGCACACAAGCAACGGCGGTTGCGATCACCGTTTGAAACATACCCTGTTTTAAATACAACTTTTTTTTTGATTATCTTTGCCTTTTTCATTTGTTAACACTTATTTTTCAGCGTATTTATTAATTAACAACCATGTTGTTGAATAATGAAAAAATAGAAAATGAGAAAAGTGTTTGTATTGTTTTAAATATGATTCAACGGGTGATCGAACCCGGAAGCTTACATTTCACTCACACTAAGAAGCGTGCAAATGCTGACACACAGAAACAATAATGAGCGAGAAGGACTGAACATTTTTCGTTGTTGCTTGTAGTGATGGGCACGGGCCGGGTCGGACCTCGGGACCCATGAGCCTTTTACAAAATTGTCGGGTTCGGGTCGAAAAATCTCATTTCGGGCCGGGCTCGGGCCTAACTTCAAAGCCCGAAAGCATTTTTGAAAGATAAAGTTCACGAATGACTAAATAAGCTAGTACGTTCTAGCTGAAAACATTTTGGGCTCTTCAAATGTTCGATGTTTTAAAGTCCGGCCTTACAAACTTTAGTGTGACAGCATAATACAAAAAATCACTAAAAAGTTGTGAGATCGTTGGTCTTATGCTGCTGTTGTCACACTGATCGTCAGCTGTGCACAACAAACAAATTAATAACATTGAGCACAAAAATAAAGATAAAATGGACAAAATGGACAGGACAAGAGAAGTAGCTGCGACTAATACCCTTATTATTAAATTAAAAATTATTAATTATAAAAATCCCATCAAAATGTTTCCTTTCGGTCAAATCCCACAGTATTAACCTCTGTTGCACCTCTTCAATAAGTCTAATTTGCTCTTTGTGTTCCAAGATATCAATATGGCTCTTAATTGCTGCTTATTGGTCGTCATATCTGTTCAAAAGATTTCGAAGGTCAAAAAAAAGTTGACATATTTTCGGCTAAAGCGTACTATGCTTAAAACCCCAGAGCGGCAGAACGTGGCAGAGAGAGAGAGCGCACACAAGGCCCGACCCGAGCACTAAATTCCTGATGGAAAAAAGGCCCAAGCCCGCCCGATACTTTTGTTATAATGCCCGAAACCCGCCCCCGCCCGCAAAATTAAAAAAAAAAAACAATTTATTTAAAAAAAAAATCTTTTCCAAATTGGAACTTGGCAAACCTAGATATTTTTTCGCACAAAAAATTTCCAGATGTGGAAGATACCCTACTACTGGCAGATTCAAATGAGCGCGTCGTACCAATAATTGAACCAGCTTATTTAATCATTCGTGAACTTTATCTTTCAAAAATGCAATAGATTTTGGTGTGTTCCGGGATTTCGGGCTTTGAAGTTAGGCCCGAGCCCGGCCCGGCCCGACCCGAAATGAGATTTTTCGACCCGAACCCGACAATTTTGTAAAAGGCTCATGGGTCCCGAGGTCCGACCCGGCCCGTGCCCATCTCTACAAGCAACAACGAAAAATGTTCAGTCCTTCTCGCTCATTATCGTTTCTGTGTGTCAGCATTTGCACGCTTCTTAGTGTGAGTGAAATGTAAACTTGCGGGTTCGATCACCCGTTGAATCATACCCTGTTTTAAATACAAACACTTTTCTCATTTTCTATTTTTTCATTTTTCAACAATATGGTTGTTAATTAATAAGATAATCAAAAAAAAAATGTTGTATTTAAAACAGGGTATGCTTCAAACGGTGATCGCAACCGCCGTTGCTTGTGTGCGCTCTCTTTCTGCAAAGTTCAGCCGCTCTGGGTTTTTATTGAAAGAGCGTTTGGCTTTTGCCGAAGGCTCTGGGGTTCCATTGCATACGAAGCATTTGCGCTCACAAAAATGCTTGTTACTACATACTCATCCAATAACATGATTTTCAGCTTTTCTGGCTAATCAACTTAATAATAAAGAACAATTTGGAAGGAACCTGTTAACTTGGCCACTTTTTGTTCAATCGCCGTTGCTCAATACTAGACTGGTCCTTTTTTTTCTAAGGCGCGAAATTTAAGAAATTATTTCAAAATGCAACAACAAACCAACAAAGTACAATTTCCATAAGCCAAAAAAATTATACTTTTCCGAGATAATGTAGCGGTTGAAAAATGAAATAACACCCTAATTTTTGATGTCATTTTATATTTTATTGCTTTTTTTATTAAATTTATTGTGTTTTATCAAACAAAAACTTGCATTGAACTAGCCACAGGTTTTCTGCAATAAGGGCAGTTGTAATGCTCGCAGTTTTTTGCAATTGTATCGGCTTGTAGCTTTAAATTGCATTCTGCACAAGTTTTTAAATGTTTGCATAGAAAAAATAAAATATTTGGAACCATGTCCATACAAACAATACAATTACGATCCTCAGTTTTGAGTATCGAATTGTTAACTGATTCTTTGCTTGAATTTTCGTCCGCGGGACCCTCGTCTTCTTCTTCATCAGAAATGTTCTCTTTTGGGACCATGTTGGTGCAAATTTCATTGCCATACACCATACGAGAAAGAAAAGTAGCTGCTGCTGCTTCGGCGGCTGGTGCTGCGGCGCCTGATGCTGCTGCGGCGACTGGTGCTGCGGCGGATGGTGCTGCTGGGCGCTGTTGGAGCAGAGCCGGGTGCTGTTGTTGCAGACCCGGGTGCTGCTCCATACGCCTCCACATGTCCACAATGTACAAATACTGCTCATCCATTTGTTTCTGCATTTTTTTGATAATGTTTTTTGTTTTTTCTGTTCCTCCTTTAACTGTTTTATTTGGTTTTTCACAACGTGGCCACCGGGCTCCTGCAGCTGCTGAATTTGAGCATTCAAATTGTTTCGGCGAGCCATCAAACGATTAATTTCGTTGTTCATTTTTAATTTTGTTTTTAGCTTGATGGTTGTTGATTTGTTGCGCGTTGTTTCCACGAATTACAGTTATATTTTAGGGCTGCCAGCTAGTTATATTCCGACGCATTTTTGCGCTTCGGTATATCAGGTTGGCAGACCACATGCATGTTTCTTTAGGTCAAATGGAAAAAAAAACAAAAATGCTAATTTCTCAGCCATTTCTTGCTTGATTTTGATGATTGGCATATGAAATTGTTTGTAAAATTATCACCAATGCTCCCACATACCGTGCATTTGATAGAAAAATACTAATCTTCAGTAAAAAGTTAGCAACGATTTTCTGTTTAACATGAATAGAGGTGCCACCTTTTCTCTTTATGTACATATGCTGCCACGCAGTTTTATGCATGTTTCTTTTAGGCCAAACGGAAAAAAACAAAAATGCTAATATCTCAGCCATTTCTGGCTCGATTTTGATGATTGGCATATAAAAATGGTCGTAAAATTAACACCAATACTCCCACATACCGTGCATTTGATAGAAAAATACTAATCTTTAGTAAAAAGTTAGCAACGGTTTTCTGTTTACCAATGCTGCCACACAGTTTTATGCATGTTTATTTTAGGTGTGGTGAAAAAAAAACAAAAAAAAAAAAAAAAATGCTAATTTCTCAGCCATTTAACCTTTGTTTTTGATGATCCGAACGAAAAAATGCTCGTAAAATTAATTGCCAATGCTCTCATATACCGTGCATTTTAGACCATTTCAGTTTTTAGTTAGCAACGAAATTGTGGAAGGTGGCAGCCTTTCTGTTGTTCATTTCACGTTGGTTCAGTTCAGTTTCTGTAGTTCAGCTCACGTTGGAGCTACCAGTTCGATAGGTCTTGCTCGTGAGCTATTTGGGGGTTGATTTACAATTAATTAATTTTCTAAAAAACTGTACGTTAACATTCTCTAAATTTTACTGCAATAGCTTCCCCAAACTTGTAGCTTTAATTTGATATGTGCCGCGTTTTGGGCCATTCGTCCTTAGATAAGATATTATAGATCGAGAACAAGGTGTGTATTTTGGCGGTCATTTTGTATGGGACTTTCACCGAGGTTGCTTCGCTCATTTCCAAATATCTCAAAAACGTATCGATTTTTTGTCTTATTTTATTGTACCTTTAGAAAGGTGAAATTGTAGGCTTTCATCGTGCATAAGCGGTTTTCGAGGCTATTCCTCCTGTGCTTACCTATTTAAGAAATGGTGTAAATGTTCTTTTTTCCACTTTCTTTCTTCAACTGTTTCTCCCATTTGAAAAGCTGAAATGGCCAAAACTTTGCTTTAAACTATAGATTAATTAATTTTCTACTATTCTGCATCATTAGTTTATTGATTAAACGTCTAATAACGCTTAAAAATGAGAAAGTTCATAACTGGTTCCGACTCATGAACCAAGTTCCGTTTTTCGTTGCTAAAGAACCGTTGCTATCTTGACGCACATCATGATTGAATAGAGATAGGCATGGGCCGTGCCGTGCCGTGCCTATTTAAAAAAAATCCGTGTTGGGCCCCTTATTAAAAATTGCCGTGTTTTACCGTGCCAAAGTCGGTAGGCACGGTACAGATTTTGAACTTAAATATGGTACTATCGATAAGTTGGCGTAGTTTTATCGCTTGTTTGTCAGCTTGAGCTGTAGAATTCATCGATGTATCGCACAATTTGCGAACACTTACAACATCGATAGCACGATTGATGCCATTATAATAAAAAAAGTGACGCCATGAAGTGACAAAAGAATAAAGTTTTTGTCCGTGCCGTGCCCGTGTCGTGCCGTGCCTATTTAAAAAAATCCCGTGTTGGGCCGTGTTGGGCCTCAGTTTTTACCCAGCCGTGCTTGGGCCGTGCCGTGCCTCAAAAAGGAGGCCCATGCCCATCTCTATGATTGACTGAATAAGTTCATTCGTTCATCTTAATGACCCGTTCATTTGAACTTTTTCAGAACGAAACGACACAACTCTACTATACAGCTGGCTGATGAGAAAACGGGCACCGACAAGAAATTTTCTGTTTCCGTCTGCAAATTAAATTTACCAAGTGCTTTTAATTTATTTAGTGCGTATACTTTTTATAAAAAACAAAAAAATGTCGAAGCTTTTGGCTGTTCCTCTGAAAAAGCCGTCAGAAGTAGACGTGGTGAAGCCTCTGAACAATCTCATACAAAGCACCTACAATGGTTCCACAGTTGAAGAGAAGGCGCAGTATACAGAGGCAGTAAATGAGTTTTCAAAGCAACGCAATACGGCTATTTGGAAGTTTTTCGAGAAGTATGAGGCATCGCTGGAAGTCGTTTATGCGTAAGTTCTTAAAGTAAAAAATAAAAAAAAGGCTGCGAGCGTTGGGGGTTTCTTATTAAGAGTGCTCTCGGCATGAGTCATATCAGTTGATGGTGATATAAAATAGCAGTAGTTAATCAAAGTGCCGCACACACGCATCCATGTAAATATACACATGCATATGTATGTGCTGGTGTACGAGTCATTGCGAGAGTGAAAGAGAGACAGAGAACGAGCCAGACGTAAACAAGCAACCGGATGACGCAGTCATTAATGAAGCGCCTTGGCGTTTAATTTCACTTTTGTTATTTTAGCTACTATGATCAGATATGCGCACTGGAAACAAAGATTTCTGCCAGCGAGCTGCAGATACCATTCAAGTGGAAGGATGCCTTCGACAAAGGTTCAATTTTCGGTGGCAAAATCAGTTTAAGTAAGTGTGGTGACGAAATTTGCATCCAGTTCAAGTCATAACCACATGTCTTTCCAGCGCACACCTCAATTCTGTTTGAGAAGGTATGTGTGCTGTTCAACATTGCTGCCTTGCAGAGCAGTGTGGCGGCCAGTCAGCAGTTGGACACTGATGAGGGTCTTAAACTGGCCATTAAGCTGTTGCAGCAGAGCGCAGGCATATTCCAGTATTTGAAGGGTGCCACGCCAGCAGCGGTACCTTCGGAACCCACTCCAGATTTGAGCCAGGACACTCTGATTGTGTTGCAGGCATTAATGGTGGCTCAGGCGCAGGAAGTGTTCATTCTAAAGGCCATTAAAGGTAAATTACAAGAACATACAACTTTTTATTTTCATTGCTAATGCCGCAGCTCTTAACTTGGCACAGATAACATGAAGGACCAGATCATAGCCAAGCTGTGCTGTCAGGGTGAAGAGTTCTATGCGGACGTGCTGCGGGCCATGCAAAAGGAGTCGGTGCGCAATGTATGGGAAAAGGAATGGATACCCACAGTGGCAGGCAAGCAGGCTGGTCTTCATGCTCTGACTCAGCTGTATCAGAGCTTGGCCTGCCGCTCCGCAAAGAAGATTGGCGAGGAGATTGCTCGCCTGCGTAATGCAATCGATCTGTTTAAGGCGGCACAGTCTCGTGGAGGCAATGAGACTTATCTCGATGAGTACTTTAGTCGCGCTAAGCGCAATCTTGCCGAGTCGACCAAGGACAATGAGTTCATTTACAATGAAATGATCCCGGAGCTTAGCACATTGGCTTCGCCAGGCAAGGCGCAGCTAGCCAAGCCGCTGGCCATTGCGGTGCCCATGGCAAGCAATTTTAGGGACATATTCACCAATCTGGTGCCCGTTGAGTTGCACCGAGCGCTGACCGCTTCTGATATGCGCAAGAACGAGATCGTTAATGTCGAAATCATGAAGCTCCGTGAATCCACTCAAACCCTTAACGCTGTTTTGGCCAGCCTAAATCTTCCTGCTGCTGTGGAGACCACAGACAGCAACAGCGGCCTGCCACCTTCTCTACGTGAGAAAGCAAATGAAGTGCGCGAAAAGGGAGGAATTGAGAACGTGCAGACGATGTTGAAGGATTTACCCGAGCTGCTTAACCGTAATCGTGAGATTCTTGATGAGACCGAAAGGCTGCTGGACGAGGAGCGAGATTCGGATAATCAGTTGCGGGCTCAGTTTAAGGAGCGCTGGACTCGCATAAGCTCGGACAAGCTGACGGAAATGTTCCGCACAAATTCCAAAAAGTATCGAGATGTTATCACTAACGCCATTGAGGCCGATAAGGTTGTACGCCAGAAGTTCGAGGCTAACCAAAAGGGCATTGAGCTTCTCTCACTGCCACCAGAGCAAATACAGCAGGCCCTACCTTCGGCCAGCGGCAGCGTGGATCCCACTTGCTCAAGTGTCCAGCGCTTGAAGCAGCTGATGGAAGCCGTTGACACAATCAAGGCCGAGCGTGATGCCGTCGAGTCAGAGCTAAAGTCGGCCACATTCAACATGAAGGATGATTTTCTGCATGCCCTGCAAAAGGATGGTGCCATCGATGAGCCTGCCTTGTCTCTGGCGCGGATCGGCCAGGTGCTGAACCCGTTACAAGCACAGGTCAAGGAGAGTGTGGAGCGCCAGCAAACACTCGTTTCTGACATTCAAGCTGCACATGCAACTTTTGTCTCTGAGACGGGCAATTGCGGCAACTCTCGGGACAAACTGTACAAGGAGCTTGCGACAGCCTATGATAGCTATATGGAGTTGTCGGGCAATCTACAGGAGGGCACTAAATTTTACAACGACCTCACCCAGCTGTTGGTCGTTTTCCAGAACAAGATAAGTGATTTCGTGTTTGCGCGCAAAACCGAAAAGGAAGAGTTGCTCAAGGATCTTACCACTGAGTCGAGTCGCCAGGCACCTCCGGCCACACCTGCCTTGCCATCCCACTATGCATCAACATCTGGCAGTGGCAGCGGTTCGTATATCTTCAATCAATTATCCTTTATTTAACTAACTCAACTGCCTTCATATCTAGACATTCCAAACATGCCCGCCGGTGCTCCAGGTGCACCGCCAGCTGCTAACCCCAATGTGCCGTATCCAGCGCAAGTACATATGCCTGTCCCATATGGAGCTTCAGCAAATGTTCCGTATCCCACATATGTACCACCTCCCATGCCTCAGAGCTTCAATCCCTACGCCACGTTGCCATATCCGGGCAGTAAGTATACAAATTCTCAAGCTGCGAGAACTTGAACTGAAATATCTGTATTTACAGACTATCAATACGGTGGATTCCCTCAAGGACCAGCTCCTGGCAACTACGGCACCTATCCAGGCAGTTATGCCCATCAACAAGGTGGTTATCCCAACCAGAAGCCGCCCGGCTGGTAGACAGCTAATCCCTCCAACGCATCTTATATTTTGCACTGTGTTTACCCAGCAGCTCTATTGCATATTATGTTATTCGCGAATCGAAGTTCTATGGAAACCAAATGGCAATGGCATTAAATGCGCACCTTTCTGGTTTTGTTTGAAATTATGTAAAACAAAGTTGAACAATTATTGGATTTTAATCTCATGTACGTATCATAATAAACGTTCCGTCTTAGCGCTATACATCTTCACTCTGCCCCAATCTGCGAAACAATTCGCGTTTAATACCCGCAATGCATCGTGGCGCACACATGCTGTTTATCAGTAGCTCCAACGTTGAGCTGATGATACTATCCTCATTGCTTTGCTTGCTCGCTCCAGGTGCCTCATGACGCATAGAGTTGTTTTTGAGTAGCAGTGTATACGCCTCTTTGGACATGACATCTAGTGCTCGAACTCGTAAGCCAGCGCTACTTATGGCTTCGGATACCTCGCTTTGACTCATGTATTCGGTGTCCCACAGTTGGCGTTTGCTATCTGAGCTTTGATTGTGAACAGCGCTCTCGAACTGACCAAAGAGCAAACTTGCTCTCTCAACAATCTCTTCCAGTTGGTTGGGATTTAGCAGATATTTCTTAAGTTGATCACTCTCGCCTTTAACGAAGCTTTCGATCACATGCTTTACTATGAGCTCGTCTAGTGTAAAATCAAAGTCAGTTTTCAGCGGCACCCAATAGTTAACGCTGAGCGAAGTCTCCACCGCCTCCACGTAGTGCCACCAATGACGCGGCACAACTAGCACGTCACCTGGATAAAGAAGACAGTGATAGGCCTGTCCTTGAAACTGCTCATAGTGGCTAAGCTTATTGGGAGCGGGAGCATAGAAGTTTTCCAAGCAGTAAACACTTGATTCCTCGTAGGGAATGCGAGTGCTTTGTAAAGGCGTTTCGGGTGAAAAGAGCAGCCACGATTTGCTGCCGTATACTTGGACTACAATGTTAATCCCATAGGTATCATAGTGACAAGGCGTATTGGCGTACTTTGAGCCCAACCAAAAGCTGTAGTCATTCTGGTGATCCGGAAATCCAAATTTCTTAAAATCTATGCCCTGCAAACAGCTTGCCGGTAGCTCGTCCGCACGTTTGTATTGATAGGCTGCCCATTCGAAGCGTTCCTTCTTATCCTCCTCGATCTTTGAGTAATCGTTTAAAAATTGACGCATTGTTATGTTGATTTGCTTTCTTTTCCGTTCCCACTGCGGCGTTTCACAGTCGGCGACTCGCATGCTCTCGAATGCCGGCAAACTAGATGCATCCTTGTCATAGCGAGTGCACCACTCTGTCAGAGGTTCGTCAAAGCATTCCCAATTGACGGGAAAGTCCTTAAGAACCAGAGGCACATGTGTGTTTAAGATTATATCACGCAGTTTGGAGGTCATTATTATTTTCTCTACTATGCTCTCTTTGTTAGCACAAATGATATTTAGAATTTACAGAAATTATTTTAAATATGTTTTGACAGGCTTGAAATCAGCTGTTCATATTTGGATATCGATATAAGTCGATAATTCAGTTTTTCTGTTAGAGTAGTGGCAGCTCTGGTAAGCTCACCAGATTTGAGAATCGTCAGGTGGCATCCCAATACCGGTTAAATTTGAATTTCATTTTAAAATAATTAATTAATATGCAATCAAGTTATTCTAAAATTCTATCTAGCATCCATTTTACATTCTGTGCATATGAAGTGTAATATGATGTTATGTTATCACCCATCGCTAAATTCTTTTAATAAATAGCCGACAAATAAAGTAGCTCAAAAGTTATGTAAGTACAATTAAGTGAAATGTTATTTTAATTAGTGCGCATTTCGGAATTACATAATTGCAATCAAGATTGCGTGAAAAACAAGTTCTTCAGATCAAGTTGGAGTCACCGAGACTTTGCACGCAAACTAACGCCGCCCGTTACTGATTGCTCTTTTTGTTGTTGTCTCCGCTGTTGCTGCTGTTGTTGTTGTCGCATATCGCAGTCTTGGTTCTTAGGACTTGGTCTAAGCAACACTTTGAGATAATTATTTTGATATGACAGGCGGAAATGGAATGGCGTTAACAAGTTGCAACCTCTGACAACGGCCACAGTTGATATGAAGACGCTTTAGTTGTAGTTTGATTATACTTAGCTTATACCATGGCACATTTATCCCAATGTATGTTATCTGACTGCAATGTGTCATTTGATTGCTGAATTTATAACTGGTTGCATTTAAAATGGCCATAAAAAATACACAGATCATTGAGACTTGCAAATTCCCCGCCCAGGCGGCTTTCGTTAAGCTTAACATTTGACGGCATTTGTCATAAATGTGATTTGTGTTTCATTCTCTTGCTTTTGGCTTACAGAAAACAAAAAGTCATTAAATCTACTTAAGATTGGCACTCAGTACACATACAAAAATTGCGCACATCTGAGAACATAAAGACACGGGTTAAAAGTTCAATGTACGTGAGTCAGCAGCCGAACTGTGAAGGAAAAACATAATCCGACGCAAGAAAACAATTATGCGGCAAAGTTGCCAAAAAAAAATATAATAAGAAAAGGAAAATGAAACGAAAAAATGAATCAACAACATTATTTATGCGGCATTTTGGAGGTGCGCCTACTCCAGCTTTTTTGTCGTTTGGAAGCGTATCATTATTGTTATTATTATCATTGTTGCTTATTACTTATTACTGGCACGACTCTCTGTCGCCGTCTTATAAGCATGTCGAGTGTATCTGTGTATCTTTAGCTCAAGCCTTTTATCTGCTTATCTGCAAAATGAGATATTGCTCATGCGCGCACTCGCTCGCCTCGTTTCCGTTTCCAGGCGGCTGCCTCTTAATGCGCAGATCGAGCTCAGAGCTTAAGCAGACCTCTCCCAGGGGTACACTTACTTGTGCTCATATAATTAGCAAAAATTCCCAACCAGATCGCCGGCGTTACGCTGCTTAAGCAGGCGCTGCCAAAATTTATGTTTTAGCTTACATTTCATTCTTTCAGATACTGTATTCTGCATATCTCAAGCTCAATCAATTTCCATTTCAGTCAGAATGCCAATTGCTGTTTACTGTTTGCTCACTGTGTTTTAAATCAGTCATATTTATTTGTAATTACAAATTCGTACATGCACTTAAACATACGAGTAGCTGTTATTATTTTGGGTAATATCCTTTCCTATTATAAAAAAATACATTCACATTCACATTTCACTCTCCTCATTTAGATTTGTTTTTATTCAGAAGTTGGACGGAAGTTCTTCAAATGGAAACAGTCTCTACCGAGACTCGAAGTTAAGCTTTGCTTCTACTCGCAGTTAGTTAATGGGTTTATATTATACGAGTGGAACATACATTTATAAAAATATACTCAAGTAATCAATCCCACACCACAGTCTTATAGATGCATACCTCGATCTATTAGTATACATTGCATAAAAATGAAAGTAAGATAAACTTATGATATGATATTCTGATAGAACTGCGGCTTTGTCTGATGCTCCTTGATGACATAGAAGCCCTTGGGTTTCCCATTACCTGCAAAGTATTTATGGAAACTTTGCTTGTTGACCGCCTGGGCGGGTGCATAGTATGTGGGAGACTTTTGTTTCAGTGATTTCCTGTATTTGGCTTTGCCACTGCCCGTTGTGAAGGACTTCTCAATGGTTTCATTCTCCCAGGGTTTGCGCCACGTCGGAATATTCTCAATATCTAGCAGACGATTGCGATCGTCAGCCGAAACATGTGCAAAGTGCGGCTTTTTGTGCAGCGCCTGCTTCAAGACGGGCAAATTCCAATGATAGATACGTCCAGGACGTCCATTCGAGCTAAAGGGAAACGATACCTGTAATGGGACATGCAAATTATTTAGATAACTTTTACTTGAATTCATGAGAATTCGCATAAAAAACAAGTTTCGTTAAGGCTGTATTTTAATATTGTTTAACTTTAATCACAAAAAAATACTAAACGGAAAAATTACAGTTAAGCAAATTTGAATGTGTGAGGCCCTGTGCTTGTGTACAAATAAATATTAAAAAAAATAAAAACAAATGAAAACTCTACAAATATAATTAAAAAATTAAGTCTGATCTATAGAAAAACCTACATACCAAAGTTGGTGTCTCTATCTCTAAAGCCCCTGAAGTCTAGACGTTCATACAGACGGCCTGATGGTAAACAGACGGACAAACTTATATAGACTCGCTGTTGATGCTGATCAAGAACATTTGTACTTTATGGGGTCGGAAATGCCCCAATCCGCTTTAATTTATACCACAAATTTCTTAAATACAGGGTCTACAACAAACAAATTTACATCAACATATGCAATAACGATTGCAGTAACCGTAACATTAACATTTACATTAACCGTATCTAAGTCTATTGGGCGCCCCATAAATTAGTCAAGAAGTAGGTATCTCTAACAAATTGGATTTTTAATTAAAGCATCCCGAGTTGGTTAATGGCCAACGCTTGCATATTCATTTACAGCTCGAGCCGTGAGAGCGTAATAGTTTTTATGCCTTCCACATCCTCCAACATTGACATTGACACAGCAACAACACCAGCAACACCAGCAGCAGCAACACCAGCAGCAGCAACAACAACAATGTCTTCTTCTGTGCGTATATAAATAGCTAAAGTTGTGGAGAGCCTGTCATTGGCACTGCAACAGTTGCAGACACATCCATTGCATTGCAACTGCAACTGACACTACTGCTGCCACTGCCAAGAGTGTCTGGCAGCTGTGCCAAAGTTGGTAAGTCGGTCGCCAGTTGGCCAGGCCGTTCCAGCTAGTTCCAGCTAGTTGTTGGCTATATGGGTGAGCCATGGCTGCAACACTCGACTCAAATGGGTAATCCATTTTCTGCTTTATCTTTGTATCTGTGTGCTGGTGTGTGTGTGTGTGTGTGTGTGTCTGTTTGCTTTTTGTTTTTGTTTGTTTTTTTTTGCTCTTTGCAATTTGTTTTGTGCGCATGCGCGCGCGATGTTTATCGTCAGTTGTTGGCCAAGTACGAGACCTGGTAGGAGGCAGACAAGCGATGTTATGGCCAGTTTTCAACATTGTTGTTGCTGTTGCTGTTGTTTGTGCCTTTGGTGTAACCTAATGGAATCCCGTTTACCTTTTTCCCGTTAGTTTTCAACGCCGACGCCTCAGTTGGCTCAGTTCCTTTAGTTGACTCCGTCGCCAAGAACGCGGCAATTTTCTGTGCGTTGTCATGGATGCTGTTACTCATTTGATGTGGATGTGGCTTTGGGGCAGCGTCGAGCGCATTCCTCACACCGTTGGGACCTGAATAGTAGTGCAGATTTGGCGGCAGCTTGATGATGAACATGTGTGAATCATCCCGCGATGCGTGACGTCGTGACTCAACCGCCAAGCGTTTCCGGTTATGGCTGTTGGGCGCCTTCACCTTCATGAATCCCATTTTGCTACAAGTGCAACACAAAACCAAAACAAAAGAATGAGCAGAGAGAGAGGGTTAGTCTAGTTAGTTGTCAGTAGAGTGCGAGGGCATAAAGGGGAATAGAGGGCGTGCTGCGTTGTCTGGCAAGTTCTAAACGTTTACCATGAATATTTCATAATATAATTTATGGCCGCAACAGACACGCCAGCAACAACATGTCCAACACAGACAGACAACACACACTGCAACAGTTTCAGTTTTGTTGTTGTTATTCTTGTTCTTTGGCACTAGACACGTTGCATTAATTAAGCCCAAAATGAAAGGTGCTTCATTCGATACTCACTTCAGCATCTTCTTGTTGAGTCCGTGTGCGCCTCTTGTCAGTTGTTGCTGAGGCTTGCTTGTTGCGCCTGCCAAAGGAGCTGCCACAACACCGCTGTTTATGTTCTTCTGCTGCTGCTGCTGGTATTTGTCCTGCCTTTTGATTTTGTACATGTGCGTGGTGGCATCCCTGAGACTCGCCGACGATGGCATTGCCAATGACTTGGCCGTGTTGCTGCTACCGCCGATGTTGCCACTGCCACCGCTGCCCTGAGCAAGTGCAGCGAGACAAACGAAGCAGCATAAACTGCAAAATAAAATAAATTTTATGGTCTGCATTTTAATACGAGCTCGCCAGTATCTTTTGATTTTATGTGCGAAATTCTATAAGGGATTAAGCCGCTTCGCAGTCGGCCCTTTAGTTCACTTCAGGACTCTAGAGTTCAGGGTCAATCGACAGTCGATTGAAAGTGGAGTTTACAGTTGGCGCTGCATTGTAATCCAAGTCAAGAACTGTACACGTTTGAGTCGCACGTACTTTGAGTTGGCCTTAAGAAGCGGTCAACCTTTGAAATTGTAAACCCATCCGACCATTGGCCCTCCCAGCAACACATTTCAAGTTCTGCAATACTATAATAAGGAAGAAAGCGCAAAGCAAAGCGGCTAAAAATGCAAATGAGCACGTACATGTGTCCGCAGAGCGGGGGAAAGTGGTAGAAGAGACGACGAGACGATGCAGCGATAGAGGAAAGTCACATGCGCTGAACGGTTCAATGGAAAGCCATGATGACACACAATAATGATAATGATGATGGCGATGATGATGATGAGCATGAGAGAATTCCACTTGAAGGCTTTTATCCCAAAACTGTTCCACATAATCACTGGGCTGTGCCAATCGATGTCGCTCAGCGCCAAGCTGCGACTGGCGAGTGTATTGGCCGACTAAGCAGTTGGCCATAACCAGGCCCCTTGCCCAAACTATGTACAGTATGCCTAAGCTCTTCCAGCCACAAATTATACTGGACATGTACTCGTAAGCACATACATACAATATCTATGCATATATGTATTGATGAAATGTAACCGAAGGCGACCACAACGAAGCAACTGCAACGTGCAACGTGCCTGGCATTTGGCAGTGGATCCCAAGACAAGTCGCAGCCTGAAGTCTCACACACATAATTCATGCAACGTTTTATGCGAAATGTAAAGAAAACTGTGCAAGATTGCTTAGCCGAAGTGCAACTACTCTAATGCTTAGAAGCGCAAACTGCAGCAACTCAATCCGGGGCAGAAATTCCTTACCGACCCAGATCAAATTATTTTTGAATATCTGATCTCATCAAAGAGATATCAAAACAATATGTTCGGCTCGGTTTCCTTGGGTTTCCCGACCTGGATTATGGACCGAAAATATTTAAAATTCAGGTTCCAAAACAGTTTTTTATTTAGAAACTCCTTTTATTATTTTTATTATAAGTAAAATTAAAACTTACACTTCCATTTAATTTTAAAAACTCTTTTTTACATTGGCAATTTTTTTTATTCGCATAATGTTAATTTCTCTGAAATCAATTGTACTAGATTTCCAGGCCAAACTTTTCGTTCTGGGCCTAAAAAACAATCCACGATCCAAACCTAAATCTAATTCTACGACTTGAATAAAGAAAATTTTGAAGGAGTGCAGCCTTGCCTATAAAACCCTTAGCTAACTGTTGGCTGAAAGTGCGCATAAATTGTGAGAACAAAAATGAAGAATCGATGCAGCCCTTTGGGCAGGATTAGAGGCAGCCACAACTGATGGATGCCTGCCCCTTGCACTCTTCCAGGGGCAAGTCGAAAGACTCGAATGTCATTAACTCGCACAACGATGGCAACGATGTGCAAATCAAAAATCACTTCAATCGACACGTATTTAGCGTTGGCCACCAATTGTGGCTGCCACAGGCTGTGCGAGCTCGAAAAAAAACGAATTGATAAATTGCAGAATAATCAAATGCAGTTTCCTTCTTTTTTTGCCTGTGCTCGTCCTGGCAAAAGACAGACGGCACATATGTGGCATTTGTGAATTATTAATGAAAGCAACACAAAGGAGCCCGCGGCAACAGCAACAACAGCAACAACAACAACGACAACAAAGTTTGCGTGCAAATTTAAAGGGCTGCGTGTCGAAATTGAACAGATTTGTGGCCAGAAGCAGACGGAGACGGAGACACAGACACCAGACAGATATTTCACACACACCCAAAAAAAAAGTTTATAAATATAGATTTACAATAATTTTCATAAATACAGCATAAGAAAAAAGCTGTATATATTTTTTAATTATTTGACTTGATTTGTGTGTTGTTTATTGTCCAAATTGAATGCCATGTTTAAAGTTGACCTAAAGGCCTTGTTGTCGCTGTCGACGTCGACGGAGGGAACATTTCAGACGCATAAACGCTTTAAGAGCAAGGGAAATGTGAGGTGAGACGTGGAAAAACAAACTAGACAAATATCTCGTATCTTACTTTGCACCCACAGCTATATTACTTGCTTTGAGATACGGGACGGTATCTTGACCTTAAAGCGGGTGAGACGTGTCAGACGTGTTGGACGCTCCACTCGCTTGAAGGGTTGCCGAGTCCCAAGGCTACGTCCAAGACTTGCCAGTAGCATGACTCAAACGACGATCTTGGAAGGAATTGTACCAGCTCCAAGGCTCATGAATGTGGCCACTCAAACGCTGAACCTGGAGAGATGTAACGCCAGAGTGGACACAACGGATTTAAGCTTGAAGATTTCCCGATTTCAGCAAACTATCATAATAACTCAATACACACAATGCAACCAGACGAAGCAAACTGTGCTGGAGGAGCGCTCCACTCAAAAGGAACTGAATATCAAGCCTAGATGGACGCAAACGAATCTGGAGCCGTGTCTCACCCGCGTGGTCAGCACACAGACAGTGGAAGGAGTGCGATGTCGACACAGTTGTACTCAGACAACCATGGCCGAGGATCAGGAGGAGCTATTGTCCCCTCATTTAAAGCTGCTTAATCTGCTATTGAGTTCAAGCTGCAGTCAGGGACAGCTGTTGTTCAGAGGCGTGGAGTCCATTAATCAGCTGATTGAGTTCAAGCAGCTGGAGTTGCACAAACAACGACTGGTGGACACAGCAGAGGCACAGGAAGTGGTACAGAAAGAAGCACAGAAAGAAGCACTGAAAAAAGCACAGAAAGAAGCATTGAAAGAAGCATTGAAAGAAGCACAGAAAGTAGCACTGAAAGAGGCACTGAAAAAGGCACAGAAAGAAGCACTGAAAGAGGCACGGAAAGAAGCACAGAATGAGGCACAGAAAGAAGCACAGAAAGAGGCACAGAAAGAAGCACAGAAAAAGGCACAGAAAGTAGCTGCAGTTAAGGCCAAGAATCTGACTGAGGTCAAGCAACTGTATTCCAAAAGGTATTCGCATATTGACACAACAAATTCCAGCAACTAATGCCTCACATCTCGGCCTGCTTCCACAGAGCGCGACTGCGTTGCAAGCATCGCTGTTGCCACCACATGCAACGCAAAAAGGCAAAGCTTGCCCAAACCAAGCTGGACACCGAAACCCAGACAGAGATGCAGCTGACGCCCACAAAGTAGGTGTCCAAACACTCATCAATAGAGCTCTTGATATTCTCTTCCCCTTCACTTATACAGCAGCAAGTGGACGCAAACGAAGGACGCCATCAATTTGGTGGCTGCAACACAGACGGACAGGGACAAGGACAGGGAGAAGTTATTCCTTTGGCTGCGGCGCAGCAACTAATCGTGCCACATTCAAATATCAACAATCAACAGAAACTTACCACAGCCAGCTCCAGTTTGAAGACTTTCCTGCTGCAGTTGCAGTTGCAATTATTGTTCTTGTTGCACTCATATTGATTAGCATAAACTGTTTTGTTGTTTGGCACTTGCGATTGCTTGAAATTGTTTATTTATGCTTAATGCATCGTTTGGTGGCGCCAAAATTGCAGTCGCATTTAAGCCCAAGAGCCGATTGAATCACTGAATGCGAATACGAAATCGAAATTGAATACTTTTCGAATACTCGAAGTTGGCAATCCGCAGACACGTCCGCACGCGATAAAATCTCGCCAAAGACTGAATGGGGAATGTTCCCGGTCTGTGCCAAGTGACCAACGTTTTGGCTTTGATTTTCAGTTTGGACTTCGGTTTTGTTCTTTTGCTTGATGTTCGGGCTCCGCTTCGGCTTTTTGTTTACGGCGCGTCGCATCGCTTCGTTCGTTGTTGCTTTTGTTGTTGTTGTTGTCGGTATGCAAAAAGCCAACAAACAAAAAAACAACAATAAGAAAGTCACGCTTAACGACTGCGACTGCGACTTGGTCATTGCCTATGCCGGACACCGAAGTCCAAATAAAAAAGAAAATAGAAAGAAAACAAGAATTCTATGTTGCCTTCGGCACGCCAAAGATTTGATACCCTTTTAAAGTCCAGTTGATTAAAAATAAAATCAAAATAGATTAACACAAATTTGCCAAATGTTATAAACTAAAAATTGCAACAAATATTATAGATGCAATTAAAGTAATATAATATACTTCTATATTTATTTTTTGATATAATAATTTCAATAAAAATCGTTGAAAATAGTTAAATTAAATACAATTTCATTTAAAAAATCATAACAAAGAGAAAATTTTAAAAATTACTTTGAATATTAATTTGAAAAAAGGAAGGTTTTAAATTTTATTAAACATCAAGACGATTTACACACGAAAATTCAGCTGTGGACCAATTGTCCTATGACAGCTGTATGATATAGTAATCCGACAATAATAAACCAACTCCTACATTTTTACTGCCGGCATCAAAATGTCGCACCTGTGCCAAAACAAGAACAAAGTATTAAAGCTAGGGTGGAGAGGACAGTCAGACAGGACTCGTCGTCCTGACAGTGGCAAAATTATCATCAAGTAAAATTTTCATATTTGACAATTGTTTTAAACTTTCTTGTTTTAAATTTTTAATATTTTATGTATTCTATTTTAAGTGAATAAATAAAATTTTTATCTAAATTTTAAATAATTTTTATGTTAAACCAAATCCTTACGTTCTGTCGCTGGAATTTATAGGCAATTTACACTGAGACCGGTAAGCAAAAAGCCTTAGCTTACGGCGAAAGTCGTTTACACTGGTAGGCCGGTAAAAAAAAAACCGATATTTTGAAGTCGAAGTGTCAAACTGAGAAATTTATTAATACACATTGTAAATTAAAGCAAAAAAACAATAATATTACAAAATGTATCCAAAAGTAATTTCCGCAGTTACAATGATGTTTACGCGAGTGAACGAACCAAGGCGAACCTATCTGCAGCTTCGGCCAACTTCGCCATTGCCTCTGCTGCTGTGCAGCTTTTTTCTTCCATCTTTTGCGCTTCCTTATGTTATCTTTTTCCTCTATATCAAATAGAAATTATTATTTTGATTTGAATTTTCAGTTTTTTGTGGTGGCAAATCGATTAATTATAAATTTTTACCAGAGCTGCCACCTTTTTATTTGTCAAAAATAGGTCGGTAATGACGCCGGTTTCAATACCGGCACGCCGTAGAGCCTTTATATTTGAACCTAACTTTCAAATTTTGTATGGTAAAGGCCTATTTACTGGCCTTATACCGGCATTTTTTCGTTACGGCCTCATATGGGTCTCAGTGTAAATTGCCTATAACGCACCGAATTTTTTTAAGTCCTGCCTTACACAACCTTACATACTTCTTGACAAAATCGTAATACCCTCTGCCAGAGTATTATAAACAGAAATAAACTGCATGCAACATGCTAGGTGATGGTGCTTCCGTGGGATGGGGGGGTGTTGCTCGGATACAAAGAAATAAAGTATGGCTGCCGAAAAGGCGTCTGCGTTTCCCGGGCGTGGTGTGAACGCGAGACAAACAGTGGACAACCGATGAGAGGAGGGGAGAAGAGTTCAAGTCCTGAGCCTGTTCACTTGACCGCTGATTGATAGCTTGAATCCCGAACGAACACGCCTCCTGCTCCTTAAAAAAAGGGTTGTACTTTAATTGAGATTTATTTATGGCCTGGCCAAAGCCAAAGCCAATGCCAAAAACAAAAACAAAGAGCGCTTCATAATAATGAGCTAGCCACGAACCTGGCAATATTTGGACAGCAGCAGGCAATTGAAAACTCCAATTGTGTTGCTATTGTGGTTGTTGCCGTTGTTTCTGTGGTGGCAGGCACTGGCACTGGCTCTACACTGGCAGCACAAAGCATCGGGCAACGGCTTGGATTTGAGTTTGGGTTTGGGTTGAAAATTGGGCGGGCATTCGCCAGCTCGTTGTTGTCAAATTGTTGGCCATCAGCTGGAGGGGGATGAGGATGACATGTTAGAGTGTATGTTGTGTTGGAGTGGTGGGAGCCGACTTTGACATGGCAACGGTGTCTGTTGCCGAGTTGTTGCCTGGAATGCACTACAGTTGCAGCATTGAGCCGCAATTGGGTTTGGCTGGACCAGGGGCAGGGTCTGTGTTAAGGTTAAGTGGCAGGCATGTTCAACGCTCTATACGCTGGACAAATTGGGGCAGCAATCCAAATGCCTAACTCTACTTAGCGTTTACCAACGATGAAGTTTGCTTCGTTATGCTCAATTATACACTGCAAATTTCGTGGCACTAACTTTCACTCGGAGCTGCAGAACAATTGAGCAGACTTGAAAATAAGTATAAATCAAAAACAAACAAAATGGCGCAGACGAGACACAAGAGACCCGAAAACTGGCAACAAAAGGATAAGAAAACAAAAATGGCTTTCGTTTCCTTCCGGTCTTGCGCTGAATGATTGAGTTGACAGACCCCAATAAAAGAAAAAAAAAATATAGGAAAATTGCATTCACAATAGCAAAAGTAGCAACACAAAGAAGAGATGTAAACATGAATTCTCGAGAGGAATGACATGTATTGTAATTAACAACTAACCATAAACAAGACATAAAAGAAACTATGCAGCATAGAATGAGGATGAGGATGAGGCTGCAAGTACTCGTTTAGTTGCAACTTTTAACAAGAGACTGCAAATGATTAATGTCAATAAAGCGCAACTCAGCTTTAAAATACCACAAATGACTTGGCCATGCTGTCGGGCATTTGGGTCATGAACCTGCGCCTGACTCACCAAACCAAATTGAGGACACCAGACACAAGACTGAGACTGAGGCGACTGATCCTCAAGCGTCGTGTGGGCGCAATGATTGGATGGTTCAATTGGTGTCAGACTTGGTTAGGTTGCAGATTTCGAAATTGAATAAATTGAAACTGACAGGGATGCTGATTGGCTGTGCAGTTAGGCCGTGATACGGCAGTTACTGATAATTAGCCGCTCTCTAATGAGGCATTTAAAGGTACTTACATACATACATAGTTACACCTGTAAGCCTGTAGACTTTGGCACAGACCCCAAAGCCCTGTCTTGCATGTCCCGCCGCTTCACCAGTTGCTGCCATTACGGCGCCTCCTATAGTAGGTACATACAGTTTGTCAAGTTTATGTTTTGACAAAGAAATAAACGCACATATTAAATAAACAAAAAAATGGATTTTTTTTTATATATGCATATACAGCGGTGGCCAAAAGTATTTTGGCACCCTTTAAAGTTAGTTCTAGCCAAATTGTGAGCTTACTTCATGTAAAGTTTGGTATCAATGGAAAGGTCTTTTGAATTCCTTTCGAATGATGTAGAACTTTCCTTAACCCATTGAGTACCCATTGAAATTTTCGAATATTTGTAAACGTCAACTTTTTCAACTTTTTTTCTCGATTTTTTAAAAAAAATGTTTTGATGCAGAAAGTTTCTTTAAACAATTTAAATAGTAACTGCAAAAAAAAATTTTCAAAAATCTATTTGCTAGTATTTTTTATAATTTTTTGAAAATGGCGAAAAAGGCACTTTTTCGTCATTTTCATGCAAAAAGTGCCTTTTTCGCCATTTTCAAAAAATTATAAAAAATACTAGCAAATAGATTTTTGAAAATTTTTTTTTGCAGTTACTATTTAAATTGTTTAAAGAAACTTTCTGCATCAAAACATTTTTTTTAAAAAATCGAGAAAAAAAGTTGAAAAAGTTGACGTTTACAAATATTCGAAAATTTCAATGGGTACTCAATGGGTTAAGGAAAGTACTACATCATTCAAAAGGAATTCAAAAGACCTTTCCATTGATACCAAACTTTCCATGAAGTAAGCTCACAATTTGGCTAGAACTAACTTTAAAGGGTGCCAAAATACTTTTGGCCACCGTTGTATGTATATATTAGAGTGAGTCAATTTGTATAAAATCATACTAGTATTTTGAAATTTTGCATTGAAATTTTGGATGCAGCCAATATGTTTATCATGATAAATTAATTTAATTGTACATTTTAAGATATGCGTTTTGAATACATATTACATTTTTGGTGACTGTAGAACTTTCTTTGACAATGCCCATATGTGAACTTGTCCCCTGCAAAACAATTACTTGACTAACTGTATTTTGTTGTATGTATATTTAACTCAGGTTACTTGGACTTAGACGCATGCGCAGCCAGTGTGACAGGCCAGTGAAATGGGAAACGCTGTCAGACAATGCCGTTCGTTGGCTGGAAAAACCTTTGGCTGGGAAAACGTCTTGAGCATGCTAAGAGAGCGCGCAATTGTCAACGTGAAATCGATTTAGTACTTTCTTGGCCCCCCACATATAAAATGGGACGAATTTCTGGAATTCTGCGCAGATGCAATTTAGCTAACGGCAATGCAACACTTTATCCATATTTGGCGGAATTCTCAAATATTTTTAGAATGCAGCTAGTTTGATTGACGCCTGCCAATCAAGCAGATAATTGAAGTGTTGACGCTTTGTCATGAGTTTGCGATCGGATATGAAAGCCCGCATTTAGCCAAAGAGAAAACTCTTAAAATGCACTTTAAGCATCAATGCTTTGAATCAATACTTTCTTTAATCCAAAATATTTATATGTATCTTTAAGCATTGCCAAAAGGCAATAACCACAATGCGTGGAGTAATATGTACATACTATATGTACATACATAGCAGCAGCTTTTAGGGACAAGTTAAAAATATTTTTGAGAGATACATAAAATAAAACTTAAATAAGATAATCATGAAAATATAATATATAAATTTAAACATAAATAAAATAAATTAAATAATTTAATTAAAATTTTAAAAATTATACAAAATTAAAAATAGTAAAAAAATAGAATTGTAAACAAATATGAAAATTAATCTTACAACTGAAAACTAAAGTTTAAATTATTATAATTTGTTAATCTTAATATTACGTTAAAATCAATGATTGTTATATTTTTGTAATTGTTTAATCTTAATATTATTTTTAAATCAATGATTGTAATAGTGACTAGTGCGTTAAATAATAAGCCTTGGCTTGTAGCACTAGGAATCGAAATAAAGAAATTAAAGAAAATGAAAAAAAATATGTAAGGGACGATTATAACGCAGGGTATACAAATGCCATATGGGCATTTCCACAGAAAGGTCCACCGCGGCCAAAAACGTAAAATTGATCAAAAATTCACATCTTTTGAAATTTTCTTCCAGAAATGTATTTAATTTATTTATTTTAGCAATATACACTAGAAGAAATTCAATAGGATGAACATATAGATTCTACATTGGAATAAATACACTTTTTCCATATTTATGTCAATTTTCTTAAAAATTGACTTCCAAAATGGACCGTTTGTATTTTAACGATTAAACTAAGTAGGACAGTAAAATTGTAACATGAACCATTTTAATTCAAAGAAATATATTGAAAGTTTAATTTAAATAAGATTTTCGGGCTGTTTGGATATATAATTTAAAAATAGGGAGACAGAAAGAACATAAAAATAGTGATGGTAAAAAATGTCCCGTGCGCGATGTCCCGTGCGAATTTACGTCAAATTGAATTAAAAAAAAAGTGCAAGTCATCTTTGAAAAAAATCATAACCATTTTTAAGAGGCATCAATGCACAAGAACTTAAAATTAGTTGCATTAAAATATTGCCTCTGGATTCGCTGAAATTGGCGTTTGAATTGGTTGACCTCACAAGTCACTTCCGTTTCGTGTCCCGTGCGAATCACTTGAATTTTGCTATTATCTTAAAAATGAAAAATTACCCAAAATCAATCTTTGCACCAATGAAAGAGCTAATCAAATGCTATATGTTAAGCCCTTCATCAGAAAAAAAAACCGTTTCCTTTTTACCGTTTTTTTACTTCGAATGTGTACGAATGTCCCGTGCGCGAGTTTGGAAATGCCCATATGCTATTTCAGCGTAACATACATATAAATACCACGACGAGCAATAAACGCATTCCACGGACGCCAATCTGTGGGGTAACTTTTCTCTCCATGATAATAGTTATTTGCTTCTTTACCTCTTCTTGTAACTTATTTTATTTATGCTTGGCAAAAAAAAAAATGCTACCATCAGGCCAATCGGATAATTTATAACTCAATTCCAGATTGAACTCGTTTTAAAAAATTTAGTTTAATTTGAAATTGGCTTGGTTTTGAAACTTTCAATGGAATTTTAGTCGATTTTTGTAATGTTATTTTAGAATTTCTTACCACGCAAAGGTGACGTGCACTCTCCTCCTTTTAAAATAAACTTTATTATTTAAGAAAGTTTATAATTTGCACGTTTATTTTTTAATTGCACTTTTATTGAATTATTTTAATTTATTTAAAAATTTTAACAATTTTTTTGGTCCAACCAAAACAAGGTAGCAGCCAGATTCGGTTTATTTTTTAAAAAGAGTCTGTTTAAATGATTTTTTGTTATAATTTTGCAGAAATTATAACTTTTAATAAAATAGCACCCAGAAGTTCATCATGACAATCAGACTTGTTTTTACTACTTTATAATTTAAAAGGTTTCATAAATACATTTATCCTATTGCAAAATTAAACAATTGCCATACAATTTTTATTTATTTAAATTGTGCGCCATGTTGTTCATAATTCATTGTTCATGAACAACGGAACAAATGTCAAGATACTCGATAGCGATATCGATAGTATCGATGCCAGTTGCATTTATTCGATAGCAAATGCTCGATGGTAAACAAACATCGCTACTATCGAATATATTCAGAGTAAAGTGAAAATTGTGGAAGAAAAAATTAAAAAACATTAGAGGATGGCCTCGCTGGAACCAACACAAAATAAAACATGGGATCTATCGCTGTACGAATTGCAGCGCAAGCCGCAGGAAATAATTACAGACAGCACCGAAATTGCTGTATCACCGCGAAGCTTGCACAGCGAACTAATGTGCCCCATTTGCCTGGACATGCTGAAGAAAACAATGACGACCAAAGAGTGTTTACACCGCTTCTGCTCGGACTGCATTGTGACAGCTCTTCGTTCGGGCAATAAAGAGTGTCCCACCTGTCGCAAGAAACTTGTCTCGAAACGCTCATTGCGCGCTGATCCCAACTTTGATTTGCTTATTTCGAAAATCTACCCTAGCCGAGAGGAGTATGAGGCTATACAGGAGAAACAAATGGCCAAGTTTAATCAAGCACAGTCGCAACAAGCTCTTGTGAACTCGATCAATGAGGGCATTAAGTTGCAATCACAAAACCGGCCACAACGTTTCCGCACTAACAAGGGCGGTGGCAGTGTCACTGGTGGTGGAGGTGGCGGTGGTGGCAACAATAGTGGTGGAAACAGCGGTGGAGGTGGCGGAGGTGGAGGTGGGGGCGCGAATGCTACTCGTGCTGGCTCTAATGCAGTACATGCCCACGATACCGCTTCTAATGACAGCAATAGCAACACAAATGGCACTGACCGCGAGAACCGCGATTCCGCTGGTACTGGAGCAGCAGTTGCTGCAGTAGCAGGCACCCCCGCGCCAATAAATCCTACAGCGATAGCGGCAACGTCTGCCGGTACATCGGGCGCAAGTACTTCATCAAGTCGTATGCAAGTGGATGACGCATCAAATCCACCTTCAATACGTAGCACTCCCTCGCCAGTGCCATCAAACTCGAGTAGCTCAAAGCCCAAGCGTGCTATGTCTGTAATGACCTCGGAGCGATCCGAGGAGTCGGAATCAGACTCTCAAATGGACTGTCGCACAGAGGGCGACTCAAATATCGATACTGAGGGTGAAGGCAACGGTGAACTGGGAATCAATGATGAAATCGAGCTCGTCTTTAAACCACATCCCACAGAGATGTCTGCTGACAACCAGCTAATCCGGGCACTGAAGGACAACTGCATACGCTACATCAAGACCACAGCCAACGCGACTGTGGACCATCTCAGCAAGTATCTAGCCATGCGTCTAACCCTTGATTTAGGCGCTGATTTACCGGAAGCCTGTCGGCTGCTCAACTTTTGCATCTACGTTGCCCCACAACCACAGCAGTTGGTTATTTTGAATGGCAATCAGACACTACATCAGGTCAACGATAAGTTCTGGAAGGTGAGTAACAACCCAAAAGCTTTCGATGCGCATTTAATATCTTCCTTACTTCAAATTGCAGGTCAACAAGCCAATGGAAATGTATTACTCGTGGAAAAAAACCTAAAGCGTCAGGCATTCAATCCGTAGTAGTTACAAAGCAAACATTTATTTCGGCAATCGAAATATACATACATACATATATGTATAGTTTAATCGTTAATGTGCTTAACAAGAATATACATACAAATATAACATATTTTAAGAATACATTTCCCTTTTATGCGATAAGGGATTTAAGGAACACTTACAAGTATTAATTAATTAATGACTAAAAGATGACCGTAGGACGGTTGTGTTGCACCAATGACTAAGCATAGCGACTCGTTCCAGTTGTGAGATGTGTAAGGAAAAGGCGTTGGGATCTAATTAGCATGTGAGGTTTAGAGCGGTTTCCAAAAATGAAGCTGTATCGCTTTGGTTTCATTAATTGAACACAATAGACACCTCTCTCTCTCTTCGCTTTTAACTTGGATCATTTGGGCACATTCCGCATTTTTGACAGAATTGCATTTCGAAAGTCTTTAAAGCTGCCGCTCTCTTCTATCTTATTGCGACATTTGCCCTGGATGCGATTAAGACCAAGGTTAATCTCAGTACGCTGTCCATTCCGAGCGCGTCTGGTCAGATCCTGTTCCAGGTCATAAGGTAGTCCCAAGTCACAAAGCTCATCTATTTCATCCTGAGTAAAAGTACGCTGGTCCTCTTGCAGATATTCAACGCATTTCTCATAAATATCCAGATACTGTTCGACCTCGTTTTTGTCACCTGATCGATGCAGCTCCAGAAACCGATGAAGTAACCTTCTGGCGTCGCTGTCCAGCAGCGTCTGCTGCACACTATTTGTTAGAGTGTAAATGCGTTGCACTTCCTCGACGGTCATGTCCGAGCAACCGCAAAAGCACTTGATTAATTGCACCGTTTTGCTCTACAAATAGTGTGAGAATAAGAACACATATGTATGTAGGTTAGTTATTGTTTACGCTTTCAGGGCGCCATATACATATGTATTTACAGAAATATAGGTAAGCAAACCTTGTACAACGATGATGCCATGGCGACTCTGTCTCTAGGCAATGTTAGCTGGTCCTATAATCGTGGTGCTCACGTTCCTGACAAAATATTTCCGCCGTCTAACAAACAAAACGGTCGGGAAATTTTTAGTTCCATTTGGTGAATAAGTTAGAGATGTAAATTTGTGCAGACCCTTTGATTTCGATATTTTCTAAAGTTGTGTCTAATAGCCTTTTCACACTGAGCAACATCTAACATCTGCCATCAAATTTTTTGATGTGCCTATAGTTTTACCCGTGCCGAAATTTCCCCATCCGTTCCACCATCTCCTACTGATGTTCCTATTTCATAGGTTTCTAATCGGTTTCAAGCCGATTTTTTTTGAATGCAACACTAGAAATTTGCCATTCGGTAGAAAAATGTAAACAATGTCAACTAAAATGAATGGCAAAAACAAATGGAAAACAAACAAAACAATGAGAATTGGCTGAATCATGTAATTAAAAAAGGTTTTAAATCATTTTCGCTAATATATGATGGCTTTCTTTTACTTAAAAGAGCTCAGAAAAGGAATTTCTAGCAGAATATATGAGATCTAAGAGGAGCGCTCAAGAGGTCCCACATTAATGGCGCATACGCTCGAAAACCAGATCTCCTAGTGGTTAGATAGATGTCCGCACAGAAATAAACTTGCCGACTATGAAAATCTGCAGTAAGTTTTTGTAACTGATTATATTAGTACGTACAGAATGGACAAGTAAAGCTCTTATTGCAGTTTTCATGGAATATATGGAAGGCTCGATCGAGTTTGATCTAGAGGTGCCTGCGTGGAGTACCAGTACCAACACCAGCCAACACGAAACCAGAGCAGCACCTGTAGCAAAGCGCGCCAAGCCGAGCAGCTTAAAATAGTTTGGATGAGGCTGTACGTAAAGAAAGAGCAGCGCAAATTTCGCGAGGAGCATTATGGGCTTTACTTGTAAAAATGACCCCCAACTCACCTTAAATAAATAAACAACTTAAAAATATCTATATTTGCTTAATTTTAAATTCATTTTTTTTATTCGAAGATTTACAGTTGGTGTATGTTATTTAAATTGGCAGTCAGCGACAAGTCGACCTCTTCGCCGTCGTCTGCATTTTGCTCAATCTTGACCATTTCGTTGGTTGTGTCGAATGCCACCAAACCTAGGCAATTTCTTATAAAAACTCATTTTATATGAAGAGCAAAATTTCCCATATTTGTTTACAAACTTTTGACGTGAAGTGACAAATTGATGTTAGATGTTAGATGTTGGCTATGTGAATCGGTGTTTCACATCTACCATCATTCCCATGCGTTCCCCGTAGATGTGCTCAGTGTAATTAGCCTATAATGGGTCCCACACACGACAAGCTTGTTCGATGAACATGTTCCGCTCGTTGAAATTTTTCGTTGCCAACAGACAGCGAGCGGCTCAATTGTTAATTTGTGTTCAGCAAGAAAACATGGAAAAAAATAAATCTAAATAAACTGCAATTGCAATGCTTGTAATGCTTATTTGTTTAAAAAGCATAGAACGCTCTAGCCGAAAATATGTTTGCAAGGCCAAAACTCCATATAAAAAAAAGGGTTACAGGCATGCTCGAAATTATTTTGTAAGGTAATTTCTAAACCTATGTGCGCTGTAGAGGTGGAGAACTATCGATAGTCGGTACCATCGATAGTCAGCGATATAATTTTTTAAACCATCGATAGCTATCGATAGTTTTCGATAGTGTGTTAAATTGAGTATTAATGTATTTTAAATTCCAAAAATTTTAAATTTTTATATGTAAAGTTTTCAGTTCTTTCTTTATTAATTATATTATTTTCACAGGAGTACAACCTTTTCGTTTTGCGTTCTTTTAAAAAGTAAAGTATCGAAGCTCGTTGTATCGATATGGTTATTTTATAATATCGATACAACTCGCTCCTTCAAATATCGATACATATAGTGCTTAAATCTATCGATTAGCTTAATTTAATTTTAAATATTTATTACGATCTTTACATTCGGCCGACCTGACAATATAATCGACCACGATTTACTTACAAGCGAATAATACTAAATTAACACTAGATATCCAAGGCTTGAGCCGTGCGGGCTCTAAGACACTTCGAAATGGTAATTGAGTCATTTGACAGTTATCTACATCCACAATCTCGTAACGATCATTTTCAAACACACGACTGACCTTATAAGGACCACGATATTTTGGCGCAAGCTTTTTATTAATACCAGCGGTTGTATCCACATTACGAATTGCAACGTAGTCACCTACTTTATATTTTAACGGAGGCCTATGCTTTTGCCTATGTATGTCCTCGTTTCTTAATTGTGACTGAACTATATTTTTACCTGCAGTTTGTCTAATAGATTCCAAATCTCGCTGCTCTATGCTATTTATTCTACACTCTAAATATTCTGCCAACTCATCAACTATGGGTCCTTTCTGATCAACACCAAACAATAACATACTAGGGGTTTTCTTTGTGCTACTATGGACGGCATTGTTTATAGCATATTCTACTCTATACATAAGCTTATGCCAATCCGACTGCAGCAACGGTTCTGACAATTTTCCCAACATGGGTGTTAGTACTCGGTTCACTCGTTCCACCTGCCCATTAGCTTGTGGCGCACCTGTTGCAACTTTAATATGCTCTATGTCCCGTTCTGTCAGAAAGCTACTAAACTCCAAAGAAGTGAAACACGTCCCACGGTCAGAAATTATTCTCTTAGGGCGACTATAAAATTCAAAATACTTTGACAATGTATCTCTAGCCTCACGAGTACTTGTACTATTCACCGGGAATAATTTAACAAATTTTGTAAATGCATCCACTACAACCAATAAATGCTTTCTTTTCGAATTTATGCTCGGTAGCGGCCCTAGGTGATCGATATGAAGAGTATGAAACGGAACAGAAGGTTTTGGAATACTATGCAACGTCCTATTATGAATAGTTTTTGGAACAGAATGCAATATGCATGGCAAACAGTTTTTGATAAATGTCTCTACTTTACTGCGCATAGAAGGGAACCAATAGGATTTTCTCAAATTATTAACACACTTTTCTGCTGCTAAATGTCCCAATTTCTCGTGAGCTAATCGAATTAACTGATCTTCCATATTAAGGGGAACATACAACCGTAAGTTATCATTTTCATCGATTTTATACACAACACCGTCTACTAATTCAAAACCTAGAACTTCAGCATTCTCTAACAAATCACGGGTTCTCACAATATCTGGATCTCTCATCTGTTCGGTGTGTAGCAATAAGTCAACATCCTCTTTTGTTACGCCTACTACGCCTACGATAGGGAAGGATTTCAATAAGGATTCTTCTAAAAACTCAAACTTTTCACTATGCTTACTCTCTCCCCAGGCATCTTTACTATCGTCTACATACTCTTTTCTAGCATCTTCTCTATCCTGATCCTGATTCCTACGGTCACTTCTTCGATTATCCCTACGGTTTTCATTATAATTAACACTTTGACTCATACAATCAACACTACGGTTCTCCCTACGGCTATCACTATGGTTGCTCCTAAGGTCATCACTATGGTTACTCCTAAGATCATCACTATGGTTACTCCTAAAGTCATCGCTACGGTTATCACTATGGTTGTTCCTAAGATCAACATTATGGTTCTCGCTAGGGTTATCACTACTCTCAAAATCTACTATGTCTGCTTGCCTACTCAATGCGTCAACGTGAGACATATTACTTCCGGGCCTATGTTCGATACGGTAATCATAATTCTCTAGTTCCAGAGACCAACGAGCAATTTTCGGATTAATAGCTTTTCGACTAAGAGTTTGCACCAAGGAGTTGCAATCGGTGACAATCTTAAAGGCTCTATGTTCTAAATAAACTCTAAAACGGCGCAATGCATAAATGATTGCAAGAGTCTCAAGCTCAAAGCTGTGATATCTAGACTCAGCAGCTGTTGTCTTGCCAGAATAAAATGCTACAGGATGCATTTTCCCATCATCTTGGCGTTGCATTAATATAGCACCAAAACCATGTGAACTTGCATCAGTGTGCAACTCGGTTTCCCTTTTGGGACTGAATATTGCCAACACTGGTGGATTTGCCAATGCCAACTTAAGAGTATTAAACGCCTCTGTTTGCTCTTTGTTAAGAGGAAAAGGACCACCGTTTTTTAACAATTCCGTCAACGGTCTTGCAATGCTAGCAAACGAAAAAACAAAACGACGGAAGTACGAGAAAAATCCCAAGCATGAATGCAAACTCTTAAGGTTATGTGGGATTGGATACTGTCTCAACACCTCTAAATGAGAATCATTCGGTGATATGCCATGCTTATTGACCCTATAACCCAAGAACTCACATTCTCTCTCTAGAAATTTACACTTCTTAAGATTAATTTCTAAACTATACTCACTAATTCTGTCCATCAATTTTCCCAAAATAACGAAATGTTCCTGTACAGTTTTCGTTGCCACTACGATATCATCCATATATGCAACAATTTTCTTAGCTCTAATAAGATCCTTAAATACATCAAAAATAAATCTCTGGAAAATAGCTGGTCCGTTCCTAAGGCCAAATGGCATCCGTAGGTACTCGAACTGACCATGAGGGGTCACAAAGGATGTGTATTGTATGGAACTATCTTCTACAGCTATTTGGTGAAAACCTTGTTTGAGATCAATAACTGAAAAACACTGCTTATCCTCTAAATACTCTAAGCAATCCTCTATAAGGGGTAATGGAAAATTGTCACGAACAGTAAGTTTGTTAAGGCCTCTATAATCAACGCACATACGAATTTCTCCAGACTTCTTTTTTACCAATACAATGGGAGATGCATATGGAGATTCGCTAGGTCGTATTATCTTTCTTTCCAATAAGTCCTCAATAATTTCCGCCACTTTCTCTCTTTCATAATAAGATAAGCGTCTGGGTGTGCAATGAAAAGGTGTTGTATCAGTTAATCTTATGTTCATCTGCTGTCTCGGGATTGTAACATTATTACACTTGTTGACCAAATACCTAGAACTTATAAGTGCAGTACATTCTTCAGTTGCCTGCCTACCAAAACCTGACCCTACGCTAATTTCTTCGTGAGCTTCAATATCAATATTTGCGCAAAAGTCCTTAAATTCGTCGTATGTTTGAATATCATCGTTACCCATTGTTTGCAATGGATTTGTATCTGGAATTATTTGATTAAATGGTAAGTTAGGTATATTTATCTTATCTGTAGTATTGGTGAACAAAGATTCAGGGGTATCATTCGTGCTTTTTATTTCATTTTTATAAACTAATTTAATTTTCATTTTTTGCAAAGCATCACGGCCCAGTAATACTAAGCTAGGTAATGTTTTGGGTTTAACAACATAAAACAAAATTATATTAGTCTTCATGACAAAATTAATATGGCCTTCAATTTGGCCCTTAATAGGGATAAAATTCCCACCTAATCCATAATATTTTTCAAAACATGGCCTTAAAACTACATTTTTGGGTACTAATGATATATCAAGAAAGCTTACTGGACTACCGGTATCAACTAAAGCACGAATATTATATCTTTGCTCACCAGGCAATATTCATAAATCAATCAGCGGTGTTACAGGGATTGTTGTACACCCATCTAACTTCTCTCCAGACATAGGTTCCACCTGCGGCAGCATTGCGCTCCCATTAGCGCTCTGCTGTGGACATTGACGGTACTGATGATCCGTGCCCCAACACTTGAAGCAAGCTCCTTGAGGTCTTTTGGGCTGCTTACAGTCAGACATACGATGCCCAAACTTACGACAGTTAAAGCACCTTATTTCTCCAGATTGCTGGCCCTCTGATGTCTTCGCACTGGTCTTCTCGTTTTCTGCAGCACGATTCACAACAGCTCCGGGCACTTGTCGAAACTGATCATATATGAGAAGCTTCTCACGCAGCTCGTCCAGCGAAGTACAATACATCATAGATGCAGCGGCGCCTGACTTGTCTTGTAGACCGTTGACAATAAACTGGATCACAATGCTCGTAGCTAACTCAGCCTGCATAGCTATGCTGCACATCGCCACAAAATACTGCAGCGCGCTCTCTCCTTTTTTTATTTTGCGTGCTTCCAGCTGCTTTCCAATATCCCACGCTGTTACCTTATGTCTGAAGGTGTGGATCAACTCCTGCTTCATGTCTTTCCAGTTTAGTATTCCAGTATTGCACATGTACAACTGAGCAGATCCGGATAGGAGACGTTTAGTGAACACGAAGCGCTTCATGGGACTCACGTTGTAGACATCCATAATATCCTCAAAGTCACGTGTCCAAAGCAAAACGGGGTAGTTATCATCGCCGGAGAAAGAGCGCACTAGAGCTTCAACATCTTTGACGCTTAGGGCATCTTTGGACCCTGCATCAACAGACAAATCAATTTTTTTCAATTCCGTTTGCAGTTCAGCAATCCGTTTGCGAGTAGCCAGAAGATTTTCCAATTGCTTCAAATGTTGCGCTTCAGCTTCATAACTTTTCCTCAATTCGCAGAATTCTTCCTCTTTTGCTTTATTCGGTTGAATTTCGTCACATTTCGGTCGATCGGCCATCTTGTATTTCTCATGAATTTCATCAGACTCTGGCGCCAAATTGTCGGCGTCGCTTTCAACAAAGTCTGAATTTGGTAACACGGGCAAACTTATTAATGATGCACTTGGATCATCTGCATCGATCAAATTGTTCAGGTTTTCCATATTCACAGCTTTATTTACTGCTGCGCGAAGTTGTTGAATTGACGCGCCTTCACTGATGCGGCCGCCAAAACTTTTTAATATAGCACGTAGTTCTGATTTAGTTTTACAAACGATTTCACTATATTGCATAGTTCAAACGATCTCGAGAAGGATTAGGGCATACCCCACACCTGATATGTAAAGTTTTCAGTTCTTTCTTTATTAATTATATTATTTTCACAGGAGTACAACCTTTTCGTTTTGCGTTCTTTTAAAAAGTAAAGTATCGAAGCTCGTTGTATCGATATGGTTATTTTATAATATCGATACAACTCGCTCCTTCAAATATCGATACATATAGTGCTTAAATCTATCGATTAGCTTAATTTAATTTTAAATATTTATTACGATCTTTACATATATAAAATTCCAATGAAAATTTGAAATTGGCATTAAGTTAGGTATTATAAATATAAAAATAAATAAAATTCGCTATCAATAATAATGTTTCGCTATTAGCTATGGTAAAATCCAAAGTTCAACAATCTAAATCTTTTTGTCCAGCCTACTGAACATGCCCTCGGACTCGGTTAAGTTCCGTTATGTTCTTTTTTAACTTTTTCGACTGTAGTAAGGAACTTGTCCATGTAATAAAAATATATAATTATTTAAAACAAAACTTAAATGTTTCGGTAGCTCTACAGATGCCAAATGCGAGCCTTCCTGTGACGCGTCATAAAAAACTATCGCCCACTATCGATAGTGCAGGTCTGCCATCGATGGCGGCTCGATAGTGCTTGACCATCGATAGTGCCATCGATAGTTCTTCACCTCTAGTACGCTGTACCTAAATATGGGCAGCTCAGAATATTTTCCGGCGTTTTACAGCACTGTTTGGTAAACAAGCGTAGTACGCTCTAGCTGAAAACATTTTGGGTGCTCGAATTGTTCGATGTTTTGAAGTCCGGCCTTACAAACTTCAGTGTGACAGCATAATAGAGATTGTTGGTCCTATGCTGCTGTGGTCACACTGTTCGTCAGCTGTGCACAACAAACAAATAAATAACAATGAGCATACAAATAAAGAGAAAATGGACAAAATGGACAGGATAAGAGAAGTAGAAGCGACTAATACCCTTATTATTAAATTAAAAATTATTAATTATAAAAATCCCATCAAAATGTTTCTTTTCGGTCAAATCCCACAGTATTGACCTCTGTTGCACCTTTTTGACCTTTCAAAACATCGATTGAATCGTTGTTTTGACTAGTCGAAATCTTTTTGAACAGAAATGGCAACCAACAAGAAGCAAAATAAAAGCCGAATTGAGATCTTTGAACACAAAGAGCGAATTAGACTAATTGAAGAGGTGCAACAGAGGCCAATATTGTGAGATTTGACCGACAAAAAACATATTGATCCGATTTTTATAATTAATAATTTTTAATTTAATAACTAGGGTATTAATCGCTGCCACTTCTCTTATCATGTATATTTTGTCAATTTTCTCTATTTTGTTGTGCTCAATGTTATCAATGACCACAGCACCATAAGAACAACAATCTCTCAACTTTTTTGTGATTTTTGGTATTATGCTGTAACACTGAAGTTTTTAAGGCCGGACTTCAAAACATCGAACATTTCGAGCGTCCAATATGTTTTCAGCTAGAGCGTACTACGCTAAAAGAAAAAGAACAAATCGTTCGCATGCCCCACTGTTGATTTCTAATGCCATCGAAAACATCACTTTGAATCTACCACAGAAAGGGATAGACATTTAAAAAAGGATATACATATTTTAGTATAATCTTTAATGTTGATCTAGAATTTTAAAATTTGGTAAAGGTCTAGTAGCAGTAGCCAGTCTCAAAACCAAAAAAAAACACACAGAAAGAGGGCGATTTAAAATCGATTTTTTCTTTTAAAAAATCGAATTGAATCGATTGTAAAAAAATCGTTAAGTCCCAGCTCTATTCCGCGCTCATAGAGGTCGAGAAACATCGATGTGTGTGTCCATCGATGTTTTCGATGTTTTTAAAAAAAGCATCGAAGAAAACATCGATGTTTCTAAATAAAAATCCTTTACAATTGAAACAACAAAAATTAATAGTTTTTATTTTTAAAGTCCCTGTATTCGTTGATGAACAATAATTTGTCCACTACACTAGCAAAAAGTCTTGTCCTGCGATCTGTCCATAGATCTGTAGTTAATCCAAAATATTCAACAGCGCACTTTGAGCTTTATTAGATCATATTCGTTGTGAAGAACTGCATCACGCAAATGGGTTGTGCTCGGCAACTTATAGCGTGAGTCCAATTCGTGTACAAGTTCAACAAATCCTTCATCACCAACACAACTAAAAGGTCTGACGTCTTTAGCTATCGCACCCTTCGTGCTGCTTTCGTCACTAGCGCGGACTGCCGTCCGCAGTGATCATATTCATGACTTTTTGATCAAGTTTTTGTTTTCTCATAGAGTTATTGCTATACATGAAAGAAGCTTGGGCTGTTAGTGACATAGTAAATTACTTTTCAGGTAATTCTCTATGCTGCCTTCGTTCTCCATAGCTTGAACCAACACCGCCAACTATAAATCCTAAATTTCAACAAAGATTTTAATTATAATGCGAACAAATTTAAAAGTTCCGTTACTTATACGCCTGTCGTCGCCAAGTACGCATAAAAACATTCGATAGTGACTTAACAAACATCGATTGTTCCGATGTTTTGCAAACATCGATGACATCGATGTTTCACTCGATGTTTCTCGACCTCTACGCGCTCAGCCCTGAAAACATCATACAAGTCATCGACGTGCACTCGATACCTCAACAGCTGTTGGCAAATTTGCCGCCTTTTCTGTACAGTAAAAAAAGTTGAATTTAATTTGTCATGATTTTTTGTCATATATTCTTTAACTTTAATTAACAAACAAAAATTAAATTGTGTTATTTGGCTTTGGAAAGCATATAATCAGTGAACTCATTAAATTCTTGTAGGAGAACAATCTTATTTACGCAGGTTTCTTGGATTTCTTGAATGATGAGATTACTTTTTGTTCGATCGCCATTCAGAGAATCTTGAAGTGCTTTTCTCTCCTTTGATCCAATTCCCAATTGTAGCAAATCTTGGAGAGCGTCCCTTGTTAGGGCTACCTCCGTTTCCTGTAGCAATGTGTCGCATTTCTCGTAAACTTCTGTGTTGTTCAAGAGCTTGCTGTCTCCCAAAACATGGCTCTCTTTGAATTTGCGAATCTCATCTGTCGCTCTCTTATCTTTTAGCAACCTGTGAGGAACTTTTGTAAGTGTGTAGATTCGCTCAGCTTCTTTTTTGTCCATTTTAGTGTACTTAAAACAGAAAAAGCAAAGTGTTTTTTATTTTTTAACTTAATTTTGGCTCTTTTTTACTTAATTTATTCAGGCTGCAATGCACACAAGAGAGAGAGGGGTACCTCCAACAGCTTTGACAATGTTCACACGACTGAATAGACAACATTCAGTATTTATCGAATCAGTATTATCGAATCGTGATACTGCACGGCTATGACATCAGTACCTTTAATACCCTTGCAGAGGGTATTATAACTTCATCACAAAAAGTGTTACGCATTGAAAGAAGCATGTAAATAGCATATCATAAGTATACTACTGTGGGCAAAAAGTATCGGGAATTTTAAATTTAAAAAATTTTGGGATTCCAATTGGAACAAATGTTTGTACTTTTAGGTTGGCACTACTATCACTAACATCTGTGCAAAATTATACGTTAAAATATTCATTAGTGTTTAAGCTACGATTAGTTTTGTACGACGCCAAAAGTGCAATTGGCGATTTTGGTTGAATCTCCTCAATCGACTCGAAACGGTGTCCTCGGAGTGGTCTTTTGAGCTTAGAAAATAGCCAGAGGTCACACGAAGATAAATCAGGCGAAAAAGGTAGCTGTGGGAAAATTTTGGTCGAGTTTTTGGCAAAATGGTCACGAAGAACAGGGGCAGTATGAGAGGGCGCATTATCGTGTTGCAAGAACCATGAGTTGTCAGCCCATAGTTCTGGCGTCTTTTTACGCATAGCTTCGCGCAAACGACGCAAATCTCTCAAACAATATTCCTTGTTGACAGTTTGGTCGGTCGGAAGGAATTTATAATGAACTACAACACGATAATCCAAATAAACTGTCAACATGACCTTGATTTTTGAGCAAATTTGACGCGATTTTTTCGGTCTCGGCTCACCTTTAGCCGATATTCGCTCGATTGATCGGTAATTTCCATGTCGTAAGCGTAGATCCAAGTCTCATCGCCCGTAATAATGCGTTTTATCTTGTCCTGGTAGTCAGAAAACATTGTTTCACTCACTTCTACGCGGGGCTTTTTTCGATGAAATTGACCGTTTTTTGGCACCAAAATCGCCAAATGCACATTTGGCGTCGTACCAAACTAATCGTAGCTTAAACACTAATGAATATTTTAACGTATAATTTTGCACAGATGTTAGTGATAGTAGTGCCAACCTAAAAGTACAAACATTTGTTCCAATTGGAATCCCAAAATTTTTTAAATTTAAAATTCCCGATACTTTTTGCCCACAGTAGTATATACAGTCGAACTTCCATAACTCGAACGAAATTAAGTAAAAATAGCGTTTCAATTTTCCATCCGTAGCTCAAACTTCCATAACTCGGACAAAATATTGGCACGCGATTTTTTTTTCTTTTCTGCCTTATGCATCTGTTAGCTTCACGTTCGGATATGTAATTATGATGAGCATTAACATATGGTGATGCAACATGTTAGAATATTGCATTAACAATTACATAGTCTGGTGAAATAGCTTCAGGAAAGACGTACTTTATGTACTTCTTTGTCAGTCGCGCTTAATAATTATTGTGAAAAGCATTAGCTCAAGATTATTTACCAAAGCGTGTATTAAATTGTTTGTCTAATAGAAAAATTCAAACTTATGTATGTACAGTCGAACTTCCCTAACTCGAATCACCATTATCCACGAAAAAAGTTCGAGTTAGGGAGACTTCGAGTTAGGGAATTTTTTTTTTTTAGTTTTTTAAATGAAACTACAATTTCATTCATTCATAAATACATTTCAAATTGCAAACTTTTCTTGTTATTTTCAACAAAAAAAATTTCAGTTTGTTCAAGACCTGTCGATATTCTCAAAAATAGGTTTTATCGTTCTTTTGCTGTATCCAGAAGATGTTCCCGAATCAAATGACATAATTAATTTTCAATTTTTTAATATAATTTATGCTGGACCACTTTTCAATTTCTTAAAGAGATAAAAATTTGAATACACGTGCTGGTGCCATGATAAAAATTATTGAGCTGGTGCGCTGACAAAGAAGTACATTTCGAGCATCTTTCCTATAGCAATTTCACAAGCCTAAAAAATTGTTGATGCAATATTTTATCATATTACATCACCATATGTTAATGTACATCAATATTACATATTCAAACGATCCGTTAACAAAAGCATAAAGCAGAAAAGAAAAAAAAATTCAAACTTTATTGGAGATTTTCCCGAAAAATTCGACTTACAGAAGTACGGGCCAATACTTTTGTTCGAGTTAGGGAGAAATTCGAGTTAGGGAAGTTCGAGTTAGGGAAGTAGAATTGTATGGAATTTGCCTAGTAAACGCTATTGCCACTCGATTTTGTTCGAGTTAGAGAAACTTCGAGTTAGGGAAGTTCGAGTTAGGGAAGTTCGACTGTATTATAATTTTCAGTCAGCAATTTCTGATTTTTTTAGTTCTCTGTAAAAAATGTTTAAAGGTCGCAATTTTAAATGTATAAAATTATAGTTTTTTTTAATAAACTTAAAGAAATAGATTTCCATATGTTGAAGTCTCCAAAGTCAAACTTTTTCTTTGGATAATTGTGATTCGAGTTAGGGAAGTTCGACTGTATTTTGCTAGTCGCCTTTCGCGCCCTTCGTAATGCTTTCGTCACTAGCGTGTACTGCCATGATATCTCAACAGATTTGATGCTTAGATCTATCCATTATATCATATAGCTGTCATAAGTAGGAACGATCACTCACAAATTGTATACAAGCCTCTGCAAGGGCATCAAATATTCGACGTGCCGAAAATAACATATGTATCTATCTTGTTGTATGCTGGCAAACACACACACATGCATACTCATAAACGCATTAAATAAGTATGAATGAGCATTAAATTGATTGTTGTTGGTGATAAGAAAATGTATCATGTATATTATTTATGTATTTTATTAAAGTAAATTGTTATAAATTCAATACTACTATCTACAACTTGGATTTCAGTGCCTTCATGAGTTTCTCCAATTTAAGGGCCTTCTGAAAGTCACCGCTAATCTTGAGCTTGCCGGACATGTAGGCTGGAGCAGCCTTCAGTTTACCAGAGAACATGTCGAAGAAGTTGTTGGAGTTCATGGTCAGTGTTGCATCTGGGGTAGCTGGTGGTGCGCCAGTTCCGCAGGCACCTGTGCCATTTTTCAAGTCCAGAAACCAGGTGCCTTGCTCGGCACCATTGATGTTGAACTGATAGACAGCCTGGGTCTTGGAAACTATTTCTGCTGAAAGCAAAGATTCGATTTTCTTGAAAAGTTGAGGAATCTTAGCATCTCCAGACGCGGCTCCGAGTGCAGCATCCTCGACTGGAGCGTTCTTTGCTTCAACGAAAAAGTCGACCATCAGCTTGTCGGCATTTTCGCGAACGCAGGCGTAGTCTGTGAGATCCTTGACTCCCACAGATTCGAGCACCTCATCATCGACAAAGAACTGTCCGGTGAACTGTTTGGGCTCCCTGGACAGAATGGCATATGCAGCATCCGCCATAATCTCAGGCTTACGCGACCAGCTGGCGCTGTCTGGGCCAGTGAGCATTTCAATGGCGGCGGTGTGGATGGCAGTGCGAGGCCAAAGGGCATTCACTGCAATTCCGCGGTCGCGCAACTCCTCCGCCATGCCCAGCACGCACATGGACATGCCGTACTTGGCCATTGTGTAGGCAACATGAGGTGCAAACCATTTGGCCTTCATGTCCAGGGGCGGCGAAATGTTCAGTATGTGTGCATGATTGCTCTTCTGCAAATAGGGCAGGCATTCTTTGGACACCAGGAAAGTGCCTCGCGTATTGATTTGATGCATCAGATCGTAGCGCTTCATATCCGTGTCAGGTGTGGCGGTCAGAGAAATGGCACTGGCGTTGTTCACAACAATATCGATGCCACCAAACTTGGCCACCGCCTCCTTAATGGCGCTGCGTATTTGGTTCTCATCGCGCACATCTACGATGCAAGGGTGAGCCCGTCCGCCAGCCTTCTCAATCTCTTCGGCAGCTGTGTAGATGGTGCCCGGCAGTTTGGGATGTGGTTCAGCTGTCTTTGCCGCAACTACTATGTTAGCGCCATCACGAGCTGCTTTCAGGGCAATTGCCTTGCCAATTCCTCTGGACGCTCCCGTAATGAAGAGGGTTCGTCCTGCTAATTTTCCAGAGTTAATCATTGTATGTTACAAATTGTAAACCGCTCGCTTGATAAAGTAAATCTGCACTGAAACCGTCTCAACTGCCGCCGATCAACGTTGAAATATGAAAGTCCAAAGTGCAATCAGATCGCGGACACAACAGACTCAAAGAGGCGAAAGTCGAACAGTTCGGCTCACGCAACCTATTGAATACGCTGCATCCAAATGAGTGGACAGATATTATATATGTATATAGTTCGCAATTTTAGTCAACCTCTCACATAAATTGCGGTTACATAGTAGAGCATCTTTTTTATATAGTTATTATGTTCCATTTATTTTCATTGAAAGCGAATTTAAAATTTGATTTTGCCTCTTTGCCATTCACACATACTCATTTTGTTGTAATGGTGAATCGGCTGTGAATAGAACTGAAAAACATCGATGACATAAAACGACGTCTTATATTTGACAATCGATTCATTGAATGCATTGTTTTTAACCTAGAAACATCATCATGTTTAAAACAATTTCAAAGAAATGTTATATTTCTAATTTTTCATTATTTTCTGCAATAAGTTCGAAAACATTTATGATTTTTTTAGACAAAATAATAATCAAAATAATCGAGTAATCGATATTTTCAGCACTAGCTGTGAATGTTACTTGGAAGAAGAAGAAGGAGAAATTTATTTGTTGATATCAAAAATAACACCGCACATTCGAAAATAAATATAAGCTAAAAAAATTAGTAATATTTGATGGCTGCATCACGTTCGCGCCGCAACAATGCTGGCAACAAGATAGCCAAGCTGCTGGACGAGGAGGAGGACGAATTCTATAAGACTTCATATGGCGGATTTCAGGATGAAGAAGATGACAACGAATATGTGTAAGTGTTGAAACATTACCAGAAATTCAAGCATATAAGTTAACTATCTGCTGCCACAGACAAAAAGATGAAGAAGAGGATGTCGTGGACTCAGATTTCAGTATCGATGAACAGGATGAACCTGTTTCTGATCAAGAGGATGCACCTGAGAAAAAACGACAACGAGGTGGCGTTAACACAAAGGCGTATAAGGTAAGTATGATATTTTTATGTGAAAAATACTAATGCAAAAGGATATTACAGGAGCCAGCCAAGCCAACTGTCAAGAAGGACGCGAAAGTCGCAGCTGCGCTTCACAAAAAGCGCGGTGGCGGCGGCGTAGTCAAACGTAGAGTTCGTCCGCGCTTTACAGTACAGGACTCTGGTCGCAAGTCTATACGCACATCTACTGCCATTAAAACACAAGCTACAAAAATACGGCTCAAGGAATTGGACGATGCCCGCAAGCGTAAGAAGAAAAAGGTGCGTGTGGAGGATTATATGCCCACGCAAGAAGAACTTCTTGAGGAGGCCAAAATCACTGAAGAGGAAAACATCAAGTCGCTAGGTGAGTTAATTAATCCAGACGACAGCTAAAAATCTATTGCAACTGTTTTCACACATTCACAGAGAAATTCCAGAAAATGGAACTTGAGAAAAAGAAGACGCGGCCAACAAAGCGAGTCTTCACGGGTCCAACCATACGGTATCATTCACTGACAATGCCAGTCATGCGTAAACCTACACGCACCACTACGCTGCCGCATGATCCCAAAGATCCGGCATCAAAGTGCGAGCGTACATTTGTAACCATCGAAAATGATTTCAATGATAAAGTTTTCCATGCGATTTTCCGGCCGAATCGCGCACCCAAAGGCTCTAGTGGAATTTGCCCAATAACTAGACTGCCAGCGCGCTACTATGATCCCGTCACTCAACAGCCCTACTACAGCATTCAAGCCTTCAAGATACTGCGGGAGGCGTACTACATGCAACTGGAGCAACAGAACAATGGCAGCGAACCACCCGAGTTGGCTAAATGGATGGAGTGGCGGAAACTGGTCAAGGAAAATCGACAGAAGGCAGCTACCTCAGACAAAAATGCAAACAATTAAAGATACTTAAAATATATACGTAACATCAAGAACTATTTAATAACATCAATAGATAATCTTACTGATTCTTGAGAGGATTAATTAACTAATTTCAGAGTTTCATCTGTATCTGCCGATTTGTATCGTTGTTCAATGAAAAATACGAGAATTCAGAATAGCTATTATATTTATTTAATAGTTGTCTAATCGATCTACTCCAAAACATACAAAATCGGGCACATAATGGAAAACAACTATTCGTACCTAGTCGTACTTATGTACCATATATATAAAACTTAACGTTAACTACATATTCGTCAATATTAACTATAACGTCTGTGCTAATTTAGTTTAGATTAAGGCTGTCCTAAAGCTCGTAAGCCCGGTCGCCGTTCTGTGATTGTTAAATGAGTGTGTCTTCATCCTGACCCTCGAATACCATCAACAGAGAGTGCTGAGAAGGTGATCGTCCCAGAGTGAGTCCGCCCAGCGAGCCATCGGGTGAGAGAAGGCCCGTCTGCAGGCTGTTGTTATCCCGATAACCGGATGTGGACGATGTTTGTGATACTGAGTCCCAGGATATTTCGCCAATAGACTTGGCCTGATGTTCCTCCTGGGACAGTGAAGTTACCTGCAGAGTGATCGGTTAGTTAAACTTAATGGAATCATTCAACGCAATTTCCCCGTTTAGTGCTTACAATACTCGGAGTCTCTATGGGAGTGAGACGACTGCGCTTCAACCTAAAAGTCTTGCGACTGGCCGCTTTGGAGCGCTGCAACCGGGAACGGGTGTGATCTCCCGAACTGTCCTCGGCGGGACTCTCAGGTGAGAGCGGTGTGGTAGACGTCTCACCAGAGGAATGCCGAAACTCCACGGATGACACAAAGCGCAACTTTGGCGGCTGAGCCTTGAAAGGCGCCTGCTGCAGCGACTGTGAATGCGAGAGCTGCGAGACAATACCAGGTGGCAGTGGCGAGGCTGCAGTGATTGCTTGTCCCGAGCCACTGGGTCCACTTCCTAACGATTGACCAACTAAAGTTGGAGCAGAGCCCACAGCAACGTCACCGCTTTGACTTTCGCTAGTCGTGGTGTGCGGCTCTCGACCTGTGGAGTTGCTAGATAAGGATTCGCGCGGTGGATGCAGCGTCTGCTGTGAGAGTGTATCGCTGGGAGTGCATATGCCACCGGAGCCACTGCGCGAGTCTATGGGCACGGCGGAGACATGCGAGTGCGTGGCCTGGCCCGTTGTGGTGCCGGTGAATATAGATATCAGCGAGGGTCGTTGCTGCGACTTGTGGGCATCTGCGACGCTGGTTGCGGCCGGAGTGTCGCTCTTCTTCTGTTCCGAGCTCTCGCGATCTGCGGACACTGATATATGAGAGAGTTGGAAATGGGATATGGATTGCTTCAGCTGTTCGTATAGTTACCATATCGCTTATCCTCCAGCTCATCGCGCAAATCGCGCAGCTCTCGAGCCAACTCAAGGAGGAGCGCACCCTTCGATTTCAGGCCACCCTGCGGTGGAGTGCCACGCAGACGTTCCCTAATGATGAACTGCATGTGCCTCTCGTGGTCGCCAATTGGGGGCTGCGAGATCTGTGTGAGAATCAAACTGGGTTAAATGGTCCTGGTATGTAGTACACTCCTGCCCAAAACTTTACGACACCTCGAAAATTTTAGTTTCGACCCTCGTAGGAGAAGGAGAAAGCATAATGAAATAAAATAAAGTATGCAGAATAATAGCAGAAAGAGTTCTGCACAAGAGCTGATATTCTGATCTCTGATTGCATCTCGCATTTTCAAGTAACAGAAAAAAAAAGAAGATAAAAGTGTATTTTGGGCTTGACTGCAAGTGTATCAAAACTATACGAAACATTTGAATTTTTTCAAATTACTTATTATTTTGTGTTAATTTTGGTATATTAATAATAGTTATTAGTTAACAGAGCCGCCTTAAGCTTTCCCTACCTCAAAAAGTCTTTAAGGCATTGATAAATTACGTTTTTTAGAAATATTTTGGTCTAAAAGAGACCAAAGCGTCAAAATTTCGCTTTTGAGACTTTCAACATTCTCAAATTTTTTATTGTTGGCATAAACTCGTCTGGCTAAGATACCCTAAATGTTTTCGATTGGGTTTAATTCAGCGGAGAAAGCTGACCAACCCAACACATTGACTGAGTTGCTCATAAAATTTTCAAGGTGTCGTATAGTTTTGGACAGGAGTGTATAACCGAATTATACCTTGTGCAAAATAAAGGGTAACAACACAATGTAGAGAGGCGTTCGGTGGGTGACCACAAACTCCATGAAACTCCAAAGATCGGGAGCAGCCTCGTTGCGTCTGCCCAGGTCACGCATCACACGCACAATCCGTGGCCATTCGCTGGAAAGACGGTTCTCAAAGCAAATGCAGACGATGCGGAGTGCCAAGAAGGCGGCTTGGTATAAGGAACCAGAGATGCGAGCCGGTCGTTTGGCATCGCGGCTGCCTGTGAAGGTCAAGGAGCCGGCGCGCAGATCGCCGGTGACCCGATTAATCTGGGACACCGCCTGGCCGGTGCGACCTGCCGGAGGACTCATGGCATTCAGTACGGCGGTCAGCAGGAATGTGACATCGCTCATTTTCAATTCGCCGACATCGGAGACACCGCGACCGGAGCAGACTTTCAAGCACAGTGGCATGATCAGATGCATTAGAAAACCTTCGGCCTTTTCCTGCGTGGCGAACTCGGCACTACCGCCGCATATTTGGACCAGAGAGAAACAGTCGACGGGACTAACCACCTGCAGTGCCACCAGACGCACCACGGCCGAGCAGAAAAAGGCCGGCGGATTCTGAGACATGAGCGCTGCACCTGCACTGGAGACGCCCTCGGGTACGCTGGAGCCGGGCTCGTTAACAATCAGGTTCTGGACCGTGCTAATCAGTGTCTTCATCTGCTGCCAGTGGAGGACATAGGGATGCCTTATGATCGTCTCGTGAATGCCCTTGAGCAGGCCGGCTGCTGCCTCCCAGTCCGTATTGCGGCGGATCGATGGCTTCTTCGATATTTTAAGGAACACTTTGTCTATGCGCCGGAGCACGGTGACCAACGCATTTCGCAGCGTATCATTTGACCACTCTGCGCGAGGCAGCACCGATTGCATATAACGCTGTAGTCCACGACAGGCCATGGACTCCGGGTCATAGGGTGATACCTTCAGCAGTGAGTGGGCAATATCCGCCAGGCGAATGTGGCACTTGGCGTCCAGTACCTCGGTTGGCTTGGTGTCATTCGCGGGCAGCTTCTTGGCCAGCTCAGCCAACCGAGACGTCGACTTGATTAGAAAGTCGGCCACAACGGAGAGCAGAACATCACGTGGCCGTCTATACTCGGTGCGTATCATTTCCGAGTCTTCGGCGGAGTCCATCATGTTCTTGGTGCGCGGATCTGTTGCATACTTCGTGTGGGACTCCTCCTCGAAGTCCATGCCAGGCGAGCAGGGCGGACCCCGACTACAGTTGCGCTGCGAGGAGCCCTTGTGCTCCGGACTGTTGCGGTAGGGTCCATTGTAGCTCTTCGCCAGGCCCTCACAATTGTGGACCATTGTCCGGATGGCGACTGCCAGTTGAAGTATAATATCTCGCTCGGACTTACCTTGGAGTGGAATGTAGCTGGGCGACTGAATCTGTTGCAGATAACAGGGAAGTATCGCCTCCAGAATAATCTGTCGAAACAAGGAATTCATTAAATATTGTACTTAAACAGACAATGTTCCTTCACCCTGTACTTAAAAAAGTCTATTAAATTAGTCAAACGCACAATGTGCATAACGGGCAAAAGAGGGCGTGGCAGACGCTATTAGGTATGTATAAACATATGTACATACATATGTATATACTTGATAACATCAACAGTCGAATCGAAGCAGTCAGTGTTTGTCTGTCTATCCGAATGAATACCTAGATCTTACGGACCTTAAGAGCTATAGCTTTCAAATTTGGTTACAAATCAATGATTGTAAAAATACAAAATTAGAATAAACTTTTTGTTTTTAAACAAAAATTACAAAACAAGAATTTTACTTTAGATATTTAAAAAAAAAATTGTAAATATTTATAGGAATACAAATTAAATCTAGGTGTTTTTTAATTTTTTTAAGGAAAAAAATATTAATTTCCTTATATATTCCTTTTTGTTCTTCGAATTTTTTTTATTTTTAATGAGAATAATTTGGAAACAAGCTATTTATGTATATGATATCCACCATAAGACCTTTTTATACTAAGTTTCTAGCTGAAGGCCATGGCAGCCATTGCTAGCACTCATACTTATCATTAGGTTTAAACCTTATGATTAGTTTATAAATAAATAAATAATATGATATCCACACAAAGAAATGGCATCTGATTTTTGCTTATTTTTTTTTTCAGCTGAAATTTGTGGATTATTCGTAATTTTTCTCAAAAAAAAAAGAAAAGAAAATTGATTAATTTTAAGAGCACATTTTTAAGCTGCTTTCTCGAACTTCGGCAAATAATCTCTTCATCCATAACCCATTCCGGGTTCTGTGCTCTAATTATAATTATCTGTCACATATAACTAATTCTTCTTCCATTCCTTCTCTTAACACTTTAATTATTTCCCATTTAAATTTAATTTATGTTTTTTTATTTGTAGCTAGTTTTAGTAAGTACTACATTCGTCTGTCTTTGTCTTTGATTGTCTGGGCCACTTGAGTGTACTGCTCGTTTAGTACATCAACGTCCAAATTAATAGAAGGCATAGGGTCTCTTACAGTCGATTCTCTTAAGTTGTTATACTTGCCAGCATTTGGTAGCCACGGGTGCTCTCAGCTGAGTAGGATACAACCATCACGCAAAGAGTAATGCAGTCGAGGACGGTGACATCATCATCCTCGTCGTGGTAACAGAAGTCAATGGCTTTAAGAGGCTTGGGCTCTTTGACCAACTCGGCGATGTTGAGCGGATCCGGCGAGGGATCCTCCAGACTGAGGAGCAAATTGAACAGGCAACTCGACTGCACTTTATGCGCCTCGCCGTAGGTGCCATCCTCATCCGTGTCCAGAATGGCCGAAACCGAGCCAAACATCTGTAGAATAAAGGGTTTCCGATTGAGGAGATAGAACTGCTTTACGGCGTACTCGATGGTCGTGGTTATCAGTTTGTTGGTCTGGTGCAGTGAGTACACCTGGAGCAAGGTGGGCATGATCATAAAGTAGCCATTTGTGGAGAAGATGTTCTTGAAGTTGAAGGCGGCATTGATGAATGTGGCCATGACGTAGCGCATGATGCACGAGTCCTCGGCATGCAGGATGGAAGCACCGGAGAGCACATTCAGGAAGAGCTGGATGTCCGCCGAGTAGGCAAAGTTTCCGGCCATCGCTTCAAACATGCGGGCAATCAGACGCACCCACATGAACTTATGCAGGACATCCAGGCCAAGCAGCACCTTGCCATATTCTCCACCATGATGAAGATCTAGGTCAACCTCAAGGGCCTTGCGAGGGAACGAAGGGAGCTTCATGAGCTCCTCGTGCAAGAAGACAACTCGCTGGACCACCATGTCGACATTCTTGAGAATAGCCCAGGTGAGATGAACCTTGCCGATTTCCACGAATTTCTTGGTCAACTCTTGCTTCTGGAGAGCCAGGAATGATTCCTCGGGACGCATGAGCATTAAACGCACTTCTGGATACTGGGAACGTTTAAAGAAATACAAATCCCTAATGTACCAGTTGGGATTGAGTATTTTGTCTAAGGGAAGAGTTGGAATAGAGTCATCAAAGGGAAATTAACAATTGGTGAAGGAACTCACTGCTCTTGTAGTCCACCAGGCAATAGTGTGTGATGCTCTTCTCATCAATGGGATAATAGTCCAAAGCCTCCTTTAGCAGCTGACAGAACAATGTGTCCTCCTGGACGGGAAACTGAGACGGTATATTGTAGTCATCGTCAGCTGGGCCATGCACCACAATCTTCTTGGCAGCGGGCACATTGGCTGTTAGCAATATGGACGCATCGCATTGCTCCTTGCGCAATATTTGCTTAAGATCCTTGAACATAATGCCATGGACCGAGTGTACAACCATCCAAAGAACAGACAGTGCTGATCCCACGAGCTAGAAGTATATGGGGTTAGTATTTTAATATTAACAATGGTATCTCTGAGTTACCTCCTGCTTTAGTTCGTTGGATGATCGCACGTAGAACATTATGTAGCCAATGATGGAGTTGTAAAGGGCGAAGGCAGCCTGTTGTGGCAAACGTGGAACGAAGCGGATTAGATGTCGAAGAAGCTTAAACATCTGATCCTGGCGATCCCGGGTTAAGCGCTCAAAGACGTAGCGTAAAAACAATGCCGACTCCTCGACCAAACACACCCAGATCACCTGGTAGGCAACTTCGTAAACGGCATTTCCATCCGAACCGATGGCCGCATCATCCAGACAGCCGACGATCTGCATCACCGAGGAGCACAACACCGAGGGGAAGAGGGAGTGGGCGTGATGTAGATGCGAGGATGCGCGCGTGCCATCCAAATCCTCTTCGATTTCGTGATCTTCGTGCTCCATGCCTGGTTCATGGGACGCCTGTTGACTTATCGGTATCATTGTGATGAGGAAACTGTGACGCTCCGCCCGCTGCTTGTCCCGTTGCTGCCGCAGTGCGTTCCGTATCGCCTCCGTTTGCTGCATCTTTCGACTCTTCGTGGCGGTCACAAGGGAGCGCTGAAAGAATTATGGTTATTTAATTATTTGTTCTTAGTATTTAACGTAAACAAACGAGTGCCGAGTGCCTGGCAACAAGAGTTCAAATATCTTATTGATCCAAATTTAAATATTAAATTTAACCTTACAAGTTTAAAATTTATACTGAGATAAAATTCTCAAAATTTACATTACCATTAAAATTAAAATTTTAGCAAACCAAAACTTAATGGAATAGATAGATTAAATCTATGCCTGGCGGATTTTAAACATTTTAAATTTCTTTAATATTAGTGATGGAATTAAAATATAATTTATAAATTATCTTCTTAAAATAATATTTTTAAAAAGAATCAGTAAAAATTGTAGTTAAAATCAAGTGGGAAAGGCTATAGTCGAGCTCCCGACTAAAGGATACCCGTTACTTACTTAAATAAATTTAAAAATTTTTATTGCATGCTTTTAGGCACTTATATTGCTTAAAAGCTATAATTAACCATTACCACCTTTCTATTTGTCCGATCTTGTTATGATTTAATAAGATGATAGGTAATAATAGTAGCTAACGGTAAGAAGTTAAAAAATCCTAATATCTTCAAAACTAGGCGTGTGGTGGCTTTTCGCGATTTACGGGGGCGGAAAGTGGCGTGGCAAAATTTTGAAACAAACTTGATCTGCGTGGGGCTTATAGAAATCTGTGTGCCAAATTTGGTTGCTCTAGCTCATATAGTCTCTGAGATCTAGGCGCTCACACAGACGGACAGACGGACAGACAGACAGACATGGCTTTATCGACTCGGCTGTTGATGCTGATCAAGAATATATACACTTTATAGGGTCGGCGATGCTTCCTTCTCCCTGTTACATACATTGCAACGAATACAATATCCCCTTTTACTTATTTTTATAAGTAACGGGTAACGGAACAGTCGAGTGCACTCGACAGTAATATACCCTGGGCCTAGGCCTCGGCACGCCGAGGATTTGATGCCAATGCAATTCTCATACTAATCCTTAATTATCCATATTTTCTGTGGCAGTTACGTATATATATGATTTAAATGAGTGATTTGCCTTTTGCCTGTTACATACTTTTGAACAAACTTTTTATAGCCCCAGGGTATAAATATAAAATTATAAGCGTCTGATGGTATCCCGAAACTTAAATTGATCTAACATTTTAAATCAAAAAACTTACTGAAAAATGCAATACTTAAAATCTTAACTTTTAAAACCCAAAAATACTTGTTGAGTTTAGAATTGGAAATACTAAGGAAACTTAAACAATAATCTGGGGTGCCACAGAAATCTCTTTCACCTGAATTTGACGTACATTTGTATGCAATTTACGTCATTTTTCAGGTGAAAGAGATTTCTGTGGCACCCCAGTATCACTGCGGACGGCAGTCCGCGCTAGTGACGAAAGCAGCACGAAGGGTGCGAAGGCGACTAGCATATATACACAGGAAGAATGGAAAATTTGCTATGACTGTCCGATCAGGTCGAGCTATATACCGATCGAAAGGTATTAATTAAACTTACAAATGTGCATACTAAGACTTTTGAAAACTCACCTGGTTCGTGAGATAAACAGGTGTAAGTGGGAGGGGAAAAATCTAAATGATTGGAGCTAATGGGGCCGGTGGAGCCTTTTTTATTTTTATTTTAATTTTTAACTATTCTTATTAAAATTACGCGTCGAATGACACCTCGATCATCAAAATCGGACCGCTGGTTCGAAAGATAATTTATTTTGAAATTTTTGGTGCCCTTCTCAAAACGAGATGAAAAGTCAGTCTGTCTGTTTGTTTGTTTGTTTGTTTGTTTGTTTGTTTGTTTGTATAGATCAAATCGTTGTTTTAGCTTAAAAGTTTGAATAAGGACTTGTTCCCGCTCAAAAATCTAGAAACGTTTGTTCTACGACTTTTTCGAAAAATCGCTAGTTTAGCGGGAAATCGCTAAAAACCGCTAAAAATGAAACCCCCATAGCATCCAAACTATAGAAGCTACAGATGCGATCTATATATCGGTGAAAAGGTATTTCGAAGGGCTTTTAGGCATACCTTCAACGTTTTTTTTTAAGTAAAAATGTAAACAGCTACAGGTGAAATAAGGTATTTTTTCCAACATTTTGGCGATTTTAGAAAAATCTACACATGAAATCGCTTTAAAATATGTTATATATTTTAGGCAATTAGATTCCGCGTTTTTTGACATATAACACATATCTGTCAAAATTCGTTTGGACAAGATATTACCTATTAACTGAATATACCTTTTACCTTTACACTACTGCATGTACATATGCAGTATGTACACTGCTTGCAGCGTAATGCGGAAATAAACTGCTTGCAAGTGGTGAATTCTTTTTGCGGCAGATAAATCATTTTATAATCAAAAATATAAAATCGTTTGTTCTACTTTTTCGAAAAATCGCTAGTTTAGCGGGAAATCGCTAAAAACCGCTAAAATTTAAGCCCCCATAGCATCCAAATGATAGAAGCTACAGATGCGATCTATATGTCGTTGAAAAGGTATTTCGAAGAGCTCTTAGACATACCTTAAAAGTTTTTTTTTTAATTATAAGGGTAAACAGTTACAGGTTAAATAAGGTATTTTTTCCCACATTTTGACAATTTAAGAAAAATCTACACAGCAAATCACATCAAATATTGCAATTTTAAAATTTCTGATGTCTTATTCAAAAATTTCTGATATCCCATAAAAAAACCTCTTTACGAGGTAAAAGTCTAGTGACGAAAACATTTTCATGCCCCAAAATTTCTGATATCCAATTTTGTGACGAATAATATTAAGTTTTACACATCAATTATTTTAAACAAAATTTTTGCATTCGGCACTGCGCAAAACAGTGAGTTTTATTTAGTATTAGAATTGAAACATTTTAGCGCAATGTGCCGGGTGCCAAAATTTTGTTTAAAATAATTGATGTGTAAAACTTAATATTATTCGTCACAAAATTGGATATCAGAAATTTTGGGGCATGAAAATGTTTTCGTCACTAGACTTTTACCTCGTAAAGAGGTTTTTTTATGGGATATGAGGTTCTCATGCAAGAGATAGATTTTAAAGTTAAGCCTGGCGTCATTCAAATGCAATGCACACTTACATGTCTGTCCTGATTTAGCGTCATATCCATGTCCTTTGTCTGTTGCACTGGCATCCAGGGAGGATCTACGACTGGTAGACTTTCAATTCCAATTTTGGGTGAAGGCAGCGTGAACTCAATGCCGCCTGGTGGCACTTTGAAGGTGGCATCGTGGGCATTGTCCTCCATGCGTGGCCAGACATGGAAGCGGCATTTCCAAAGCACCAGATACCGTTGGATGGCGCCAATCCGTATATCCGGATTCTTATGCTTCAGAGCCCGTTGCATTATGTCAAAGGCGAAATTTTGTGCCTTCACCGATCCCATAAGGAAGACGGCAGCACTGGAGGTGGCTGTATCGTGGTTGGTTTCCAGCAATAGCTCCCAAGCGGCGGGCATGGCCTCAATCACCAGTTCTTCGCTGAGAACAACAGCTCCTTTTAGCATTGTGGCCAGTGGAAAGTGGAAGAGATTGCGGATGTGGATGCGAATGAACTTCAATATAGGCGGCTCCTCCTGCAACTTCTTCTCCTTCTCCTGGCGAAAGGCCCTGGCCAACTTTTCGGCCATTTCTATATCGGGATCATCGCTAATGCTGTCGAGATTAGGGTCATGATTAAAATGTAATCGACACGCTTAGCCAGATTATAAATTACCGATCCTTGCGGGACAAGCTATCCTTGCGCTTGGACGGTGAAGTTTGTGTAGAGCTTTGCTCCGATACTTTTCGAGTCGAGCGAGGGCGAGCCGAGGATTTGCCGGCACTGATGACCGTGGGCTCAACTGTAGGATGATCTACGTCAAAGTTGAATCCGAACTCTTCTCCATAAACCTGCAAAATTAAAATGAGGTGAAAGGAATCTAAATTAAACATTTTTTTCCAGGACTCACCTTCCGTGTCGCCTTTATGAGGCGCGTGCAGGAGCGCATGTGACGCTTGTAACAGAAGGGATGACAGTAGCCCTTATGGGTGCAGTAATAGTTGTAGCTGGTGAGCAGATCAATGACTGCCTTCAGCCAGGGCATATTCTTGGCCGTCTCATCGTTCTCGTTCGAGTCAGTTGGCGACTCCGGCTGCTGATCGTCACTGAGTATGCCCGGAGACTCCTCGCCACCGCTGACCATGCCCTGCTCCGAGGTGTCGCTGCGGTCCGAGAGCGAGGAGACCTTTCGCCGTGACTGCATGTTGACTGTGTGAAAGAGATGAACGTTTGTATTAACATGTGTCTATTTTCTAAAATCTCCCCCATTTTCCATTTGTACACAGAAAAAAAAATGCCGTTCTAAAATCAAGTTTAAAATACTTGAATCAAGCCTGCATTTTTTAAGTATGTTTCCAGGATTAAGCTGAACAATCAAGCCTGAATCGGGATTAAAATGGGAAAATAAGCCCAAATTACTTGATTCTCTCTCAGCCTCTCTCATTTCAACTGGGCTGGTGGCTCAGTGGTTAGAGTCGCCGACTTGTTTGAAACAGACCTGGGTTCGATTCCCACCAGTCAATTGCATTCAAACATTTTCTTCACTAAAAAAAAAAAATGTTAAAAAAAAACAATAAAAAAAAAATTAAAAAAAAAAATTAAAAAAAAAATTAAAAAAAAATTAAAAACAAAAAAGTAAAAAAAAAATTAAAAAACAAAAAAATAAAAGCAAAAAAATAAAAAAAAAATCTTAAAAAAAAATTTAAATGTAACAAAAAACATTATTTTTTTTTAGCCTGAATTTAAGAATTTTAGGATTGAATTCGGGATTGAAAAAATCAAGTATTTCATACTTGGTTTAAGCAAATCCGGGATTACCCCACTTTTGACATCGTTTCGGATTGAATCCGGGCTAAATATCCCGGATTTTTTTTCTGTGTAGTTGCGTAGTAAACATAATGGAGTATTTTTCCATGACTTTTTTGTATAAAGTTAAAGCTCAGTTAAATATTACACAATATTAATAAACTAAAGTGCAGAAGACACAGAATTAAATTTTTTGAAACTGCAAACTAAAAGTAAATTGCTTTCTACAAATTTAACTTATTGATTTACGTTCAAAGTATAGTAAAGCAAAAAACTGTAAAAATTCCTATATTTTTACATGTAGCTCACTTAAGAAACATAATGTGCCTAGAGGTGTAAAAAATTATAACACTATAGAAGACTTCATACCCTTTGCAGAGTCCCTTACTAGTCGACCATCGAATTGTTCCTATGATAAAACAATACAGAAAGCTGGATTTTGACCGGTCGATCTTATGGCAGCTATATAATATATAAGCAAAAGATGAACCTGTACCAAGCTTCCTCGAAAAAGCTTTTCTGATATACAGTCCCATAAAGTTATAATATCCTCAGCAAGTGTACTTATAAAATGCAAACTATTTACAAACTAGAGCTGCGATATTGAATCCGATTAAAGGCAAATTTTTATTATTTGTTTGATTTAGTTTAAACCAGGGATTAAAACCGAAAGAAATATCGGTTTCAGTTACGGTTTCGGTTATGTTCGCATTTAGGTTTTCGGTTATCGGTTACGCAAAATCTTTAAATAAAGGTTTCGTAACGGGGAACCAGTTTTGGTATGTTTCGGTTTTGAAATACCGGTATGGTTTCGGTTCACGAAAAAAAAAATGTCTTTGCAAAAATATAATTATATTAATAATATAATAATAATAATTAAGAAATCATTACTTTCTTTCGGTTTTAAGGTTCCGGTCAAATGAAAATTTTATTTTTCGGTTACGGTTTCAGTTAAGGTTTTAAATTTCAATCGGTTTTTACCGGTTAAAGGTTACGGTTTCGGTTAGGGTTTTAGTCCCTGGCTTAAACTTTTTAAAAATTTGATTTTCCCCAAAAAAAACCAAGTGCTTCTATTCTGCTGGAGTCTACTGTATATCTGACTTACAGTCTGTTTCAATTTCCTTGCTATCCTTGGTATTCCGGCGCAGTTTCAGGGAGCGTCGTTTGAAGGATCCTCCCGTTGTGGTTGCTGTCCCGCGGCGCAGCAGAAATGGACGCACCGCGGAGGCAGTGGGACGTCGAGCTAAACATTGAAAGAATTGAGCATGTAATTGGATCATTTGGAGTACGCAGACTGTACTTACCCTCCTCCCCCTCTTTGGTTAATGTGGTGTTGCTGCTGTTCTCGGACTCGTTGTCCGGCTCATGCAGCACGAAGGAAATCTTGCGCTCAGTCTGGCCAGCACCATCGTTGCCCGCCGCAATGGACTGCAGACTCTGGGCCGAAGTCTGCGAGTGTCCCATTGAACTGAGGGCCATGGACCAGCGACGATTCGCCTCGCGGTATACCTTCTCCCACGGCGCGGGTCTGTCTCTGTGAAGCATCTTTGAGGTTTTGGGCAACGTGATGTACGTGTCGCGTAGAAATGCTGTAATCTCGAAGAGCAGCACACAGGCAATCAGCTTGAGGGCATGTGGACAGTCATTGCCATGTGGATTGACGGAGGACTCATCCAGGAAATCCTCCTCCTCGTCCTGCTGCAGCAACTCGCGTTGTTTCTCTGGATCGGTGAGACTGGCATTGAGCGCCTCGTACTGCAGGCGCTCCGTAAAGAGAATCTCCTCGAGACGTGCGCCCACCATCTCTGCCCATTGGTGGAACATTTTGCCAGCGGCTCTCAGAAGGATGTGGGTACGTCGAGCGCTCGTCTGGCTGACTTGATGCTTCATGTGTGAGGGATTGATGTTGGCGCCGGAGGCACGATATCCGCCCACATTCTGCTTCATCCAGATGGGCCACTGACCCTTGTTGCAAAGATGCACAAAGTGGGCACACTCCAACAGGAATGTGGCACGTGTAACCAGCGGCGCTTGGGGCTGTAAATCGGACGCACTTCAATCAGTAATCTGAGATGGGATGAAGAAATAAACGTGCTTACCAGATCCAAGACGGCAGCGATTAGCTGTGGATCTGGGAATGAGCCCGGCGCACACGTCTCCAGGAGAAAGGATAGCCGAAGCATCCCGATCCGCACCGGCTCGGTGGGCACCAGCTTGCGCTCCTTCAGGATGACCACTTCCGACTCGCGGGGCCCGTCGCACATGTCGGAGGAGCTGCGTCGACTGTAGTCCGCTGTCTCTTCGATACCGCCCACCTTCTTCTTGCCCTTCACAATGCCGCCGAAACGGTTCAGCCGTCGCTCAACGCGTCGCTTGGCACGCTGTATGGAACGCCCAATGCCATCGCTGGATCGACCTCGCTGAATCTTCAGCGAGGCGTGTCGCATGAATGTGGACGATATCTCGGGATTTAGCGAGCCTATCTCCAGGTCAATGGACGATGCCTCCTTGGGCGTACCGCGAAACCAGCGCACCAAGCCGCTGAGCCGTCCCAGCGAATTGCGTTCCGAGCTGGACGTCGAATCGGAGAGCAGCGCTCGCTCACTGTGCCGCGGAGTCAACGTTGGTCTCACCCCGGTCGTGCGGCGCCTGAAGTTGCTCAGCGGAGACTGGCTGGTCTTGTAGTGCTCGTCGCAGGGCTCCGTCTCCAGCAAACTCTGTGAAGCAATTCGACGGATCAGCTACAGTTGAGATTATGTCACAAAAGACTCACCACGGCGCAGGCTGAGGACGTGCTGCGTTTCTTGAGAAGCAGTCGGCGTTGCGAGCGATTGTCGTCGGTTGCCACACCCTGTGTGGTATCGGCGTGGGGAATATGCCTGAAACGATTGCGGGTTACGATAAAAAAAAACACTTTATTTTCTTGTTCAATTCTTGGCTAAAAATATTTAAATTAAAATTGTTTGTCCTTAATTCAAAAAATAAAATATAACATGAATAATAATAATAATCTAACTTTAATATTTTTTATAATCTACAATATTTTGTTTATTTGCTTAAATCAAAAAAGTCCACTAAGAATTTTTGACTAGGACAGGTAAGTAAATTTCCCTCTATTAATGTTAGTGTCGTTAGTAAAAATATTTATGTGTAATTAAACTAATAAATTATTTTTTTAATTCTTTATAACAGGGCTTAAACCGTAGCCATAGCCGTAAAATATAATCTACAGATTTACAATTTTTTTTTAATAATTTCGTAACCGAATCTACTGTCATGTCCCCAATACTTGTATAACGGTTAGTTTCGGTTCAGTCCAGCATTAAATTTTATTTAATTTTTAATGAAAATATGGATCTAAATAAATACATAAATAATAAAGACCTTTACCTACTCGAATTAAAGTATTTTTGATTTTGTTATGCCCAAGTATTACAGGTATTTTGAAAACGATACATACACAAAAAACAGATGTTCACAAATTATAAAAATTTTAAAAATGCGGATCTTTTTATTGAGATTAATATACACAATAGAAATAAAAATCAAAATTACTTCTGAAAACCAGGATTACACCTTAACAACATAATTAAATTTTATGCCTGACCGAACCGAAATTAACCGTTATGGATGAATCGGTTTCTAAACGGTTATTTCAGTTGGAATAAATTCGGGTTTTCGGTATCGGTATAATATAAAAGCTTTTTTTCGGTTACGGTTTTAGTTACGGTAGCCAATTTCAATCGGTTAATTCCGGTAAACTATTACGGTTATGGTTTCGGATTTAATCCATGTGTTGCCCCTGGAGCACTTACCGTATAACTCTCGTGGTCTGCGCCGTTGGCCCCTTCTTGTGTGGACGGGGTGTGACAGCCAGTATGCCGCTGAGGGCCACCAAACGGAAGGGGCCCCCGTGGGCGCCCTTCACATAGGTGACCAGCTGTCGAATGTCACCGTAGAGGGCGACATTTTCGGCCGTCTTCAGATCCTTGCTGGCATCCACAAATCTGCTGACCAGCTGCTTGAATACGGCTCCAACGACCTGGCCCTCGGCCCCTCCGCTCATGCCGCCACTAAAATTGGTCGAATATCCGCCCTGACCTGGTACACCGCCAAGATCGGTGTTAACATTTTTATATCCACTCTGACGTTTATGAGCTATTATTGCATCATCATTATATACATATAGATATATATACAACGTACGAGTATTTGATATTTGGTGGTGAGGGGTCAAAAGGGGCACAAGAGGGTACAACTCAAAGGCATTAGCAAAACTCGTCGCATGCAAGAGAAAATCACACACAAAGTACGCAAATTGGTTGCAAATAAGGACAAATGGAAAATGATCAAGATGATACAGTAGAGACTCACAAATTAAAACCCGCGCATGTCTTTTTCCCCAATTCGCGAGGGAAGTCAAGAAAAGAATTTGCAAAATGCGAAAATTTAAAAAAAAAATACAGTCGAACTTCCCTAACTCGAATCACCATTATCCGAGAAAAAAGTTCAAGTTAGGGAGACTTCGAGTTAGGGAAGCAGAATTGTATGAAATTTGCTCGCTATTGCCACTCAATTTTGTTCGAGCTAGAGAAAATTCGAGTTAGGGAAGTTCGAGTTAGGGAAGTTCGACTGTAGTTCCAACAGAATTAACAGTTTTCATTTTTAAATTTAAATTCAAGTGATTCTCATTTGTGAGAGTCTACTGTTTTTTGATATATATAGATGCGCTTGTAATTGGGATTTGTGCACTTAAAGATTCGAATCAAGATTCAGACGAAGCTAGAAACATTGGCATAGTTTTCTTTTTTAATAGCTTGGGCACGATCGCACTTACTCAAGGGGGACAGCAGCGAGCTTGGATCCACGCAGAAGGCTAGGAAGGCATGGAAGTAGTCGATGAGCTCAGGCAACGGCGAACTCTTGACCATTTCCTGTAGAAATCGCTTGGTGCGTTGTCCTGCCTGCCGAAGCATACGCGAGAGAATCTTTTGGCATTGATTACGCAAAAAGTCAGCGGGCGGTCCACGAACTCCTGCAAAGGCAATTGAAATTTATGATCAGTTAAACATTGCAATTATTTAAACTGATTTAAATTTAAATTTAAGTTACATACAGTTTGTAAAGAAACACTTTACAAACCCTTAAAAATGTAATATTTTGACTTTAAATAAGAAAATAATAGCTTATTATATATATTTGGAAAGATCGTTTAAATTCCGATTGAAAAAACTTTACCATAAATTTATATTATTTCTTCGAAATTTGCCTTTTCAAATCTGGCATTTTTTAACGGTCACAGTTGGCAGCCGTGATGTTAATGCATTAAAGCCCAACATTATTGTCAGCTTAATTTTTATCTCTCTTCGTTTTTTGCAAGCATCGGGATCGCTTGAGATTACCTCGCATTGTGAAATATATATTATTATTAATTCCCGGCTCAGTACAGCAAGTGCAATCAATTGCAAAGAAAACCCTAATGCTAAAAGAGACAGGCGTCAAAAAGCTTTACATCTGCAAACATTTCAAGCGATGTAAACACACGAAAACAAAGAAGCCGTAAAGATTTGTACCTTACATATAACGTAAGTTTTCACTACTCTTTCCCAATTTAATCTTGGATATCTTCTGAGTTTATTATAAAATCGTGATGAGATTTCAAGCATACATCGAGACCACAATAACTACTTTACTACGCGTTTATGCGGGCGGACAGACGGACTAAATGAACTTTGATACTGATCATAAATTTGCACAAAACCATTAACAATAATGAAATAAAATTAATATTTTTTATATATAATAGAGATGAAAAAGTAAAAAAAATTTCGTGATAGAAATAGGCTCACCTTCATTGCAACCATGTGGACAGCCCAGCACCTGGAGAGCGCGTCGTGTGATGCCCATGGATATCTCGTGGGCATGCTCGCCTAGCTTCAACACTCCCATTTCGATGAGTAGCTCGCAGATGTTTAGGCCAGCTTCCAGAACACGAAGAGAGCAGACCTGAGAGGGATCGCGCTTAAAGACGCTGCTAACGGCCAGGAGGACAATCTCGTAATCGATGCCGCCGTCGCGTGTTATGTAGAAGGAAGAGCCCGGTGCCTCCGATTCGTCTACTCCCGTGTAATCGATATGCGAATCGGTATGGGAGCGCAGCATTGGACCACGATAGCGGGCGGTGCTGCTGCCACCACCTGCGCTTCCATTTCCACCACCTGCGCCGGCAATGCTGCCTCCATTGCTCAGAGCATCCAGTTGGGAATCGATTGAGCCCTGTCCATGGATGAATATGTTGACGTTGGATGGACAATTCTTCATGGGACTCACCTGACGTTTCATGTAATCCGGGGAAGGGGTGGGCGTGTGCTCCGTAACGGTAATGATGGGATTGCGCGGATAGAAAGCTGTGGAGGATCGCGGGCAGGCAGCTAGTGGTGGCCTTGACACCTTCGGCGGCTCAACGTATCTGTAAAATCTGGTATTTTGTAGGAGACATGCGAGAAGCATTGGTGCATTAAGCATTAGTCAAACGAAAGTGCAATTAACTTGGGAATAAAAGCAAAAAGCTTGAGGGGATCCTTAGGAAATTGATAAGAATTAAGGAATTTAAAAGGTGATAACTGGCAAGCAAGGTGTGATCAGGCAAACTGATAGGTGAGAAGAATTCAGTATCTTTTAGATTTATAAGTAGGATGACTTTAGCTAAAGATAGAGGAAAATGCAGAGATAGGGTATAGAAAGCATAGACACAGTTGGAAGTAAACTTGGAGCATCAAAAGGCTTAAAGAGAAGGCTTAAAAATCAGTTGTAGGCCAAAACTCACCCGCTATCAAGCAGACAGCTGGTTGTTCAGTTTATAAAAGACAGTAAGTAATACATAGTACATATATATTGTATAAACAGACGTAATTGTTAGATTTAAAATGTGAAAAGACTGTCGTTGTGGGAGAAGTTCAGTTGTGTCTTTGTATAAGAGGCCTAATTCAGAGTAGTCGTATGGTATTAGGAATGGGTTTTGGGATTTGCAGTTACCTCAAGCTAGGCATCGACTTTCCTTTGATGAGATTACTGGCTGGCTCTCGGGTGATCATTGAGGCTGATCGCGATAGCTTCTTCTCGCCAGTGTCCAGACTTCGATGATATTCCTAAGCAAAAAAAATTTCAAAAATATCTGTTAGTATATCCAGCATATTAAATTTCACTTGGCTACCAAATAACTTTAACAACACATAGACAGGTTCGATAAACGATCGGGCTAACTGGGTCTTCAAGATCAAAGCATTCACATAATCATAACCATAACCAATCAAGGAACGCGTGCAACGAACTCTCAGAAAAGTTAATGATTGCTATCGGCTTACTGCATGTTGCAGTGGAATCTTGCCATTGGCAGAGTTTGTTTCGAGCCCTACTTTTTCCAGATTCTTCTCCGATTTCGAGAACATCTTTGTCTCGACAAATGCCCTCAGATCGGCCATTTTGACTCGTTTCTTCTTCTCGCTGCCCCGTCGCTCCGTGCTGCTGGGCAAGATCTGGGCATCTTCTGCAAAGATAGAGACCATATTACTCGTATAAGAATGTACTCGTACAAGTTTCAATCTTCTATTTCTCATGCTTACCAACTACACTGGCTGCAGCGGCGGCTGCGGACTCGGGGATTTCAATGTAGTCCTTGACCACGGAACTGCCAGGACTGTCTCGACTGTTGCTTCCCGGGCCCTGGTACAGTGAAATCTCAATTTGTGGTATTGGCAAAGAATTGGATCGCTTTCGCGGCTGATTCAATGTGATGGCAGCTTCTTCGCCAATTTCACTGAGTCTGCAGAAGAAAAGTTATTGAGACACGGTTAGTTATTATTATATTTTTTTTGTTAGTTTCGGACCTGATCCAGGAATTTCTGAAACATGGTTTTGATTCAAACCTTCATTCTAAGCCCAAATTAATGTATTAAAACAAGTGGGAAAGGCTATAGTCGAGCTCCCGACTATAGAAAACCCGTTACTTATTTAAATAAATTTTAAATATTTTTTATGGCATGCTTTTAGGCACTTATAGTACATTGCTTAAAAACTTTAATCTGTCCGATCTTGTAATGATTTATTAAGATCTTAGGCAATAATAGTAGCTAACGTTAATAAATAAAAAAATCCTAATATCTTGAAAACAGTGGGCGTGGTGGCTTTTCGCGATTAAAGGATGCGGAAAGGGGCGTGGAAAAAATTTGAAGCACTTGATCTGCGTTCCAAATTTGGTTGCTCTAGCTCTTATAGTCTCTGAGATCTAGGCCTTCACACGGACGGACATGGCTATATCGACTCGGCTGTTGATGCTCAAAATATATATACTTTATAGGGTCGGAGATGCTTCCTTCTCCCTGTTACATACATTGCAACGAATACAATATCCCCTTTTACTTATTTTTAAGTAACGGGTTTAAAATTAAATTGTTATTGTACCGAGAATGCCGATGGCGTTTTACACAATAACGACGGCAACAACAACACACAAAGGGCTAGATCAGCTTCACAGCTATTTTGTCACTTTTTGGGACTTGGACTTCACAACTGGCTCTGGCGCCTCAAAGATGACATTAGGCTTAGATCGCTGGTCAAGTAAGCACAACGGTACTGATGATAGAGAATGGCATCTCTTGAAAAAGCTGTATACCGAGCCATGCTCCATGCGTTCTGCAAGTGCTTTGTGTGTTGTTGTTTGTTTTTTAGTGTCATATCGACATTACTAGACCTCAAGCGAATTAACACTTACATTAATTAGAATAGAACCTTGCTTAAGCAACTGCTTACCTATTATAAAGATACTGCAAGCTCCAGAAGATGCCTTCTTCCTGCCAGTGGGAAATGAAGAGACAACGTAATACAGCCACATCTAGGAATGTGGCAGCAGAAACATCCGCTTTCAAACTCTCCGATTTATCAGAATCCGTCTCCTTCTCAACGGATGCGCTGCGTTTCTCCTTCATGGAGGCCCCGCGAGTCAGCTCTTGCTGATCGAACTCAAACCTGGTGGAAGGTATCTTCTCTTTGTCCCTCGAGCTCATGGACTGATGACTGCCGCGGCGACTCTGTGCCTGTTGCTGCTGTTGTTGCAACAAACTGGCATCGGCCTTGAAGTCGAATCAAGTCAAATTAAGAAAAGCTTGAACATTTTTTGAACAGATTTAATTGCTTACTGTGAAGAATGAGTTATCCATGAGTTGGGGCGCCGAGGGCAGCCTAAAGATAACAACACGTTCATCCTCAATGCTGGAAGCCTCTTCGGGTATGGTCTCGGGAAAGAATTCCTTGGGTGAAGACACCCAGGAGCCCTGGAAATACTTAAGATTAGTTTGCTAGCCGAAGACCATAAAGGCACGTCTCCTACCTCCTCATCCTGCTGACCATAGTCGGTGATGCCACTCTGGGGCGAGTCCGCCTTGGGAGACATGGCATCCGGTCCAAGAGAGTGCTTGCGACCCTGAAACACATCTGTGGAACCCTTTGGGGTTGGTGCGCAGAGCAAATTGCGTGCCTTGGGCTTCACGGGTGCAGTGAAGCATGGTGCTCCAGGTGCCCGATTGTCCCACATGCCCTGCCACAATTTGATGCCATTCTCGAGACGAAAGTTTTGAAAATCCGATTCCTTCAGATGATGTATAATGGGCGCAAACAAATACACAAATAACTAGGGCGAATAAAAAGATAGATGAATCTTCGAATCCTGAAGAAAACTGAAAGTAGCAGCTACTCACAGTTATTGTTGGCACTGAGAACAGATACTGATCCATTGGCTTGGGCTTGGGCTCAGCCGCTTCGGCCAGACCCAGCTCATCGCCATCCTCATCATCGGCGCACTCCTCTGCGGCATAGAGGAGAATCCATTGCATGGTGTAAAGCAATTTGGTCTCAACTGGCCCAATGGCCTGCATGTCCTTCACGCGGCCTGCAGAAAATAAGGTTGAAAATTGATTGATTGATTGATTGATCAGTTGATTGATTGATCAATTCCGTGATTGATTGACTGTTGCAGCTTACAGTATAACAGTGCAGCGCAGGCATGCATGACGTGGGGCAGGGCGCCTTGTAGGAGACGCCAGCGGGGAATGGCGCCCAATGCCTTGGTCAGCGGAGGCGAGAGACCAAACTGAATGTTCTGCACAAGCACTTTCTCAAAGGACTGTAATGTAGCTTCTTATGATAATTGAATTAATTAAAATCATAAAACGCTACCTTACCTTACAAGCTTCCTTGGATTCCTAGTTTTGGGATATTTTAAAAAAGAATTATATGCATACAATTAGTTGAGTTTTGGATTTCGAGAATGCTTAAGATCAATTGAAATCTAAGTAGCAATGGTACAGCAAATCGAGGTTTCACTTAAGACTAAACACAAGTGAGTAAATACAGTAGTACAACAGTTCAACAAAAATATACAAAGAATCATACTTATATAATACACAGATCAAAATACGGATATATATGTTAATTAATTAGTATAAACTGTACATAACATTTATGACTTACGTGGTGTCCTGGTGCATGTTGACAAAACTACATTCAGATTCAGTTTTCAGATTCAGACAAATTGCGAAAGATTTTACAATGTTAATTTGTACAGTTTGTTTGTTGTTGTTGTTATTGTTATTGTTGTTGTTATGGTTGTTGTTGTTTAAAGCATTTAGTATAATAGGGAAAGTCGTGTTAGTTTGTGAATTGTAGAAAAGATATCGAAAATCGTATGCAAAATGTATAAAGAAAACATCAAACATCAAAAGTTCTGAATGTATATGGAATTTTAATTTCGAATACCATTGAAAATAAAAATGAAAAATGCGAGTAAAAAGAAGAACACACTTAGTATGATTATGGGGTATTCCATATTGGTTGTGCCAATGGTACAGGTTTACACAGTCCATCCTTACAACAAAAACACGCATAGCGAATTTACAGCACATTTCATTTCATTTCATTTCATTTATTTTGGTTAATTTTTTTGTTAAACCGATTTCCATTTCGCTTTGAGATTTATGGCCAAATTGTTGTTGTTGTTGGTTTCATTCATTTCATTCATTTGGATTGCTTTGGTTTTGGCTGAGATACATACCATGCAGCTGGCCTCATGCAGTTTGCCCAGTCTGGGTCTTATGAAGGGGGCAATTTGGCGCCAGAGAAATGTCTGGACGGACACCGGCAAGCCCAGATCCTGGAGGCCATCGTCCTGATCAATGTCAAAGTCATCGTTGTTATTGTTCGGTGTTTGGCTGTTGTTGTTTGCCTGCAAGTTGTTGTTATTCGTGGCATTGGTCACCATGGTGGCCAGCTGGAAATAACAAGGACACACATGCAACATGTTGTGCCAGTTTCAGTTTCAGTTTCAGTGTTAATGTCAGTGTCAGACCCAGAGAGTCATTCATAAAAGTGGCATGCCACAACACATTAGCATGACCTGCCACAGCAACAAGTATTTGCGTGCGCAGGCTCAAATGTCCCGTCTTCTTCCTGCCCACCTTCCCCACCTTATTTGAAGTGTCAACGACTAGGTCAGTGCCAAAACAACATCTCCAGCCTCCAGCCCATTCACAAGCACATCTCGCAATCCCATCTCACAGTCTCGCAGCTGTGCTCTGAGCATTGCCAGCTGCTCCTCGAGTGCTGCCCAGAACGCAGACTCCGCAGCTTCGCTGCTTTCGGCTGAGTTATAGATACAGAACTGGCCTTTTTGGTATACATGCAAATTTGGGCCAAAAAATTTTCACAGACCACCAAAGTCTTATATAACGCTCTGAAAATTTTTCACAGCTAAACTGTATGTTTTCTTTAGCTGCCACAATATCAATTGTTAAACATTTAACACGCAATCAAATCAAATGCCGAGTTTTATGAGCTTGCCAGCAATTGTTTGGCTAGAAGACACACCCAGTTGACAAAAGGGTTTGGCTTTTGGCCATGTCTCAGCTGGCTGTCCATCTAATTGCTTGTCGTTTTCTTTCTGTGGTCTGTCTGTTTTAATTTAATTTGACTTAGTTTTGACTTTTATGAGTTTACATTTATTACAATTGCAATATTTTCACAATTTTTAGCACTTTTTTTTTCTGTCTTTTGAGGGAGCTCACCTTGATTTGAGTTTGTGGCCAGTTTCGATAACGTTTACGGCTGGAGCGTTCAGATGCAACTGGAGCAAACGTCGCGTCGTTAACTGACTACCGATTCACATCGTCGTTATCCTTGTCTCTCGGTATGTTTCTCGTCGTTGGCGGCGCACGCACACACATCCCCATTAAGTATACGCACAGCCACCCCCAAAGGGCTGTTCACACATACAGGGTGCTCAGTCACAAAAGTGCAGCACTCAGGCAGCTTATCAGCGTCATTTTCGCTTGATCACCCTGTACGTTTCGCGCACTTATCCATTGATAACAAATAACGTTGCCTTTGTGAGGGTTGAAAATTGCGTATCCGTCGTGTGTTTCCAATTGATGTATGTCAACATCGCCTTTATATGGCACAGTGTCTGCTTCTAATGATAATTATTACTCAAGTCCTTTTCTATAGGTAGAGTATGAACAAATAACAAATAGGAGAGAACAGGTTAGCGAAGAGTCTCGTAACTAAGCAAGGTTGAAGTCATACTGAAATGCCTATAAATATATAATCCTCATTTAGGCATTCATATTACATTGTTCTTTATCAATGAGATGCGCACTTCCATCTGCGCAGAGTTGGCCTCCTTAACAGCTGCTCGACTAAGAACACAAACAATGTCAGTCATCATCTGATGCCCCAAATCCACTCTCGACTAGCAACAAGTCGTTGCATGTTGCATGCCGTGTCTATCAGAGAGGCTGCGCAGCAAATTGCCGAGTCAAAGTTTGCAATGAGAGAGAGAGATTTGAGATGAGCTTCTGTCGGGCCGAACAGCTGAGCCGGTAACTCAAAAACTGGGTCAAAAAAGAGCACGTCGCACTTTCATAATCTGCTGTCAAGGACAAGGACTGCAGATGCAAACAGCGGCCGTTTAATTTCAATTTATGCCTTTTTTGGATTTTTATCCATACTTAATTTGCCAGTTCTATATTGGAAGATAAGAATCCAAGTACATATGTATATAAGTATGTGTTTAGAAACAGCCCACATGAATATGCGCTGTACATTATTGCTCTGAATACATTTGGTGTATCTGTGTCATAGTTTTTATAAATAGCACGCATTAAAATTGTTGTAGACACAAATACAATTGGATGCCCGAGCGCTAGTAATACGCCTTCTATGTAGATGAGAGAGACCCGAGGTGCTGCGAGAGTGTGAGAGGGAGAGAGCTATACAGGAATAGGATTGTTCGCCTAAAACCAAAATATAGAATATAGAAAAATAAAACAAATATTACGCATGTTGAACGACTTTCAGGTGTTTATGCTAGCCATAGAATACTCGTCGCGACGGCAGCAAAAACATTTTGAGTGATAACATGCAAAGTTCTCAAAAAATAGAAAAATTTAAAAATCCGATAAAATGCGCTTGTCTTGCCAAATACGCGATCACGGTCGCTTTATGCCTGAATATATGTATCAATAGCTACTAGATAGATAGATAAAGAGCAGAAAGATTTCTGGGTCCATACATCTATATGTCGGATCGAAAATTGTATAGAAGTTGTTCCTGGGGAGATAACAACAATAAGCCACAATGTTACCCAAAAATATTATCTGCCAAATCATGTGTAACATCAAATGATATTCAACACTATGCGGCTGAGAATGCCACAAGTGATTATTATTTTGCATTCACATATAGGAAAAATAGAAAAACAAAAAGAAAAATCTTAAAAATAGACTAGCCAGAGAGTCCGAGAACTGACAAACTGCTTTCCAAAGAGAATCGTCGCATAGTTCGAGATACATAAAGGAAGAGAGAGAGAGAGAGAACATAAGTACGCGAGGGCAAATGAAAATGCTGCCCAGATGAAAGTAAATTCATGCCAGCATAAGTTACATATACACACAAATATAGTGTATACAGTGTGTGTATATTGAGCAGCCTTGCATAGGAAAAGCGATTGAGAATTTGGTTATTCTGTGAGTGCGTCTGTATTTGAATGAGTGCGTGTGTATGTGTATTTGTATCTTTGTGTGCGTTGGTTAGAATCGCCGCTGGCTATCACCTCAGAATTACCTTGCCTTGCTGCCACTGACGAATAGCGTTCAGTCGAGACCGAGCTCATCCGCGATACAGTTGCTTTTCGCATTCAATAGACAAAATGGTGAGTGCCGTCGTACATTGGAAGGGAAAACCTCTTGCGATCTATCCGTTTTAAAATGTGTGCAAATACTTGACTCGAATGTATTATAAAATATTACTTTCTTTCTACTATCCAAACGACAGGCTGATGTTCCAAAGCGTGAAGTTGAAAGTAAGTTGAAACCGAATCGAGAACAGCACAAGGATTATAACTCTAACCTCAAATCAAATCAATCAAAATACATGCAAAAATCTAATATAGATAATTAAAAAAAAAACAATTTAATAACTACCATATCAAATATAAAAGCCACACGTCGACTGCGAAAAATAATAATACATGAATTCCATTCAAAAAAGTAAAATGTATCTCAAAAGTGATTACATAATGTGCGCGTGTGAAGTACATATAAAACTATATATATAAGCATACAACTCAATAATGTTATAGAGAAAATCGTGGGTACAGCTAATATATGCATCAAAAAGTTAAATACGTTTCGTAATCGTCCCGAATACATCAAAGATACATACATACATACATATAAACACAAATATATATTACTTGCGGAAAACTTTCATAAAAATGTCTAAGGCTAATCCTCATAATTAAATGAAAAGATTGAGAAAATCTAATGCAATGGAAAATTTGTAAACATCTATTATAAATTTAAATACATATGTTCAGACGTACATATACATATGTATGTGTATTTATATGTACATGAGCAACGATCGCTCTGAATGTTCGGGCAGAGCACACGATCTAATTTTGGCCAAGTTATTTCTTTGGATTTATTTTCGTTAGAACGCACTAGGCGCATGTATGTGTGTGTGTGTGAGTAGTATAGACGAAGGCGTTCGGGTGTCGGATTACGTATACGAATATGTATGAATGTGCTTCGTGTTGGCAACGCTCCCACGCACATACACACACATACGCTCACATACACCCATAGCCATGTCAAGATTTTCGTGATGACCAAAAATGTGCGTACCCTTAATTTCAGGGTTATTGAATTGACCTCATTCGACTGAATATCAAATAAATAATTATATACACTGAAAAAAAAGACCACTTTCTAAAATCAAGAACATTCATCTTAAAAATTTTGGTCTTGAAATAAGAACATTTTAAGACCAAATTACTAAAACTAAGAATATTAATCTTGAAAATCGTAAATTCTTAATATAAGAATAAAATTCTTAAATTTAAATATTTCGTTCTTAATATAAGACCATTTTAAGACCAAATTACTAAAACTAAGAATATTATTCTAAAAGAGGATAAGTTCTTAATATAAGAATAAAAATCTTAGATCTTAGATCTTTTTCTCTCAAAATAAGAACAAAAATCTTAAAATGTTTTCACTTCTTGAAACCAATAATTCACAACTGGTTCTGGCTTCTCAAAGATGACATTAGGCTTGGATCGCTGGTCAAGACAGCACAACGGTACTGATGATAGGGACTGGCATCTCTTGCATCAGCTGTATACCGAGCCATGCTCCTTGCGTTCTGCAAGTGTTTTGTGTATTGTTTTTGTTGTTTAGTGTCATATCGACATTACTAGACCTCAAGTTAACTAAAACTTACTTCATGATTCTTAAATTGTTAGGAAGCTTAATCTTAATTTGAGATTTTTTGTCTTGAGTATTCAAAACTTTTTGGTCTTAAAATAAGAACACATAATCTTAAAAAAATAATAAGTTTTATTCTTATAATAAGATTTGTGGTCTTAAAAATATAAGAAAATTTATGGTCTTAAAAATAAGAACTTGGTCTTAATTAAAATGTTCTTAGAATCAAGATGTGTTTTCTTACTTCAAGATTTTCATGTTCTCGACGCATTTTTTAGACCAATGTTCTTAGTTCTGAGACCAAAATCTTGATTTTAGATCCTTTTTTTTATCAGTGTACGAGCATAAATCAATTAAAATAACTGAATAATTCGAACAACAATTGAAAGTTATTGCAATGATGTTATCTAACTGGAATAATTTGATTTTTTTAATTTGATTTTGTTCAGATGTCGAATTCGTTTTCGAAGTTATGGGCTCTCCCGGTGAGGGCATTGATGCCTTCGATCTAGGCGATGCCCTGCGCGCTCTGAACTTGAACCCCACCTTGTCTCTGATCGAGAAGATGGGTGGCACCAAGAAGCGCAACGAGAAGAAGATCAAGTTGGACGAATTCCTGCCCATTTACTCTCAGGTCAAGAAGGAGAAGGAGCAGGGCTGCTATGAGGACTTCATTGAGTGCTTGAAACTGTACGACGACAAGGAGGAGAACGGCACCATGCTGCTCGCTGAATTGCAGCACGCCCTGCTGGCTCTTGGTAAGTTTGATTGAAATTTCTTTTCGACTCGTTGATCATAACATGACAATCACACTGCCTTCCTCCATTAGGTGAGAGTCTGGATGACGAGCAAGTGGAGACTCTGTTCGCTGACTGCATGGATCCCGAGGATGATGAGGGCATGATCCCATACTCTCGTAAGTTTCACGGATGAGTTGTCCGTCGTCAATTGATTATGTGTACAATTCGAGTGTCATTTTGTAAATGTCAAACATATTTGTTATTTGTATTCTTTACATGCACCTTTTGTCTACGCACACACCAATTACCCGACACCAATCAATCAATCAATCAATATGCACCTGCACTCTGCGAAACTCTGTGTTCGATTTGTCAATGTGTTCGCACATACTCACACACAAACACCTCCTCGCACACCACAAACCAAACACACACACACACCACGCACGTGACGTCTCTGTTGTGTTTTAAATGTGACCGATCCTGTAGAGTTCATCCAGCGCTTGATGAGCGATCCCGTCGTCTTCGACTAAACAGTAAGTTGTCGAAATGTCAATCCATCCAATCTCTGTGAATTCGATATTATGAACATAATCTGATAGTAATACTCTCTTCTTTTCTTTACATCTTATAGCATTCCTCGCAAGAATGTGTGACAGACCAGATGCGCTATAAATAGTTATCAACAACAATAACAACAACAAAACAACAACAACACCAAATAAATTTATAGCAACAGCCATTCTCCATAGATGTTATATTCATCGCTAACTCTCTCTATCTCTCTCTCGTATATTATTTTAATTAAAATTTACTTCTGCTACTACAACTGCAAAATTGAACTTCAAGATAATATTATTTTTTAAAAAATAAAAAAATTTAAATTATAAAAATAATGAAAAAAAACTGAAAAAATAAGTTTGCTGTTCATTTTCTCTGAAGGTAGTAATACCCATTGTTTTTTAGTTGCAATTGCAAAAACCATATTATATATTTTTGTTTTGAAAGACGCAAATAAACTAAGTAGCAAAACCAATGCAAGTGCTGAAAAAAAATCAGAAAATCTTCTTAGGGCATAAAAACTGATTGTTTGGGTCTGTCACGGAATCCTCATAGCACTTGAATTGGGACATCTAATAATTCCGCAAAGACGCTGTATGCAAATTTCTCTGACTGAAAGTAAATTTCAACAAAATTAATCATTTTTATCATTATACAATAATTTAATTCAATTAAAACAAAGTTTATGCCACTTCATTAATATTAAAAATTCATTCAATTTAAATCAATAATTTCAACATTTAATTTAAACTATTAACCAATATTTCGAAACTTGAAAGCATTAGTGGCTTGGTTTCAATAATTTCCATTGGGAAATTATTTAAAAAAAATTTGAAATAATTTTAATTAAATTTATTTAAATATAAATTAATAAACACAAAACTTATAAAATTAAGACAGAAAAAACAGGGATTCCGGTAAAAAATCAATCCGAAACGGTGTTAAAAGATCGGTAATCTCAGAATCTCATTAGCCGAGTAAAAAATACTTGATTCAAGGTAGATATTTCAATTTCTAATCCACAAATATTTTGATAATCGGGGGACTACAAATTTTTTGCAGGTTTATTAAATGTTTTGGCTTTTTGAACTGTTTCCTTAATTCTGAGTATTTGCTTTTCATCCGCAAATTGTTTAAATTTAACAAGATTATCCTGAACACAAACTTAAATAAAACGAGCGCACTGGACCGCAAAATACCCTGTAGATCACGCGAATGATGTTTGGCACGCCAAAAACATTTGAAGATTTGAAGAGTGTAATAAACAAACAACGATTGTTTATTTGGCGGAACCTCCGTTCCGTACTGTGTTTATTATGAATGGAATCTTCGTATTTATAACAAATAGAATTATACCTAAATACATTTGGTTCTTAGGTATCTAATTAATGTAGGTTGGGTATATGATATTATATGTGGCTCAACTGCTGACAACAGTGGAAGAGCCCAGGTGTATGTAGTATACATGTTTACACTATTGCGTATTCATTTGGAATACTCTACATAGTACTGGGTATACTACAAGAGCAACAATTTTCATACTTATCCTTTGTTATCGACCAATCGTTTCTATGACAGATACATAATTATTTTAATAAATAAGTGATTTTAACCAATTTGCATTGCAAAGTAAATATAAAATGAATTAAGCAGGGACCGCAAATAAGAGTTATGAGAAACTGGATAAACTTTTATTTTAAATTTTTATTTAAAAATTATAGAATAAAAGTTATTTTTCAATTTTTATAATAAAAATTAAAAATAAAAGTTATTTTTCAATTTTTATAAAAAAAATTGAAAACAAAAATTACACTATTTTACAAAATACAATTTTTTTTTTGCAAAGTGAATGAAAGTATTTTTTTTTTATGGACTTTGGCCTGCTAAACACAAAAATGGCATTTAAAACATCTGTCCATCCATCTGTCGATGGATTTGCATAAACTATACCTTATTTTCTTTGAAACAGTATCAGCTTTACGATTAACGACTAAAAAAAATTTTATCTAATTGATTTCTATTTTTTCCAGGACGATATGTTAGCTTTCAAACTCAAAAAATCACAAAAAACGCCCATTTTCGAACTTTATAAGATCGCTAGCACCTGAACTGCTGAACCGATCTTAATACTCTGCGGAAGAAAGTTGAAGAGAATTAACTTACCTTTAATTTGAGTGCTTGGTTGGCAAATTCGAATAAGCAGATTTGGAAGTATACTCAAAAGTGTTGGAGTAACCTCAAAAATTCGAAAAAATTCTAATATTTCGAAAACGCTTCCAAAAAAAATTTTTTAAATGCCATTTTCGTGTTTAGCGGGCCAAAGTCCATAAGAAAAAAATACTTTCATTCACTTTGGCTGTAAACTAGTGTTATTTTTCAATTTTTATTTTAGCAATTGAAAATAAAAGTTATTTTTCAATTTTTATTATAAAAGTTGAAAATAAGAATTATTCTTCAATTTTTATTATTAAAGTTGAAAAATAAAAATAGAATACAAATGTCTTTTGAACCGGAAGGTGTATTTCATTCACAAGGGGGTGGTGAGGGGTTGGAGGGTGACGTTGCTCCGACTCTCCTTGGCTATGACTTTGTATATACATGTCACTGTTGGAAATACGCCTTCCAATTCAAAAAACATTTACAGTAAATTTTTATTTTTCAACTTTTATAATAAAAATTGAAGAATAATTCTTATTTTCAACTTTTATTTTCAATTGCTAAAATAAAAATTGAAAATAAGAGTTAAATTATAATTTTTAAATAAAAATTGAGATTTAATTATTATTTTATAATTTTTTTATTTAGATCGAAAAATAAGAGTTATCATTTAATTTTTTGGATACAAATCAACAAATAACTTTTATTTAATAATTTATATTTTAAAAATTATAATCGTTACGGTCCCTGGAATTAAGTAACTATTAATTATATTTATGGCAGCAGACACACAGTGTATATCACAAAATTATTAATATCTTCGCCATGTACATATGGCTCAATCGTGTTGAAATTTGATGATTAGTTTGTAGACATGATCCCACATCTGTTGATATAAAAAACATAACATAAAACACAAAATTAAAGGTGATGTCAGTTTATGATCGAATTAAGCCTTCTTTTGCCTGACATTATGGGCAATCTTCATTCTACATTTTTCTCAACTGTTTAAACCAGCGGTGGGCTCGAAATCTGAATTCGGGTGCACAACAATAGTAACAACTACAACAACATCAACAGCGAGTCTTTTGAGTCGCTTGACTTTTAGATTGAGTTATTTTCTATGTATGTTAATAAATCACAGTAAAATTAATTTAAATCAAAGTAAGTAGAGTAGTCGAAAATGCAATACGTATTAAGTCTCAGTCTTAGTTGCTATTCCAAATTCTTGATCTAATAAATTCAAATCAAAAAATGTTGGATACCATTTTTAAAAATGTAATTTTTTAGAAACGTGAAATTGTTTTGAAATTAGTTTAGTGAGAAAGCCAAACATAATTTGCAACAGATGGCGCTGCTGCATAAAAGCTTTTGTCAGAAAAGCTCAACTGCTTTCCCCTGCGAGTGTACTAAAAAGCTTCAGCGCAGCTTATGCGTCTCCCGAGTACGTTAATTAGGAATTTCAACGAATGGAAAATCAGTTGAAAACGAGATAACGGACGTTGAAGATACAAAGCGCTCCGCTGACGCTTAAAAGTGGGAAAAAAATTAAAAACACATATAATTAATCTATCCACAACAAAGTGCAGGAGATGCAGCATTATTATTGTTAAAGATAAATATATGTTGTATATATATTTATTGTTGGCCGATTTTCAAAACACCTCTCTTTCTTTTTATTTCTCGGCAAGTGCATTAGAAAAGCAAATAAAGCATTCCAAACGTAACAAATTATAAAAGAATTGTGAAAACAAAAAGAAAACGGTGCAAAGTGCGAAGCAAATAGAAAAAAAACGAGTACACACAAAAGTCTCAGCAAACGAGAAAAGTTAAAACGCACATAAGAGTCCTGGTCTGAGTGCAGTGCTCACAAACACACACACACACACACTTATATACATACTCACATACGCATACACTTTCAATATGGCGGATGTCATGGAGAAAAGCTCTGTGCTGGAAGCTGCTGTGCCAACAATGGGCGACCCGCGCCCAACGCAGCCGCTGCAACAGGAAGTGCAGCTCCAACAGCAGCCGCTTCCACAACAACATCAACAACAACAACAACATCAACAACAACAACAACAGCAACAACAACAGCAACAACAACCACCGCAGCAGCAACAACAACAACCGCAGCAACTAAAAGTTGAGCCGGCTCAAGCGGCTCGCGCTGGACACGAGCAGAAAGGTAAGGGCCAATGACTCCACGGGGGAGAATTACGTATACGCCGTGTATACATTCAGAAAATCAATTAGCCAGAGTTGCACCTTTAACGTATGTATCTATGGCTCAATTATACAAAGTGTGGCATCGGCACACCCCAGGACTTCAGGACATCAGGACATTGATGGTTATGTGAGCTGAACATGCAGCTCTTGGCCGTCACGTCATTCTTCGTGCGCAGACCTGCGGCTTATGTATTATACGAGTAGCTTGTGGCTGTCAGCCGTTATGCAAATAGATTTGTGTTTTTGTTTTTTTGTTTTGGTTTTGCTCTGCCTTGACACACTGTTTACACAACTGTCGACATCAGCGTCGCAGCAGCTTGATTACAGTTATCAAATCCGTCTGAAGAGCGAGTGTTTGCTATTCACTTCCAAGTCAGCCAAAGGATGTGCGCTATTGTCTCGCCGGTCCGATGACCTGCAACCGTGGCAAAACTTTTATTTGTACCTAATGCCCAGTCTCCCAGTTATGCATTGTCTATGGGACAACAGCGATCATATCTAACAGAATCAGATGACGAGGCGACGTTTTGTGATAGATTAAATTTATCAGCAACAACAAAATGAGCTCACGCTCTATTGCCACTGTTCCAGATGCTGCTGCTGTTTGTGGTCGCTCTGCATGCTCGAATGACCTCGTTTAAATTAATGTCAATATGCGCATGTTTTGGCGATGGTATCTTAACTTTGTCATCCAGCTTATCTCTTTAAACTGAATACAAAACTAGATATCAAATCAGGTATAAGTATTGTTAATTCAATCAATAGCTTTGGCAATTTTTGGCTAAAATCAAATGGAGAACAAGTTAACGAAATTATAACTAAGCAAATTGTTGACAAAAGGAGACTAACAATAAACTATATACAGTTTGAATCTACATATTTTAGAAAAAATTTATATTAAATCAATATATAATAAAAAATATATATATTTCTTGAATAAATATATTTTATATGAATGAATGAACAATAATATATTTTAGCTCAGGTCTTTTTCTATATTAACGATATTTTTTTTTCTGAGGATAATTGTTTTTTATTTAATATTTAATTATTTCTATGCATGCTTTAGCTACAGCATTTCTGCTTTAACATTGACGCGTTAGTCACAACAACAAATTTTATTAAATTAAAAATCAAGTAAAAACAAAAACAAAATAGAGAAACCAATGTGTATTGATTTCAATTAAATTGTGAAGGAAGACCTTAGTTTAAGCCAACGAACCCATCTGTCCACTAAATTTTGAAATCTTGTTGCCTTGATTTTATTTAATTTTGAATCATATTTTTATTCTATCGCTCTCTCCCTCTCTCTCTCTGCTACATTGCTCTCTTTTTAATTTAAAAGTCTATTTAACTTGCAATTAGAGTATTTTGGTTTGGTTTTGACACAAATTTAGACGAAAAAAATATTCTTTATTATTATGCGGCACACACACACTCACACAGAGATGTGTTGCAGATACACCCCTGTCGCTGATTAAATCAAGTGCTCAAACGTTTAACTCAACTGCAAACCGGCTCTGTTAAGTAATCATAAACAAAACTAGCAACTACAATACCTATTGTTTTAGCACATAACCTAACAGCAAAAGCTAAAAGTAATAAAAATAAATAAATAAATATAGTTGATGATTGCTATCAGTGCCCCTCATCTCATCTGGCTGCGTCTGTTATTCTCTGTCATTCACATGAAGTCATCAGCCCCAGACAACGTCACCTGCTTCTCAGCACAGTTTACAATTTACATCATAAATTGTCACTTACAGGGTATACTATATATTTATAGATCTATATGCTGTACTTGTGTTCCGATTAGCTTTATCTGCAACGCTGATAACAAGTGTTATACCAACTTGCAGTTCTGTATCTGCACAATTTCGATTATTGTAGATAGGTTTGAACAGGTTTTTTCTATGTCTTTCTCTTGCTTATGTCTCTGTTGCCCCACAGAATTCTCTACCCATAACTGCTGATTGCCAATGAGAGCTCAGAGAGAGACACAACCGCTTTATAAATAGCCAACTTTGGCTGCATTTCTGTCACCTTTTAATTAACAACAAAACGCAGCCAGCTGAGCGATAGATTTTCATTTGCATTTGCGTTTGCATTTTATTTTCATTTTCCTTTGCGATTGCAATTGATTTTCTTGCTTTTCTTTCTGTCTTTCTTCAGTCGCTTTATTGGGGGCGTGCTAGTTTTACAATTTCTTAAAAAAAAATAGTAAAAACAAAAATGAACAAAAAACCAACGGCAAAAGCATCTGGCCGTTAAAACGACTCGGCTAATTGTTACGGTTTCCGTCAATTACCAAACACTTAGTGCCATATTTGTGTTAGCGGCTGCCACGCCTTGTGTCGCAAGCAAATGAAGCACGAAAATCTATCAAAGATTTCACTACAATTTCCTAATTATGCGTGGTCCCTTTTTTGGATTTCAGTGATTTATTTGGCTGTCCATTAATTAAATCATTCACTCATGTCTAACTAATTGAAAAAAGTCAATGCTTAAAGAATTGCTTTAAATTTAAGGATAGATTTATATATATTCTCAAGAAGGCTACAGCCATACTCATCTGTCTGCTTTAAAGTCAGTTTTTCACTAACTAGCAATGATCAAAATTTAGAAACGTTCGATTCCATGCTTCGAGCATTAGAGAAAGATTTCGATTAGGTCTGAAGACTGGTTTTAAATACCTATTAAAGCAAGGATTTGATACGACCCTGGGTTTTATTTGTTCACTTTAATTTCTCAAAAAGAGATATTAGCTCAAAAGTTAGATCGATTAGAGTAATCTGACAATTATTTTCATTATTATTTTTACACTATTTCCAAGCTAAAACATAATTATAGTTAGTAAAATATAAAAAAACATCAAGTCTGAAAAAATTACCACCAAAATTGTGGTAAGGTCTTGGTAGTGGAGCTAAATAAAAGTTCGGCTTGCGAGCCTTAATATTATTGAAATAAATAAAAAAAATATTTTTTTTTTCTTTAAATTTTTTAACATAAAAATTTAAGTTTTAAAATATGGTAATGATTTCAAAATGAACTACTCTATTATTATTTATTATTCTGAAATAGGGCGTTAAAAGAAAGCTTGTAAGTTAACTATACCTATTTGTTTCTTACCGAACCTAGTTATTGTATTACTCAGTTTAGTTCATCAACCTAATGCGTGAAAATGTACAGCTTCGTATCAGATCGGGTTTCGGTTAATTTCATTGGAAAATTAATAGGCTTGTCTGATTTTCGTTATATTTTAAATTAAAATCATGGTCTAGTAAAATTTCAACCAAGGGATATTTTAGAATTTGACATTTAGTTTTAAAAATTTAGCATCAGAATATCTTTAAGTTATACGCTCTTCTTACATTTGAACTGTCTTTTCCTTTACCTCTAATGTACGTTTACTTAAAGTTGCATAAAAAAAAAGGTGTATTTTGAATAATAAAACAAGAAAAATAAGTCAAAATAGAGCGCGTTACTTGAAAATTTAAATCACCCATAAACTTTTTTACAAGTATCCCATATAAATGAGAATTAATTTGATAATAGTTTATAATTAAAAAGAACGTTAACTACAAATAAAATGCGCTGTGTCTTAAAAAGTGTCCGATGGTATTGAATTAATAAGTTAAAGCGCATTTTTTGCAAAATCGTGTTATTTTAGCTATGCCAGTCTTGAAATAAAAATTGATATATTATTTATTAATGGAAAATTAATTGATTTAAGTAGTAGAATCATGGCTCGAGTAACAGAAATCACGCAACTGGGACAACTGTGGCATAAGATTGACAACTGACTCAAAAAGTTCACGAGTGTGTGCAATTTGACCCTTGATAACAACATAATTTGCATACAAATTAAAGAGCGGGAACTGAGAAAGAGAGGGGTGGTCCACTAGATACGAGTAGTAGTTGCAGTGTATTGTAGTTAGAAGCGCTGCAATTCAAGTCAAGGTGCAACAATTAATATGGACAAGGCGTGCGACGAGCATTTATTAGGCTGTGATTTGTGTTGTTTGTGTGTGTGCCAGGTGAATGCTAATGTCGTCTGGTTGAGTACGGAATGCCGCAAGCTTTTGCCTTATTAATTAATTAAATTTTTGGATGTGGCATTTAAAAGTTTGATCAATAAAAATGTATGCCAGAGATTAATAAAGACGCCAAAGTAGCTTAACCAAATACACTCATATTTGTATGTATACATATAAATGTCAGAGGGGGATGAGAGGGTGGGTGAGAGTTGACTGGGTGTTGGCTTAATTGTTTTCCTCAACAAAGTGTCGCTTGGCACGCAAATTGCGAGGTCCTTCGATAGAGTTTCCCCAGTCGCCAAATGGCCACCCATTGAACACCTATTGACAGTTCATTAAACTTGCCCAAATCGCTAGGATTGCGCTGATTTCATTTCGATTTTTATAGCCATGGATCATTTGCACTTTCGCCCGTTGCCCGGGGACTTGTCAAGTGTCTTCGGTGTCTTCAGGGAAAACTAGGGGAACAGGGGGATCTGGGGGATATGGTCGGATCATGGAGCGGTTGGTTACCCAATGGCTCCGCATTTGGTAGCCGTCGCATAATTTGTAATTCTTGTTGTGGCCAGTCCATATTTGTGATGACGCGTTGTCGCCAGTTTTGGCCACACTGCGTGCGTGCGGCAGTTGCCACATTTTGTGGCAATCAATAACCGAAGTGCGTCAAAATAACAAATGTTAAAGTTGTCTACCCACCGACTAGTTATACATAAACTTCAGAAGTCACACGCAATATGCGATTTATGATAAATTCAAATTTTGATTATATGTTAAATAAAGCGCCTTTTATTTAACTTCCCAGTGATTCATCTTTTGCTCTGCAGTTTCAAAGGGCTGAAAGGAGGCAGCACAAGGGGGTTGCATACATGCGCAGTTCATTCTATTTTTTTGTACTCATCCTTAGAGATTCCTCAAGTGTCACTTGTGAAATGCATCAACCAAAATGTGGCATAAACTCATTTCTATGTTCCACATAAAATAATCAATGAGTCTGTCGAACGCAGTGAAAGGAAAATGTCCATACACAAATACATATAGTACGCTTCTACATATGTATATCTATGTAATGTATAAAATGTATATAAATGTGACCAAAGGGAAGCCAACAAAAAGAGGCATGCCGATAGATACTGAACACAGCGGCAGCGTCGCCCCTGCGCACCCCCAAAGACAAAAACACAAGCAAAACAAATGCTCAAGAGAGAGGTGGCGGCTTCAGTAGCAGCAGTAGCAGAGCAGCGACAGAGCAGCGGCAGAGCAGCGACAGAGCAGCGGCAGAGCAGCGACAGAGCAGCGACAGAGCCACCCCCGGTAAATGCGGATGGTCGTTGTTGCTGCTGCTGCTGCTGCTGCTTACAAATCTTCCGTTATGTTGTTTGTGTGAGTACAAGCAGAATTTTAGATCATTTCCCCTGCGCACTCAGCTTTTAGAACAACTGCTGTGCATTTAGGGTTAGCAAGGTTTCATACCTTTTGTTAGTTTAGGCACAAACTATAATTGGTACTCTGAATAAATGCCCGCTAGATGGCGCTTTAATCGAATCAAATTGTATGTGAGCTGAAATTGTAAATTTATTTTTCTTTTTTTTATTTGCAGGTAAATAAGAAAATTCAAACATTTCACAATTGCTTTTTTCAATGGCTTCTTAAATTGGTATGTAAACTATATTTGCTAATTAATTAAAGAGAACCCACGTGTGTATACATTGCAATTGGAATATAATCAAAGGTAAAAATAGTCCGCATAGTCAGCAGTTACAAAGCTGCATCCTTAATTAGAAATGTAACTAATCCTAGTTGAGTAAAAGAAAAAACACCAGTACGAGGTGAGCACGGAGCACAGACAGAATAACCTTGACAATCGAATGAGCGACTAACGCGACGATAACAGGGCCAACAAGGCAGACATTAAGTTAACGCAACATGCAATAGACGCCTCAGAATAAACTGTCTGCACACACCACCCACTCCCCCACCCCACAGAGGATAGATACAACTTTGACTTACTTGTGGGACTACGCTGCGTATGCAGAATGTGGGGCTTGCGTGCCGCTTGACTCTAAATATACAACAATTAGTTGCAAATCATGGAACCTATGACAACAACACCTGAATAATAGACAAAGTGTAGTAAAAATTGTATACTCACAATGCGATGCGTGACAATCGGTGCCTGTGGCGCCTCGAGCTGATTTATATGACTGCGAGGGCTGCCCTGAAAGTAACGCCAAAACCTTAATTTCTATCGTAATAACTTAAAAATGTCTTTCACATTCAAATATGCACGGATCAAGGCTGAAAGCAGTTATAAAATAGTTTATTCGTATATTGCATCAGTTAGGCTCAGGTGTTTTTCAATATTGGTTTGGTGCCTCGACTGCAATATTTTAATCTATTATCTGGCAGGATGATTGAGTTTGCATTTGTGAAAAAGCTAAACAGCAAGCACATTCTCAAGTCAACACTGTCGCCACATTTGCTACTGCGTCGCAGCCACACTCGTTCTCTATCATTTTCAGGAAGTGGACGCCAGGCGGATAGCAGATCCCTAGACAACATGGAACCGTCTGATTTTAATGTTAACATTGATAACAGCACCACAGATGAGTTCAGTCACGAGGAAGACGAGACTGCTAGACAGAAGATGGCCGATTGGATCGATAGACGAGCGCGCATTTTCTTCCCGGTTTCATTTTTGGTCTTCAATCTGATATTTTGGACATTGGTCTACTTAAATATTTAAGTCGACATTTAGTTTTTTCATAGCTATTTTTTATACCTTTAATTTTTTTTTGTAGTTATTGCTAGGTAAATTACATATATACATTTGTATCTATTTGTATGATTTATCAAATGTGTACAAGCTACTTACAATATAAAGAGGTTTGTAGACTTTTCAATAATAATTCCATTGAAAGTTATGTAACAAACTGAATTTAATTTGTCATCAGTTCGTTTGTGGATTGATTGCAAAGATTAAATAGTCTAAGCGGCAATACACGTACACAGTTCTGAGCCTCATTAGCGCATTGAATCCGATGGAATATTTGAAACGTTTTTGTTGTTGATAAAAGTGATAAGCTTTTGGAGCGACCCTCGTATATACACATAATTTGTATATGGCTGTTAATATTGGAACAAGCCCGATATTGCACAAAGGCGCTTCTAATGCGCCCCCTGTGCTCATTAAATTAATCAAGCCAAATGAAATCTGCATAAAAAACGAAATTGCGACTGTGCCAGGATACGGATCAGGGTATGGGTAAGGGCATGAATACGGATACGGGTCCAAGTCCTTGCCTTATTGTTGGCGTGTCGAATTTGCATTTCTGTACGGCGCCCAACTAATAAATTTGTATGTCAATAGAATATGCCAAGACGGTGCGCCAAGTCGACTCGAATTGAGTCGAGTCGAATCAAGTCGAATCAAGTCAGGTCGCTGAATCGCCAGGTGAGCGAGCCTCGAACTGCGCAAGGACATTTGCGACCGTTGCGAGAAGTTTACGAGCCGCCCAGCCAAACTTTAGGCGGGCATTCGATTCGGCAGGGGAGCGTAGCATTCATACTATCAAAACAAATTCTAAGTATTGTAATTCGAAATTTTTCAAAGCAAATAAAAGTAGTCGAGTTTTAACACTCGCGCCAAACAGAACGCAGCGGGCGTGCTAACTGAGAAAAAGGACTAAACAAATAAAGGAGCCAACTTCAAGTGGTCTAAAAGTGAATGAAAGAAAGAAATTAATAATCTAAAGAAATCATTTTCATATGAAACATACAAGTGTGCTCATGTTAAAAGTGTTTGAGTGAAATTTGTCAAACTATTTGATTGAAAGGATAACAGCTACGCAGCAGACACGAGTATCCTTGTGGTGAGCACAGAGTGCAAAGTGCAAAGTGCATTATCCTTTGCATGGCCAAGTTATTGCCCTTTGGCTGGGAAAATCGATAAAATTGCATGGATTTACTACAACTTTTTGTACTCAGTGTGAATGTGTGTGTGTGTGTTGCTTTATGGCCAACTGCAACAAATGATAATAAGTCCGTGTGGCATGTAAATGCTGTCAGTGATAAGATCACAACTGCATTGCCAGCAAAACTTTTGACAACAGAATTCAATTCGACTTTTGTTTTGCTCGTTTTAGCCAAAGTTGTAGTTTGCTAACAATTGTGTCGATGCCTGAAGCTCTAATTGAAATGGGCTTAGATGTGTGGCGAACGGGGCAGTGGCAGGCAAATGCGCAGTCATTGCGACATCGAGTATACGTACCGCCAGCCGCCATTGTTGATAATCAATTTGGCCAAGTCGACGGCAAGTATTTGGCCACAGCAAACGACAGTTGCCACTGCCACTGCCACAGAATGTGGCAGTTGACATGAAAAGCGTTTCCTTCAGCCACTGGAATTTTTGCTGTGCAATGCAGGGCAAAACAAATCATTTTAGCTGTAATTTGCGGTTGCCGTTGTCGTTCTTTTTAACTGTGCCTCCATTCGGGGCTGCAGTTGCTGCCACAAGTCGCAGGTCGCACAAGGGACGCCTCGCACAGTATTTTCCCGCTTCGTTGTGAGTTAACACGTGTTAAGTTCCGTCTCCTTGTAGTTTTAAAATTTCTTCTGCAATTTTATCGATCGCCCGTCAAATCGGACACACCAAAAACTAAATGCAAAACTTTTCGGCGCTCGCCAAAGTTAATTGCCAGGTAGTGCCGAGAACCAGTCCAAAAGCAATCCAAGCCCAACCAACATTGATATGAGTGATACCGATGCGGTGAGTTATAGTCTCTATATCAATAAAATAATAAATAAAAGGAAGCACAGTGAATTTATGCACAAATAGAAAACAATTTGCGAGACAATTTGTCATGGGGGTAAGCATAAATGGAACTCGAAATTTGTTATTAACATCTGTACATAAGTACTTAGTATTATTATTATTTTATTGACCTTGACTACTTGACTACTGGTAGCATGCCACAAAGCTAGACAATGTTTTTTGTGTGGCAACCAAACGAAACGAAACGAGGCAAATCAAAAAAAAAAAAACCCTTTTCAAAACAAAATCAAACAGCAATTTGGGCAATGGCGCATTGAGGTTTAGGTATTGTATTCGTATTCCTATTTGTATTTGTTCAAATACGAGTATTCGTATTGGTCTTAGAACTGTCGAACTTTTGTTGAATCAATAAGCGACTGTAACAATTTGGGTCACATTCCAAGTAGCAACCGAATTTCATGACAAAATTCCCTAAATGGTAACCCAAAACCAAATACTCGTATAAAAAAAAAAATAAATACAAAAGGAAAAAGAAACCAAAACAATAAACTGTAAACAAATGCAGAAGCAAGTGAGGCCCATCAAAATTGAGAGCTCCACTCGATACCCAAAAATATATTGAGACATGTACATATGCACCCCCCACTCCCGCACACACTCACACACACTCGCACACCTGTTTGGGTTTTATGCATGCACGTATGCAAATGATATGGTGCTGGCCACCAGGCGCCTCCTGCTCCTACGGAGTATCGAGCCTACCACGATATTGGATTACCCGACACTTGCACATTTCTGCACGGACACCGCAAGCGTTAGGTTCACAGTCTACACTCACTGCAAAATGTACGGCAACACGGCGTCCAAGGAAAATCCAGCTCCAAGTGTAGCTCCCGGCTATGTGGCCAGAGAGGAACGCAGGGCATCCCCGGATCTATCTAATCTGAGCTATGAGGTTCCCGATCAGCCGAAAGCTGCCAAGCAGCAGCTCAATCCTGACTATGTGCAGAGATCCGTTGTGGAGCAAGTGAATCCCAGTTATCCAGAGACAGAGAGGCCAACTCGGCAGAGATCTCAGCCTAATCCCAGTTACACAGAGACTCCTCAGCAGAGATCTCAGGCCAATCCCAGCTACACCGAAACTCCTCAGCAGAGATCTCAGCCTAATCCCAGTTATACAGAGACTCCTCAACAGAGATCTCAGCCCAATCCCAGTTATACAGAGACTCCTCAGCAGAGATCTCAGCCTAATCCCAGCTACACCGAGACTGAACGTTCCTCCTCAGTGACTCCTCAGCGATCCCAGCCGAATCCTGGTTACACAGAGATAGATCGTTCGTCTGCTCAGCGATCTCAGCCCAATCCAACTTATTCAGAGACAGAACGGCCCGTCCAACCACGCTCTCGGCCCAATCCCGACTACAATAGAACCAGGAGCAACTTAGTCTCAGTGGAGCAGCCTCAGGTGTCCAAGGAGCGCACCGATTACACCGCTAAAGAACGCACTCTCAGCACCTACAACACCAATCCCGACACCAGTTATGTGCTTAAAGATCGACCCAATCCGAACTTTGCTTTGCCACCACAGATGCGTCCAGCTGTGGGTCCGCCCCAGCCGCGTCCGCCCTTTGCCGGCGCCCGTCCCATGGTCGGCGTGGGTCCGCGACCACCCATGCCACCCAATATGGTGGGCAGGCCGATGCCGCCGCCGCTGCGGTCGACAGACAGCAAGAGCAACTTGCTCATGGGTCCACCGCCTCCGATGAGGCCGGGAATGCCGCCGCCGCCGCAGCTTAGTCAGCAGAGCATGCAGCAGGCGAGACTGCCCAGCTCGGGCGGACCACTGAGTCCACCTGGACAGGGCCCACCCAGGCCGCAGGCGGGCTTCCCCTGGTCAGGTGCGCCGGGCATGCCGCCGCCACCGGGAACGCGTCCCCCACAGAATATGACGCGACCGCCGCCGCCGACTTTTGCGCGTCCCATGCCCGGGCAGCCGCTGCAGGCGCCCTTCCGACCGCCGCTCTACAATCAGCAGGCGCAGCAACAATTGCAGCAGCAGCAGCAGCAACAACAGCAACAGCAACAGATGCAGCATCAACAGCAGCCCCAACAACAACAACAACAACAACCACAACAACAGCAACAACAGCTTCGCCCACCTTCAGCCGCCAGCATGCACAACGATAACGACGATGATGATGTCATCATGGGTCAGGCCGTCACTCCGCTCAAGACATTTAACATGAGGGGCGACCCAATGGGATCGCCGCTGTTGGAGGAAACGGAGCCACCATTTGACACCAGCCCAACATCGCCAGCAGACGCGCCCCTCAAGAGTAAGAGTTTTCCTTGTGGGCGTGTCAACCAATCGAGCCATTGAAAAAAGCAAATCTTTTCTTATATTCAAAACTAACATAATTAATTAGATACATAATTAATTTAATCATTGGTTTGTTTCAATTTGCAGAAGGCGACAATGACAGCGGTGTGGATGAGTCCACTCAGGAGAAGGTGAGTTTCCGCCTCAACTGGTTTACCAGTTGCTTTCTGGGTCGCAGCTCTTAATTGAGAGGAAATTAACTGACTGCAAATTAATTTATTTTCGTTAAATTCGTTGGCCAGCACAGTGTTGCCAGAACTTCAAATAGCTAACTTGATCCAAAAATGTTGCGAAAAATAGCTAAAAATATGTAAATTCCAAACATGCTCAAAAAATGTTATTTTAATTAGAGTAGTTTTACCATGAGCTTTTAATAGAAAAATTAAAAAAAAAAAATAGCTAAGGACGGAATCTTTATATAGTCGAATAAGTTGTGAATTTCTAATAAAACCTTCTGGATAGTAAAGCAGCTATAGTTTTTAAGTTTACTTCCATTCCCAATTGTTCTTTACAAATAGCAATTGGCTGAAAACTCATATAACTTCTCTATACGTTTGAAGTTGACTTATAGTTAGGGTATCAAAGCAAAACGAATATCAGTTCTATTTACAATTTCGGTTAAGCTCGCATTTTGGCTTTTGGTTATCGGTTACACAAAAAATTTTGCGTATCAGCTTCGAATCGGTTACCGATTTAAGTATGTTTCGTTTTGACTGTCGCACTGTTGTTGACACAACTTTTACTGGTGTGTTCATAAAAAAAAGTTGTAAAAATTTTAAAAATATGTTATGTAGTTATTAAATACATACATATAAAAAAAAATTCATGATTTCCATATATACGATATATTTAATTAGATCAAAGTTTTATTTAAAAATAAAATAAATTAGATGATTCCACCCTAAAAATGTATTTAATACTTGATAGAACCGAAACTAACCATTATACATGAATCGGTTACTGAACGGTAATTTTGATTTGAAACATTTCAGTTATTTTAAGCTTCGGTAATAAAAATTTTGGTTACGGTTTTGGCGCCTGCTTATTATGGCAATTTAAATTCAGCACTTAGCTTCTTAACAATTTGAGAGTATGCCAAATATTTTAAAGCTGGCTGGCCATCTGGAAAGAACTAAAATCATTTGTTAAAATAGCCAGGCTTCTGGTCAATAGCATCTCTTCCAATTTTTTGTTTTTACACTGCAAAATAGCTACAAAACAGTTAAAGTGACAGAACTTGACCAACGTCTGTGTCTCAATCTTTGTCTTTATTTTTGTCTCATCTTTTTTTGTGTTCGTTCACAAATCATAAATATCTGTAAATGGCAGCCAGTTGCCAGTTCCCAGTTGCCCGCCTTCACATGGCGCTCCACGCTTCATTAGACAGCGTTTTCCCGTAATTCTTTAGTTCATGAGCTCAGAGCTGCGAGACGTCAAAGTTCAGATTAAGTTGTGGCTTTGCAGACGTCAGTTGGCGGCATCGACAACGGAATAACCCAAAAGATACCACAATTTACATCCGTGTGAGTGAGTGTAAAGTGTATAAGTGTGTGTGCTTGTGTTTGTGACCAGGTCCAGAGCTGCTCAGGTGCGCCGAGTTTATCAACAATAACCAAAACAAATTGCCAAAAGTAATGCGATTTATGTGCCAAGGCGGCCCGCCCCAAACACGAAACAACTCGAAAACTGAAAGAGAAAAGGAGGCAGTGATGCCTCTTTAGCTATCTTATAGCTAGTTTTATTTGCTAAAGCTAGAAATGTTTAAAGATATGCAAGATATAAGCTAGAAAAAGCTAAGAGAACTCCTAACACAATAACAGGAAACCAATAGGGGATTGAATAGAAAGGAAGCAGAGGATATTTTAAGATGAAAACACTCGGACCCATTTTTTCAATGTTTAAATAAGTATTAAAAAAATGTAGCTTTTATTTTTCTGACCTTTGCAGAATTTTCATTTCAAATTATTTATTTATTTTTTTATTTATTAACATTGATAGTAAAGCTTAAAAAAACTAAAACTAACAAAAAAAATAATAGTGGTAAATGTTTGATTTCTTAAGGATTTCATTTCAAAAGAAAACTCATGTTTTTTTTTAACTAACTGCTCACTAGCCCCTGAAATTCTGGCAGCACTGCGAGGTAGAAAATGTGATTTGAGAAGGAGACAACAGGGCCATGGAAAAGGGGACAGGGGAAGGCTCTCAGCTTTGGGTCTATAAATACTTGTCGCGGCGACAATCGATAAAACAATGCATAAACTATGAATCCTTCGTGTCGACAACGACAACGACAAAGGGGACGACTCTAGGAACGCACCAGGCACCAGTCAGCAGTCACCTGGCAGATAGCATTGCTAGTCATAAATGGCATAACGTTGACAGCAGCGGATGAGTGTTATTGGCAGTCGTAAAGTCGTAAATTAAGCATACGCAAAATGCATTTGGTCATAATGGCAGATACAAGCTATCTCTTTGTAATTATTAAGCCCATTAAATGCAATCTTCAATGTAATTGTTGATCCTTAACTGCTCTCAAATTGTGTCTAGGATCGTAACGGACCGAATTCTCCGAGCTCGCCGGTTAAGACGCCCACATCGAGCTCCTCGAAGCCAGACAAGTCGGGCATATCGCGGCCCCCGAGTGCCACCCCATCAAATAAATCCGCATCCAAGTCGCGCAGCGCCTCTAAGAATCGTCTGCTCCTCAAGACGCCCGAACCCGAGCCGGCCAAGAAAGGTAAATTACAATGACTTTAAATTATCCATGGACATTGCTTGATCCACCTCTTGGCTAGTTCCAATGAACAAGGTACAGGTTGGCCATGCGCCGTCGCCCAATCTGAAGGCGGTACGTTCGAAAATTGGCTCTCTGGATAATGCTACCTATAAGCCGGGCGGAGGTAATGTCAAAATCGAGTCCAAGAAGATTGACATCAAGGCTGCCCCACGCATTGAGGCCAAGAATGACAAATACATGCCCAAAGGCGGCGAGAAGAAGGTAAGTTTTATGTTGGCAAAATCGTTAAATCGAATTGAATTGAATCGGTGGGTGTGGAACCCCAATTCTTATGGTCTTCTTATCATACGTTTGAAAATCTTTATAGACCATTCTCGTCAACTTTTTCTGTTGTTGTTTAGTTCAGAGACTTACTTGTATAAACAAAAAAAAAAGAAAGAAACGTAAAGTATGCGCTAGAAATTCAATTTCACGGTCGATTTGCGATACGATATGTAAACGTATGTGTATAGATACGAACACGTACTTATTTAGTTGCATATTCTTATGGCAATATCATAATGTATCTTTGGGAAATGCAATTACAATACAATAATAACAAACAGTGGCACCTTCGAGTAGTATATCATTTGATAGCCTTATAGAGTAGATGTATCATACAAATAGACTTTCTAGCTGGGCGCGTCATCTGGCATTGAAAATCAGCAGCAAAGACAGTTTGCAGTTTTCGACACACAATTACCGATTAGCTTTGAATTTTAATCGTTTTACAAACTTTTGTATTTATATGCAACGACAACATCACCAACACCACCACCAACACAACAACAACAACAATGCAATGCAATATCAAAACAACAACATTTGTAGATAATTACAACAAAGTTGCAGTGGAATGCAAAGTCGAAAATCGGTTCATTGGACAATGCGGCCCATAAGCCTGGAGGTGGCGATAAGAAGATCGAGTCCCTTAGAATGGACTTCAACAACAAGGCCAAGCCGAAGGTTGGCTCCAAGGACAATGTGAAGCATCAGCCCGGCGGTGGCGACATTAAGGTATGTCTCATTCCCCAAATAAGCTCCTCATTCGCAAATCTTCATTCGATCGATTCTATCGATCTACTTATTTATCAGTTTGAAAAGCAGTTGAGTATTTTTGAACGAGCGCAGTTGGTTTTTTCATTGTTTCTTTGAGCCTTATTTTGTATAGCCTTAGCTATAACAACATAACTTCTTTGATCTTAAGTGGCATGGGCATGGGCATGTGCCGTTCCAGCTCTGGCTTGACGGCGTCTTCGATCTCATCTGCATGTAATGCAATATGCAATCTTTAAGTTTATTTTACGGCATGTTCTCAAGCTATTTTAATGGTGTTCGATACTTACTTAACTCATCAGCCAAACTACGCGTATGTAAAACTAACAACATCCATGCAAAAATTTGGCAACTTTACAGAGGTACTCATACAAGTTGCCTTGCAATCAGAGCATTATCTTTGGCGAGGGCTCCAAAATTGTGAGCCATCGCCTGCTCGACACGAACAACAAGCGACTGGATGAGAATTTGTATAATGAAGAGGATTAGTTGGGTTCGGTATGTAAGTCTACTCAATTTCTACTCACTAAATATGGATCACGTCGCACTGCACTGCGAATCGGTGGTAATAAAAATCATAATCTAACCAAGAGGAATCCATAACTCATCCAGATTTCGATTAGTTTCTGTAGCATGTGTAAATGGGCGTTCTCATTATTAAAATTAAAATTTCGGCTTGATGGAGTTGAGAGACAGCTTCCATAAAAATTCAAAATTGTTTTAAAGGGAACTTCTTAACTATGATCTAAATTTTTTATGTTTTTTTCTTAAACAAAATTATAAAATTTTTGGAATATGTATTTTGTTTTAACCATCAACTATTTGCCTTTAACAAATGATTTACAAAGGATAACAACGCAAAGGATGTAAGTAGTTTTGATTAATTACCTCTGTGTGTACATTTATCATTGTAAAAACGTTGTCTTTGTTTTAAGTTTTTGAAATTTTAAACACATAATCTCACTTTCTGGAATAATTTTTTGAAAACCAACCCTCAAAGCACCTCAGTAATGTGTAGAAGTATCGTCTTTAAGAATATTTGTAGTATTTGTCTTAAGTGTTTTCAGTTTATTTATGTGTTGTTGCGCTGAATGTAAATTCTAAATTCCAGTTACATCAAAGATTGGCCCCTCATTCAAATTAAGATTGATGTGTGTCCATAATCCACCACAGTCAAATGCGATAATCAAAAATCGAAAAACATATACAATAAAACCAAAATAAGAGTATGAATATGCAATTTGTTAATCAATTTCTGTGCGTTGCCGGTGCTGCTACTTTTCAGATACAATCGCAAAAAATAGAAATTAAGGCACAAAGCAAAGTTGGCTCTTTGGATAATGTAAAGCACAAGCCCGGTGGCGGTGAAAAGAAGATTTTCGATGATAAGGATTATTTGAAAAATGTTGAACACTCTGTTGCACTGACAACACCACCAACACAGGTAAACTACGTGTACCTAAGTGTAGTCTTTGCTACATTGTAGATATTAGTTATGATTTTGTTTTTTTAAAAGATTTCATTACAAATACTCGAATACAATGGAAACCCTTATAACATACAACACTCTGTACATGATACATGATCCCATTTTGCGTTGATCTCAAGAAATTCATTTTTTAATTGTAATTGTAACTAATTGTGGCATTTAGTTGGTATTAGTTGATTATTCATTCCATGGCATTAATAAGTATATTTAACCAAACAATATCCAAGAGCACCGCACTCAATGAAACAGCACCTTACAATTTCTAACGAATCACCAACAACAAGTTAACACAAATAACCAACAGCTCGAACTAACTGCAATTCACACTTCTAGAAATGAATATTACAAAAAGACAAAGGAATAAACCATCTAACCAAATTTAGTGACTTAAAACTGCCACTACCAAGATAAAATTTGAATCTCTTACAGCGGATGATTTCAACATTTCTTAATTATTATTTAATTGGAGTTCTTTAATGTTATTATTTACGTTACATTTAAAAATGAATTTCTTTCAAACTCAATCTGAGATGATGTCATTGGCCATGAAATCGAAATCGAATGCCGAATCCAAATTCCTATACTCGTATAACGTGCTTCATAGTATTCATAAATACGATATGTTTACGAAGGAGTGTTAATCATATTACACACATTCTCTTCTCTTTCTTTCTCTCTTTCTCCCTCTCTCTTTATATATCGCTTCCCATCTGGAATTTGTAGTTCGCTGCGCAAGGTCGCTTGGTTGCCACCATACACCTAGAATTCGGTCTTTGTAACTCTGACTGTGTGTGTAACGATATATTTGAGTCGCTTTTTAAGCGAAATCCCAAAGATTGAAAAACGAAATCAATGCAAAAAGAGATAACAAACCTATTAACCCAATAATTAATGTACCTTAAGCTTCGAATCGGGTCAAAAATTAAACCATCAAAAATACATGATTTAGCTCAAATCTCCAATTTCCAATCTCAAAATAAGCGAATGGAAATTGTAGTTTACTTGAAAATCTCGAATGAGTTTGCAAGAGTTTCTATTTTAAATTATGTACATATATATTTTATTATAATACAAAAAAAATATTTGTCAATTTCGGCTAGCTGAAATTATTTTATACCCTATCCAAAAGTGCTCCCGCATTTGGGCTAGCTTCGTTTGGAAGGTGTATGAATTTTTCTGCTCTTGAAGAAGCTCGTAATTGCTCTCAAGATGTCAGCTGGAAATTGTAAATTCCCATAGACCTTAGTCAATAATTTTAAAATAAAAAAAAGTGAATGCCAACTAAGTATTATTTATGGCAATAGTCAAAACTTTTATACTATGTAGAGTAGTACAAATTTTAAACAATAATGGTGTGTACAAAAGAATATTACAGTTACTGACCTAATAATAGAAATGCTCAATATTTAGATTAAAAAGAAGATTACAAATTATTGTGAAAGTCTGCCCAGCATTTAAATTACAAAAGTGCAAAATGCTTTGCTCTCGCATCCATAAGAATCAATATTCTAGAAAAACGAATTTCGGGTTGGTCTGAACTCATTTACATAAGTGTATAACAATCGTACATTCTAATTTATCATAAATTGTTAATTATAAGTTATAATTCTTAATTAATTGTGTGCTTTTGTGTTTTTAATTATGTGCTAAATTATTTCCTTCTTTTTCATTCATTTTAGGAATATATATATACATATTATTAGTCATAGTCATATGAAAGATCTTTAACCAAGTGCATTAAATTCGAAATCAGTATACTCGTACTTACTATATACTTACTACAAAAATGTTACGTCCATTATTGCCTACTGCATACTGTACTCTTATATTATGAAACGATGCAATTCGATAAAGTCCTGTAAGTTTGCGTGCGAGTTAAAAACTTTGTGCGTTGCGAATATTTTTTAACAGTGCTGTGATACACTAACCGAACTGAACAATACCGAACCAAACCGTACTGATTTGATCAACCAACCGCCCATACTAAGACCCGGTTTCATATACAAATTGCTTGAAATGCTCGTCGATCCCACGAATAATTTCCATTTAGTTTAATTCCCTAATTTTTTTGATTTGTTATAACGAGGCTTATCTGGTTTATATATTTACATAACGTTCATGTATTTTTTATTTTCTCTATTATTAAACGCATTTATATTTTTATCTTAAACGCAGAGTCCACAACCATCCATGACGGCTTCAACAAGCGGCGCTGATGAAAATTTGAATCAACAAAGTTAAATCAAAAATGGCCAAAATACATGTTGAAAAATTTAAAACTCATACACAGATACACACAAACTCATAAACACATTGATCAAAGCTTATCCGAAACGTAATATGTAAGCAAAAGTTACACAACATGAAAAATATGCAATAATTTCCTACACAAGACGAGTAATTACTCAATCCGATAATTGAATTGTGCAAGAGCACACACAGTCATACACACACATACACACATATAAACATACACTGAAAAACAATCGGACAAAGAAATTAAAAGTATATGACTAGTTGATCTATGCACTATTTATCAAAAAGATAACAAAGCAAATGCATAAGCTATATATAATCTATACATATAATATGCAACAAATTCATATACATATATAAAGAAAAGAATAAAGTATCTAAAGAGTTAAGAAAATTATACAAAAAGACATATAGATAAATGCATATAATATCTGTGTGCTTTACGTGTAGTTAAATGTGTTGAACAATTCATATTTTCACTCTTAACGTGTAATATTGAACTATTAAATTTGAATTTAAATCAGAATGCGAAGATGCAATTGAAGTTCATCTACGATTTAGATACTTTTACTTTTGCAGAAATGATAAAATGAAACAAAAAACGATGCAAAGCGAAGAAGATCAAGAACAATTTACCACTGATTAAGCAAACATACTATTATATTTTATAATTTGTAATATGTAATTTGTAATTTGTACGAGTATCCTTAATACTTAGGAAAATGCATCATTCTCACAACTTATTTACACCCCTGTTACAAAATGTAAGAATGCAATTGAAATGCAAATTAAAAACGTAATAAAAACATTTTTTCATTTACCAAATCTTGGCGTTTTTTGCACATAGTTTCTCAATTTCGACAGATTACGAGTATTTGGATACGAGTATCTATTTATCTATTTGGCGCATACATATACAATATACTAACTTATGAGTAGCAACAATCAAAACAATGCCACGCCCACGCAAATGCTGCAAGCGAATCTATCAAATGCCACACACAATGCGCACAAGTCAACTCCACCACATTGGATGCATTGGTAAAGAGATCTGAGCAAATTTGATAAATTAGAAGCAAATTGTAAGTTTCTATATTAAGTCAGTTTTATACTTATTTCAATTTCAATTTGATTAATGATTACGTTTAAATCAAGTAACACCAATAATAATATCCTGCTTACAATCCAATATTCATATATTTACTATATCGGCATTATAACAATTCTTTGTTCGTCCCACAGTACTGGAAGGCTCCGCGCATACAACGTGCCACAACATTGACCTCATCCATGTCATTGCCAGCGGAATGCTTGGTGTTATCTGTATCCATGCCATCACTCAACTCCGAGCCCAAACGCCCAAAAAGCGCGGGCGCCAAAAAGAAGCCCGGACAGGCTGTGCATCCGAAGCCCTTCCGTTTGTATTGAGAGTCGGCTTCTCTCCTACTAGTCGCAACACTCTGCACATTGACACCGACAACCGATGCACTGAGAGATCTCTTATCCCCATTTATGGAATTGTTAACGAGTTGAAATCGAGGCACGCACTTGAACTCAAAACCTATCATCAAAACTGTTAATTGTTTATGACAAAATAAGGAAACGTGGCATTTAAATAAATAAAAATTTAATAATTAGCAATGTTGAGCACACAAATCGAACCGTTTTTGAATTTTATTAATTACAATATGTTGTATATATATTTCTCGTAAGTAGATATTCAGTTTTGGGTTCTGCTCAATCGGATTCGATCAAGACGCCCTTCGTTTACATTGAATTTACATGAGTTTTCGTTAGTTCTGTCTCTTCGTTATATAATAATTAATATAAAAATGTGTGGGGTTTATTATTAACGTTGCTCTCTGAATGTTTACAAAATTGTGTGCTTTGTTTTTATCTTTTCGTATAATTTTTATTTTTATTTTAATATTTTTTTTCTTTTTTGATTCGAGTCAAGTCACATTTAAATGCAGTTTGCCATTCCATTTCCATTTCTATTCACACTTTTCGCTATACTTAAGCCGTAAAAGTTGTTTATACATTGCATTATTAAAGTTAGGACAATAAATAAGTTAATATAAAATAATAAACAACAGTTATTACAATTTGAAAAGACAATTTCAAATGTTAATGCTTCGATGTCTCGAGCTAAGCAAATAGTTTGAAAAAAAAGGGCTATGCTAAAGTATTGTATAAACCTGTTAGTTTTCTTTCTCTAAGAGCTCATCGTCAAGTGATAATTGGTTATTGTTGAAATTAGGAAACGCCTTGGCTACATAATTATAATACATTTAATCAAATTTAGGAGCTGCTTAAATATTATTACTTTAGCACTGATATGCAAAACCAATTTTCTGTTTTTTTTTTAAGCTGCTTGCATTCATAAAATTTACTTCATTTTCAGCGATTGTTGCTTCTGCTGTTTAAAAATTAGTACAATACATTTGATTCAATTGACTAGATTTCAATATGTGTAGCTGCTGTATTTTTGTTATTTAGTTTTAGTTCTAATGGGAGGGAGTCGTAGTGTTTGTGCCATGTGTGGTTTAAATAAAATGTGCAAACAATATTTTAACTTATACATTTAAAATAATGTTAATGCTCAGTAAATCAAATATTCGAATTGATTTGTTCACGCTTAGGTAGAGATGAGGGTGCTCCCTTGGTTTATGAGTGTGTGTATCTCTCTTTCTCTCTCTTTGCTGGTTTACAATGTCGTTTCTGAGTATCCATTGTCGCCGGCTCAAAGCAAATAACACACTGCTTATTTACATAACTAAGCACTTTCGCTGGCGTCGCTTTAATGGCTCTGGCCTCAGCACAGCCCGCACCGCTTCCTCGAACACCTAAAAGGCAATCACAAACAGACATGAGAAACGGATCGTCAGCGTAATGAGTTATGTAGGTGTGTTGCTTACTTGCTTTAGGCCGCGCTGCGTCAAGGCGGAGCACTCCATGTATTTCACAGCGCGTATTTTATTCGCCAGCTTCTGACCTTGCTCACGCTTAAGCGGCGTCAAACCCTGTTCGGCCAATCCGCTCAATGTCTCGCGATCGTCACGCAAATCGATTTTGGTGCCTACAAAATGCAAGATTATGTTCATGTTACTTCCAAAACGAGCATATTGTCGAAAAGCTTACCAACTAGTATAATGGGTGCGTCTGGGCAATGATGTTTTATCTCCGGATACCATTTGGATGTGACATTTTCAAATGAAGAGGGACTCGCAACACTGTAGCATATCAGAAAAACATCTGTCTGTGGGTAGGAGAGTGGCCTCAAGCGGTCATAGTCCTCTTGTCCGGCTGTGTCCCACAGTCCCAGCGACACTTGTATTGTGTCCACTTGCATTGGTGCGGAGTAATTATCGAAACTGTGTAGAGAACACGCAAATCATTAGCCACGATCTTTGACATATTGTTTTACAGAGTACAACTTACACTGTAGGCACGTATTCACCGGGAAAACTATCTGTTGTGTAGGAGATTAGCATGCACGTCTTTCCGACAGTACCGTCACCAACGACGACACATTTTATGGGCCTTCCGGTTGACATCGTCGAGTCGTGACTGTGTTTGCTGAATGAGAGAAAAGAGCGAAATGTGAATGTGATTGTCAGAATGTCTTTTGAGTGAATGCGTGCGCACTTAATTCAATTAATTAAGCTCTACTTAAGGCAATAAACTGTACATCTTATCTGACCATATAGTGGAATTTATCTGCACTTATCTGCCACACATCCATACATTCGTATATTTTAATTGCTTTTGGAGCCATGACTAACTGAGAAACAGGCGAGTATACGAAATATACCATGTACATATGTATGGGTTATGCACATGATCAAAGGAGGAGCTGTGTAGCGGTCGGCATCGAAAGGTGTGTCCCAGCAGTAAAACTAATAAAACGAATGTTTTATATTCGCTTTGAGACGTTTTTTGCAAATAAAATTTACAAAAATAGATCATGATGTGGTGGAGAGTGCGGCACACATAGTAAATAATAACAAGCTGTTTTATTTTCGGTAAGCTGAAGATTTAATACCCTTTCACGTAACGGATTATTTGTGTAGCAATTTAATGATACAGAAATACGACAGATGGATCAGATTGATTGATCACATAAATACATTTGAATGTGATTCTAAAATTGTGTTACACATTTCATGACAAAATTATAATACCCCACATATGCATAGAGTACACACGCACACACACAGTGACAAAATGGCAATAGTGGCGGCGACAAGAGCCCTCGGGGGCGCCAATGGCGCACATTACACAAACAGAAACTGAATGCGCGAAGAGGGGTAGACGACGGCAGAGTAGGAGGAGAATGCGACAGCAGACGAATGCGCCTAAATGTTGGGCGGACGCGTACTGTTAAAAATAGACACAATTAAGATCTAATAATGAAGGCGGTGGCCGCGGTTTCGACCCCTCAGACAACGCCGGGGCTTAACTGTAATTCATATGCCAATTCAATTGCAGTTCAAGTGAGAAAGCATCGACATATCATTGCATCTGGCCACATGCAATGTTGCAGCAAGCCAGCGCCTGCCCGGGGCGGGGCGGGGCGGGGCAGCAGGCGCTCTCTTTTATTGTTATGGTCGAGTGCCGCAACGCTGGACATGCATTACGCTCTGTTGTTGTTTTTCTCTTAGCGGTCGTCGTTGCCGCAGCCTGCAGCTGGCGCTCACACTTCTTTCGTTCTTTAGTGATTAATGCACAATTTTGTTACAAATTTAGCAATGTTTATACCGTTTCTTAACTATCCTTTGTCCGCAGCGGGATTGGAGTCGACAATTGAAATCGAGCTGCTTTGTACTTTGCTTTTATCACTTTTTGTATTTGTGTGCTACACAAATGCAATGCGTTGGCACACACGCCACCTTTATAACTATATTTTGCACTATATTCTTGATATTTTCATAAATAAATTAATGTCGAATTGGCAGCGCAGCGTTTTACTTTTGTATTTTCGTATTATCTGTTTTTCTATTTTATTTTTCGGTTTACACAAACACACACACAAACGCCTCTTTTTGACAGCGTCGCTCATTTGACAGGCAGTGTTGCAATGCGCGACACCAAAAACACCACTTTTAACGTTGTCCAACACTCACGGTTGTTATGCTAGCTGAAATGCAGAAATTGTTTGTTGGGACTTGTTTTGCCTCTAGTAAAAAGTTGTTTCATGGTGTATTTCGATCTCATTTACGGGTAAGAACATTCTGCCTTAGTTCTATAAAATATGCCGAAAGTGATGAAGCGGATGCAGCACCAGCATCGACAATATTAGTCGAAAAAGATGCAAACATAACATTGATTGGAATCAACAGAGAAGAACAACGAAATTCCATTGATGGGGCAACCGCTGAGAAGCTCACCGAGGCCATCAATCAATTTGAGGCAGATGATACTTCTCCGGTGGGCGTGCTCTACGGTGTGGGCGGCTCCTTCTGTGCCGGCTATGACGTGAAAGAATTGGAGGCAGAGGCGCAGCGCGGCAGTCTTAACTTTCTTTTGCGGCACGAGGGATCGGTGGGACCCACGAGAAGACACCTACGCAAGCCCATCGTGTGCGGCATCGATGGCTTCTGTGTGGCCGGGGGCTTCGAACTGGCTCTGCTCTGTGACTTGCGAGTCATGGAAGATACTGCTGTGATGGGCTTTTTCAATCGTCGCTTGGGCGTGCCCCTAAGCGATGGTGGCACTGTGCGCTTAGCGGCCGCTGTCGGTTATTCAAATGCTGTGGATATCATTGAGACTGGCCGACGTGTGTATGCTCGGGAGGCTTTGCGTATCGGACTAGTTAATCGCGTTGTAGCCACAGGAACAGCTTTGGGCCAAGCGGTTAACTTGGCGTTTTCCATTGCCAAATTTCCCATGGCATCGCTGATGCACGACCGCAATGCCGTTTTAGATAATACCAATTTCTATAATCGACAAGGCTTCAATGCCTCCATACATAACGAAATCATGAACGTGTCCTCAGCGATGGTGACGGAAATGCAGGACGGCGTAAAGCGTTTCAAGATATGTGAGGATTTTAACTATATATCTATGCTTATATTTAACTAATTATTTTCATCGCATGTGCAGCTGACATAAAGGGGCCTAAAACGGATGCATGGCAAATCAAGCAAAAGTCCATACCAGATTGGGAGAAAGCTGAAATTGAAATAGAGCAAAGCAAGAAAAAGATATAACTCATTCAAATTTCCATTTCTCGATTGAGTTGAGTGCAATAACATGTAATAAAGTATGTAAATAGGAATGTACATATCAGTTTGTTTCCGTTCTTGTTGTTATTACTTAATTATATTTATAAAACGCAAGCATTTATTCACATACATCATGTTTATTTAATTGTTTGCACGCTTAAATCGTTTACGATTCGAATTTAAGTTTGTTTCAATATTCACAACAATTACAATAACGAATTTTCTTTGAAATTTAGCCTAACTACAAAAAGTGAGTAAGAGGAAAAGCACAAAAGTTCTTATTTGTATGTTTGTGGGTGTGAGAAAGTGTCTGTATGCAACATTCACAATTAGATTATAATATATAAAAAATATGCTAGTGTTAAGTACTTGTACAAACATTCAATTTGTTTAAATGTTAGGCCAAGCGAGTTTTTGTTGATCATATTTGTTTAGTTTTGTTTTTAAAGCGATTTGCCGATAATAAGTACATATGAATGTATATAAATTAAGTTTGCTTTTCTTATCAGCTAAAATGTATAACGAAAGGAATCATTTATCATATTGAACTACAGTCGAGAAAAACGAACGAAGCTCTATGCAAAAAAGGCTGCTGTTGTACAAACTAGTTTAAAAATCGACTGATTAATCATATATATACTGTACTCGTACTCGTATATTCGTACATAGTCACACACAAGTCATGTACTCGTATATATGTACTATTTTCTCTAAGTACAATACATTACGGGTACATACATCGTTTTTAATACTTAACATTTACAATCGTATTACTTAATCCAAAAAGTTTGTCATACAAATATTGCACAAAAAATGGATCGGACTGTGAGTTTGCACACCAATATCAAATTGCTAAACCTTTAATCAAGTGGTGGTGGTATGTGTTCATACATATATCAATACAATTATACATATTTTCGGTACCCATTGAGAAACCTAAAGATCATACATAATTCAATACAATAAGTACATATTTACAAATTAAAACAGCAAGGCGCCTTTTGTATAAAAAATATGCACGATTAAAGCAATTGCTGCGGGCGTTAACTGTCGGCGTGTCAAGTTGCAAGTTTGCAAGTGGCATTTATGTGTAAATACTATATAATACGATACGATACGATACGATAAATAGCAATATCATCATCCATATCCAATTATTTAAGACGCTGAGTAACATTGGCGAGCGCCACGGCAAAGGCCTGCAGCGCTGAGAAGGGATACTGGAAATCCAGGGTATATGCATTGCCATCAATGCGTCCAAACTGCATCACCTGCAATAATTTAAATTTATTTGTATTTAAAAACTTGTTAATTTATACTTGGCAATTGTCAGTTAAAGTGTTTACCTGCTTGCCACGAAATTCAATTTGAAAGTTCTTGGCTGACTCCTGAGTGACACGACCGCCAAAGTCCAACTGATACACTTGGCTCATCTCGTTCCACATGGGCGCCTTGTTGTGCATCACAAACTCCCGACGCACTGGCGCAGGGTTGGCGCAACTTGCGCTACCATTCGGCTCGATCTTGCCACGTTTAAGCTGTTTACAACAAAAAATATCAGTAAATCGGTATTAAAGTTTAGTTAAGCCTATGTAAGTTGTAGCGTCAGAGATCTCTTTTTCTTCATTTCCACTCGCAAAAAGTACAAAGGATGGGCATCAGCCCACCCCTTGAGGAACACCAACTAGTGGGATTTCAATATTAAATCTAACTCATTTTAAGTGTTCTGAATCTGCCAAGATTTGTCAAGTTTACCTTCTGGCGCAGTTGCGCCTTTTGGAATGTTTCAAGATCGCGATACTGCTTGCCATTGCCACTCCCATTGCCATTGCTGCCCATTTCCTCGCCAGATCCATTCGTTTGATTGCCCTCATCGTCGGAGCTCTCAATGATGCTGGGCTTCTTCCGTTGCCGACGGTTCAACAATGGCGAGTTGAGTATGTGTCTAATGGGCGAGTTGCTCTGCTGCCGCTTGTTCTTCTTGCTGGCCGCTGGAGACGCCGGTGAGCTGCGTGGCAATCGCTGTGGCGTCGATGGCGGCGTTAGGCGACCCTCGTCCAGATCCCGCAAACGGCTGATGATGTTCTCCAACGTGGTAAGTGCCTGGAATAAAAGACAGAGCTGAAGTAATCCGAGCACAAAACAAGTAACCGCGATATAGGCAAGAACCCGGTACGCTATTTATATTCATATTAACTACGATTAGTGTCGTTAAAAAAGGGAATGCATACCATCTACACTAGTGCCTAATTTAATCATTTCAACAACCTTATTTTAATCTCGTTAGGACCGATTTATTCTAATTAATATTTTAACCAGGGATCATTTTGGAATTCACCTCAAAACCAAAGTTTTCAACGTGAATTAAACCATTAAAAGTAAAATAATATTAGCTAATGATGTGTCCTAAAGGATAGAAGAAGAAGCTGCGACATAATAATCACAATTACAGATTTAGAGTTACTCCAAGTGCTTGCACGAAATAAGCTGTGACTTAAAAATAGTCAATAGTTTTAGTTGTTTTAAATTTTAAGCGCTATTCACGGAAATATAATAACAGTTTAATATCTTAACTAATTTTGACAGTCCGCTGAAAAGAACTGCATTTAAATTTTGTTGATATCTGTAATAGTTTGGAAGTTATTCGATCTTAAAATTTGACCCTACCCTTGCACGAAGTACAGATTTTCCCCGCCACCTGCCCCCTCATACATACATTGCAACAAATACAATGGACCCTTGTACTCTTCGAGTATCGGGAATGATGACTTCTTGTTGTGGCATCGACTTACCTGAGTGTGCAGCGACACCGATGCCTTGGCCTCCACGGGCGTGGCTTCCACAGTGCCACAGGCAACGCTCCCATTTTCCGAATGCTGTCGCTCCAAGGTGCTGGCATTGCTCGCTCCCTGAACATGGTTCTGGCTTGGCGGGGGTTCCTTACGCCTCCAACGCACCTCCGACAGCTGCTTAACAAAACTGAAGCTGTTCTCCTGCTTACGTGGCAGCAACGGCGTCGAGTTCTCCGTGTTGCTGCCAGCTGCGAGCTCCTTACTGCGTCCATAGCCGAAGCGATGCTTCCGCGTGAAGAGAGGACTGTCCGTAAAGCTGGTGATAACATCGAAGCGCTTTTTGGGCGTCGGTTTGCTTGGCATTGTGGCTGTGGTGGAAATACTCGCCTCCTTGGCGGGCTCAGCGATAACAACGGCAGCGGCCGCGGTCACGGCAGTGGTAATTTCGTCCAGGGCCGAGCTAGTTATGGGCTGACAGCGTTTGCAGGCGCTGGCAGGATTCATGTTGTTGCGGCACTTGAAGCACAGCGTGTTGGCTGCACTGCTGCAGGCGCTGCTGTCGGAGATCTCTTGGAGCTTGCGCACCACCTGCTCGTGCTCCTTGCTGGACAGTTTCGTTTGCAGCGACAGCAGATCACAGGAGTCCAGGCTCTTCGACTTGCCCGTCTGCTGCAGCTTGTGGCGTCTAGCATCCGCCTGTTGCTGTCGCTTTCGATTGCGATTGCGACGCTTGTCCACTAAAACGAGACGCTTGTTGGGCGCATCCTTGCGGAGAGCTGACAATGCCTCGTCCGAAGGCGTTATGGCCACCGAGTCCAGGTAACCAACGCTGCAGCTGCGGGTTATGGAATCAGGCAGTGCTGGCGCTATGGACACCACAGTTGGAGTGCGCTTCATGCTGTTGCTGGTGGTTATTGAGGCGTTGGTGGTGCTGGTGTTGCTGGTGGTGGGTGTCGGGGATTGCGTCTCCTCATCGATGTAGAGCATGTCGCGCCGCTTCGTTGTGGAACTCGAGGGTGCCGCACACTTTACTGCCCTTGCATCCATGCGCTCCAGATTCAAGTTCAGATTCAACGGCACAGGATTCACATGACTGTTGGCCGATCTCACTGGCTCCGACATGAGCGCATTCTTCACCTGCACCACATTGTTGGCATAGTCGGCATTGCTGGAGTAGGACATCAGTGTCGTCTGTCCAGCAGCAGGCACCGCGGGTCGCTCGAATATTATGTCCGAAGGCGCCACTGCATTCTTGGGCGACTGCAGCGTGGGCACGGAGCCATCACAGTACAGTGGAGAGATGGCATGTCGCGACTGGCAGCTGGAATTGGAGCTGGACCGACTGTAGCTGTTCTTGAAACTGCTAATTGTCTTGGGTCGCGTGATGTTCTTACTGCAGCTGGGACCTGGGCCTGCTCCGGCTGTGGAGCAAGTGGAGGGCGCTTGATGCAGCAGCACGGTTGTGGACGTGTTGCCGTTGCCGTTGGCGCTGGCCACCGCCTCCTGAGATTCGTTGGAGGAGTCATCGTCGTAGCTTTCGGCACGTGCCAATGGACTGAGACCCACCGAGGATCCATTGCCTCCATTCACCGTCAGAGTGTGTGAGTTTCTGTGACGCGCCAATATGCGATTGGGACGTGGCGACATTGGAGCAATGGGCGGTGCAGAGACGCCATCGTTCAGTCGACGCGGTGGCATGATGGGTGGCTTCAATGCAGCCACTGTTTCCACCTGGGCGGCACTCGTGACGCTCACATGCGGCACAGCATCCTGATTGTGATTGTGATTATGATTATGATTGTAATTGTGATGCTCCTCCTCGTCCTCCGAGAAGAGATTCGGATTGAAGCTGGGATCGGGACCAGGTGGAAAATCGTCGCGCAACTCGGTGATCACCAGCGTCATTTGACGTGGCTGCAAATGCAGTAGGGACGTCTTATAAGTTACTTGGCCTAAATTGGCTGGGACGGTTTTGGCAAGTCCATGGATTTTAAATTTCGTCCCCCAAATATTGGAGGTCACCTCCACCAGCTTAACTTCCTGCTTAGAAGATATAACAAAAATCAATGATTGCAGTCCAAAGATCACATAAATAAGCTTCTCTTCTCTTACCTCGGGCAGCGTATCCATATAGGCCAGCTCATCGAGGCTGTCGGGATCGTTGCCCCCACTCCCACTGGTAGCACGATCTCCGTTCTGATTGCGTCGCTTCGCTCGCACCCGACGCTTCCGGGGTGTTCTCGGCGAACCAAAGCGAGACCGCTCATCAAAGTCGCTGTCGGAGGAGTCGGTGCGTCCGCTGTTGCCCGTCGTTGTCGACTGGCTGGAGCCCGAAGAGCTCTTCGCCTCGGCAGCGTATTGGAAGTACAGCGAGTTATCTGCAAGACAAAGCCATTTACAACAAATACGACAAATACAGATTGAGTCTGCTCTTCGATTCTACGATCTGACTGCCAAAGCTCAATTTATGGCTTTTAAATGGCTCCTAATTCGATGCTATCCACTAGCACATCCTATGAGAGTATTGTACCTAATTTTGGTAGCTTTCTGAGGTTTAGGTATTCCTCAGACGGACAGACAAAGAGAGATAAAAACAGTCATGGATAAAAGTATAACCAATTTCATGATTTCTCGAGGCATTGCGTATTTTGATTCTTACAATTTTTACTTATTATCCAATTGCTCTAAGCGAAGTGTTTATGGATGCTTTTTATTTTTTTTTTTTTCCAATAAAAAGAAGTTGCAAGTCGTTTTGGGGTAAAAATTCCAAGTTTTACCTCTCGTAGTAAACTTGACATCTGAACATTTATTCGAGAAACGGGAATTTCGCACTTTAACACTGCCACAAAGTGTAAAATGTACCTTGCCAGTTATCAACAATTTGAGTAGCTCATTTCTAAATAAAATTTCGCAATTTCCGCGCGATCAATCGGAGAGAAATGGTTTTTGGTAAAAATGGTGTTGGACTTGCTATTAGTACACACACCACTCTGACCTTTGGCTATTGAGTATAAAATACTCTACTCGTACTTACCATTCACTTGTGGATCAAAGATTACAAATTCGGGCCGAATCTTGGAGGTGCGCTTCCCCTTGAGCAGCGGCACCAGTCCGCCCAGATACTCCAAGTAGAGCGTGTAGCATGTGCCCGAGCTGAGATTGGAGTCATCATCATGCCGTATCATAGTGCAGTGCAGTCGTGTTGAGCACAACGGAGGACGTGAGACAAACTCGCGCAGTGACTTCAGGTCAGGTACACAGCACTGTAATAACAAAGATGTTACAGAGTGAATTCAAGGCTACTGGACGAGGCGACTTACTCGTATGGTTTGAGCAAAGAGATTGCCAATGAGCGACTTAATCCTAGAAGGCAATGGCAACAGTGGCAGCAACATCTCGGAGCCAACGCTCGCCTGGATTTGCAGTCGGCAGAGCAGTTGTAGCGAAGCGACGCGACGGGATACCCAGGCAATGTGCACCTGCGTCCCAGTGGCAATGAACAACCTCTTGTCGTTGTGGCCCCAAGTGATGGCCGACACTGTGGCACTGCTGCAGGGTATGTGAGCCTGATACAGACACGTCCCCGTCTCCGTATAAAACTTGACCAGGTTGTTATAGCAGCTGGGCGTGGCCAGATCCTCTAGCTTGCCATCCACGCTCAAGCCATGACCAGTTCGCAGTGTTCCGGCTACGGCGAGCAGCTCGCGAGAGTTGCTCCACTCCATGACCATGCCGAGGGCGCCATTAAGGCAGGTATTGATATGTGCGGGTGAGACGTCGTCAAACGACTTAAGCAAATAGATATATCCGTTCTGGAAGCTGACTGCCAGCACAAAGGAGCGCTTGGCTGCCAAAAGAAAAAAACATGAAAGATATTCGCATATTAATAGCAGTAATAATAATAATAAGAATTATAAGAATTGATTTTTCTTTTACATTGTGTAACCTAAGTTATTTTCTTCTCCAAAACTTGAATGTAATCTTAAACTTTAGTATGACTAGCGCCCTAATTTATAAGATTTGCCTTGTAGCGCTAGGAATCAAATAAATAAATAAATAAATATCTAAAAATTAAAAAAAATAGGTACGAGACTAAAAAAATTAAACCTGAAAATAATTATCTAAATGCATGTAAAAATGCCAGATATGTACGAGTATACTATACTTGGATTAGGGAATCAGAAAAATTTGTAATTTACATTTTTATTGTAAACATTACTTTTAAAATGTCATTTTCCATTTTTATTTAAAAATCAATTAAACATTATAAAAAAAAAAATTTTTTCTTTATATTTCCGGATGTGCATTCAATCATAACCTTTTATTATTATATATAAATTAAAAAAAAGATTTATACTACGATTTTTAAATACAAATTATAATTGTTTTGGACTTTACAAAGAAAAGAGTTTCCTATTAATTTATTAAAAAAATCAATAAAAAAATGTTTTTTCGTATTTTATGTCTTAGTAAAATTTGTAATCCTTAAGGTACCTGTGGGAAGGATTTGTGGTTTCACTTACCGGCATTGGTTACACCTGGCTCTGCCTCCTCGCCCTCCTCCATTTTGAACTTCTCGCAGGACCAGGCCATGGATGTAATAGGCACATCATTGGATAGCTGCACCTGTGACACCATCGCACCATGCACATCCATCACAATCACCTGTCCTTGGGTGGTGCCAAAGTAAACCTGCTGATCATCGGGTGTCCAAATGCCACATGTGATGGTCGACTCCAGATTCAGCATAGACGACCAATAACGTTGCCCAGCCACGGAGCCGACGAGCACAAAGCCATCTTGATAACAGATAAGCGCCATGCGACCATCGTGTGACCAGGAGAAATGCGTCACCGGCGTATTGCGATCGTTGATCAGTTCAATAGACCAGCGTCCCTCGTATTTGATCCACACAAAGATGATGCCAGAACTGTCGCAGGAGGCGAGCTTTTGGTACGGTTCATTCCATTTGACCAAAATCACCTACAAATTTAAAATTTAAATTTCCATTTAAGTGTAAAAAAGGGTGCTTCAGTGCGCCACTCACATCTGAGCGATGACCACGCAGATTGTAGTTGGTGCGCAGTGGATAGTCCATGTTCTTGCGGCAGTGCGAGGTGGTGAATGTGACGCCCACAATGCCGCGGATGTTGCCCGTGGCCAGCCATCCCTCCTGATAGTAGTTCGTGCGATTCAGCTTCCAGCCCTCATCCTGCAAAAAATAAAAAATAAAGTAAACCACATTGAGAATCTACTTGTGCGAGTGCTCATGCGACTGCTGCCCAGGATTGGATTGGATTGGATTGAGCTTGGCAGGTCGCCTAAGCAGCCGACAATTGACAGTCAAATGCAGCGTGGACTGCACAGCTTATAAAATGGATTACCGCCTCCAGCAGTGTCCCACTTGGCTTCCTTCTACACCACCACCACTCCCTCTACACCATCTGTTATTATGAGTTCTCAATAAGATATTTTTCCATCTGCCTCTTGAGCTGTTTATCTGCATTTTGCAGTTTGCAGTTTGCAGTTGCCGTTGGCATCTCATTTCGTGGCTCTGCAACTCAACTGGCTTTCAATTGCCAAGCTGATTATTGCAAAAAGTGTAGCCTACTTCTCAGAGCTAGGCCTGTGCCAGGACAAGTTCGTTATACCTAGTGAAAGTTTTCAAAAAAATTAAACAGTGAGAAAGGCTACTTGACTGAGGGAGATCCCGTACTTGAATAGAGCAAATGAATACAAATCGCCATTACAACCACTTTAAACAAAGTGGTAAACTTATTAAATCAAGGGATAAAATTTCACAATTGCTCTAGCAAATTGAACAAAATTAAATATATAGCAAAGGAAACCACGTTCTGTTACGTGTTCTACCAACCCCCATACCCCAGTAAAATGCATTCTTTAAAATCTTTAGTTTTTTCCAGTAAACATCGTAAGCTCATTTAACATTTTGACTGCCAAATCTAGAATCTCTCGTTTAAATTGGAATTCAAAAACATACATACATGACGATCTGCCTTTAATGTACATACAGCTGCGGTCAAAAAAATAGTAGTGCTTGCCATGAACTTACAAGAGCTTAAAATTTAAAGACTTTTAATTTATCCAAATTTTTTATTCAATTTTTTTAAGATACCTTATTATATTGTTAATCAATCTGAGAAATCAAAGATAGTGAAAATTTATTATTTTTCGACTTAGCAATTTTTATCTTGTAATAGTCTAAAAAATGGGCGGTCAAAATAATAGTAGTGAATGCATTAAAAGTGGGAAAAAAGGATATTAAGCAGGAAAGGCACTTGATTTGATATTTATTTATGTAATTTGATAATTTACTATAAATTTTATAAACAATTTTTTGCTTAGAGTTGTTACAATGGGGCGTGGCAAGCATTGCACTCCTGATAGGCGTGCTCGTATTAAAAAATTGATTCCTTAAAGGATAACGTTTAAGGAAGTGGAAAATTTGATTAGATGATTGCCAACCATAATCAGAAACGCCATTAAGTACTCTCCAATATAAGATAAACGAGGAAGAACTCGATCCATGTCCAAAAGTCTAGTGACAAAAGTAATGAGGTATTTGAAACGGGACCCTTTTGTTCCTGCAGCACTTATAAAAAGGAACTTATGTACGAACCAAAAGGTGAAAAACATTCTTGGATGTTTGCGAAATAATAATCTGGCAGAAAGAAGTCCGGAAAAAATTCCGTTATTGAAAAAAAATACCTGCCAAAAGTGATTTCGGTTTGCTAAGGAACACTTGAATTGGCCCTTGAGAAATAAGGAATCTTCTAATGGTTGGATGTGTCCAAAATTATTTTATTTGGTGGCCGATGATCTCGATAACATATAAGGTATCCATAAAAATCCGAATATCAACCCAGATTCACCTGCAGGACCGTCAAACATGGTGGTTCGAGAATAATGATCTGGGCGCATTTTCACTTTACGGGGTCGAACCCATGTATGGGATCAAAACCATAATGAATAGGCACGAACATGATATGCCGATAATTTGGTGGTTCCAACAGGACATAGACCCAAAGCATACCAGCAAATCTGCGAAAGAATGGTTCGCATAAAAAAAAGTTAATGTATTGGAGTGGTTCCCACGGTCCCCCGATCTGAGCCCGATTGAAAATTTGTGGTCCGATATCAAGAGGGATATTGCGAAACATCAAACAAAATATAATATTCATCTTTAGTATATCGCTAGGAACCCCTGGATATTAATACATCCAGAACTATGTCAAAGCCAGGTGGACTCCATGATCTGTCGTTGTAAGGCGGTAATTCAAAATAAAGTCTTCACAAAAAAGTATTCAATTTGTTAATTATTAAGTGCCTTTCACATATCTAACCTTTTAAATAACATAAAAATTAATTTAGGCTTGATTTCATCATTAAAATATTGTAATATGTTCATCACTACTATTATTTTGACCGCCCATTTTTCAGACTATTACAAGAAAAAAATTGATAAGTCAAAAAATAATAAATTTTCACTATCTTTGATTCCTCAGATGGATTTACAATATAATAACGTACCTTAAAAAAAATAAATAAAAAATTTGGATAAATTGAAAGTCCTTTAATTTTCAGTTTATGTAATTACATTGCACGCACTACTATTTTTTTGACCGCAACTGTACATGTTTGATTTCACTAGCTTTTATAGTCAATAAAATCTAGGTGCTTATTCAGACAGCAGGACATACATATCAACTCGGCTGCTGAAGCTGATCACAAATTTATATATACTTTATGGGGTTTGTCATGCCTTTATCTTCCTGTTATGCACATTTTGTTTTGTGACTAATTAAATAGACTCCAGTAGTTACTGTAAGTGCGGGGATTAAGAGATATAACATTTTAAATTATTAATTATAAAATGAAGGGATTATATGTGTATTACACTGTGAAAAGAAAAAGAAACAGCAGAATATCTCATCGTCGGTCACTCTCAACAACTAGAACGTTCTTATTCGATTTCACTTAATTTGGAAAGTTTTTTTTAAGACTAATTCCCGCGTTGTTTGGCAGCCGTTTGGATAATCCCCGCTAATCCAAAATTGGTCTATATTATATTTAACGGCAAATCCAATTTGCGAGCCGTAGATTAAAATGCCAACAACAAATTTGGTAATATCCGCTTGGCCAGCGAACTGTGGGCAGAGGGCAACGGACAGTGGACATAACGTTTTTATTGATTTCAGTTTGTACACGCCCCGTTTTACGCCCATGGCCATGCACACACGTTAATTGCTTTACTAGCCTCGATTGACATACGCTGCTGTCAAATGCAATTACGTAATGGACATTGGCAGGATCATCTACTGTCACAACCCCTACGCACACACACACACAGACACACACCAAGTCACAAATGTACGCAATGCCAGCTGGAATTTGCGCATAATTTTCAAATGCCATCAGCGAGCATTTAGCCGCATTTTATGGCACATTTCAATGTGCCGCTGAATGACGGCGCCAATTATAAAACGCATTTCTTTTGTTCGGAGTGTTATTAACCTTTCAGTGGGCCACTTGAAGATACAACGCCAATGGCCATCAGCGAACTTAATACATGCATGTGAGCAAAGGCATCTCAATACAAGTACGTCTTTCATTCAAATATTGTAAACACTTGAGATTGAAACAATTAGCAATAATAAGTGGAGACTGCTCGACTGAAAGTTACCCCCTACATCCAAAATATATATGAAACAAGCAAATGTCTAAAAAAAATATATTTACTAATATAGAGATAATCACTTGGCAAATCTATTAATTTAGGGAACACGCCAAATAAAAAGTATCTATTTATATTTTATCCACATTTTGTGTTACCCATTCGTTTCATGCCGGGTATAACAGCAACACTTGATTTTATATGTACATATATTCAAGCAATTAAATTGCTATTTTAGTGCTTTTCAATGTTTAATAAATGTTAAAATGCACTCAGGCGACCAGGCGCAAGAGCTTGTATACAACATATTGTTCACAATTTGAGCACGAAATTGCATTAAACAATTTTAAGCAATCGCATTGGAAACAAATTAAATGCTTTTGTGAGTCTCAAATTAATAATTTATTGATAAGTTGCTAAAATCTCTCTATGATGGCCCGTTAACGTGGCCTAAGCTGTCGCTTGACGGTTATTGACTGCTTGATGCAATTTTCTTAGATGACGTAATTGGATTTCACGCTGAACGTTTGCAAGATGTCAGGCCAAGGCGTTGACAAGCTGTCTGCTCGTTCTTTGGCTGGAAAGTTGCTACTTGCAACTTGCCACTTGCAGCTTGTTAGCAGATGCCACGATGACACGCTGTGTTTATCTGCGTTCATCGACATTCTGACCGGAAATTTCCATGGATTGCAGCAACAACTTCCGGCAAACAAATTCTGGCCAAACAATTAGGTCGAGACTTTTTGGCCAACAACAACAATGCTGCTAGGATTCCCATTTAGATTGTTGCATTTGCATTGTTGTGCAAATTTCAATGCAGTTGCTCAAACAAATACCATAGCTCTCGAAAGGCAACGAGTTTCGGGTTGTGCCGTTTCGGGTTGTGCCAAGTGGAATGTGGCAAGTGGCATGTTGCATCCATAAATTGTGGTCGCCATTTGGTGCATTGTCGCGCTACGTGCAGCGTTATCAGCGCTACTCTATTTTAAGCGCCATAACAAAAACTATTAATTAAATTCAGTTTAACCAAAATACCTCAATACTTTTCATTTTCTCTCTCGCTTGCTCTCTATCAGTCTATCTCTCGCGGTTATTCGCAACATAAAAGCTCATATTCATTTAATAGGGCCCACCGGAATGATTTCACTTAAACAAATAAATAAATAAATTAAGCTTTGGTTTAACCTCTATACAACAAATTGTTATATCTACAATATCCATCTATTCCCGCTGGAACTGAGAAAATCCACGTATTGATGCGTTGTGACATGAGGATTTCATTTTTAAAATACAAAGAAATTGAAAATAATTCTATGTATTAAAGTAATTAATCAACAAAGAAACTTCTCTAAACCAATACTAAATTCATTTGACCACGTACTCAAAAAACAGTACAGGGATCTATTAACTTAGTCACAAAAAAAAAGTTCGTAACAGGCAGAAGGAGGCGTGGCAGACCCCATTAAGTCTATATATTCTTGATCAGCATCAACAGCCGAGTCGATATTGCCATGTCCGTCTGTTTGTCTGTCAGTCTGTGTAATCGCCTAAATCTCAAAGACTATAAGAGCTAGAGACTCCAAACTTGGTATGTAGGCTCGTTTATAATGCACGCAGATCGATTTTGTTTCGATTTTTGCCACGCCCCCTTAAACGCCCACTTTTTAGAAAATCCTTATTATAAGGACAATTTTAAAGATAGACATTCATAATTAAGCATAGACGAAGATACTTAATATTACTATCCAAATTTGCTGAAAATTTAAACGCGATCGAATAATAAACAGCGAAGATATTAAACAACTTTATTTGCCATACCTTATCAGCAACAGCGGCAACAATCACAAATAGATAACAACAGTTGATCATTAAATCCGCCAGTGGAGCCATGTATAGAGTTTTTGTTTTTTGCAATAATTCTCAGTTCGCGGGAGACGAATTCGAATCCCGGCACGGTCAAATTTTTTTTAGACCCCGTACTTAAAAAAAGTTCAGGGTGTCTATTAACTTTGTTTTATTTTAAATTCAATAAATTTGTTAGTAGATGATCCGCAGAGGTTTCTTTTAAGGTTATTCAATTTTTAATGTTAATGTCGCGGGCTCAACTCCCCGCGTGAGCAAGTTTTTTAAAAATTGTTTTTTATTAGCAGACATTGTAGTGCATGGGTTCCGGGCTCGAGTCTCGGCTTGGACAGATGTATTTTTGTTTTGTTTTAGCATTTATTAATGTTTTCCTAATATTTTATATTAATGTTGTATTCTTACATCACTTCAATGTTAATATTTGATTTTTTTTTGTGTTTATTATTAAGAGATGTGGAAAATGCACTTATCGCTGTCTCTTTTTCTCAAATGCTTAAATCAAATTATTGTGTGCATTTATTTCAAGTGTCTGTTAAATTTGATGCTGTGCTTTAATAAATAATTTGTAATACCTTTAATGTAAATATATCAATATATTTGGGAGAAAAAAAATATATTAATATGTATTAAATATTTGAAGCGACTTATTTAATTTTTTTGCATAGTCGTACGGGGTCTTCGACAGTCGAGTATGCTCGACTGTAGCACCGCCCACTAGTTTTAAAGTATGTTTGGTTCTCAAACACTGCACATATTTTTTGATAACAAAATTTCCATTATGCAGTATACACAAATTATACATGCTTAACTTTTGTAATAAGTTGATTTTCTTTAGTCAAAATTTATTTCTTAGTTGGGCTGAAATCCCGGCGGTACTGCAATACCGGGCCCACCCGTGACAGAGGTGGAGCAAGCTCCAAGCATTCCATCTGATGCCAAAAATCAGTTTAACATTTGTTGTCCTCCAATGGAAGAACTATCAGAAGTTAAGCTGATAAGAACAGAATCCCAGTTGGGAATTTTAAGGCAAATGTGTCAATTGTAAAGTTGAGTTTTTGCAATGACTACTTGATGTGTAGGGTAGTTTTAACAAAAGAGTAACATACTTTTAGGTAAACATCTTCTTGTAACTTGACCTTAAAATTCCCAAACAGTTTAAGTCTGTGTTCAGCTAAACTCTATGTAGTCTACAAATCATCTTCACTCTGGCTTCTCTTCAGTTGTCGAATAAATCTTTCGCCTTTTACTAAAGATTTCCGTGGAGAGGAGCACTCTAATGAGTCTAAATTAAATTTTTTGTGGTGCCTGGCGATTATCGTTGTCGGGCCATTGATGAATAAATGTGATGAACAAAAGTGATGGAACCAGTGTTGCCAGGTGTTCAGCTCCCGTATAAGCTAGATTCTGAGTAAAAATAGGGTTATCGAATATTTTAAAAATATCGTATTAACGATATTTTCTGTTATTTATTTTCAAAATATCATAAAAAATACTGTAATATACAGTCGAACTTCCCTTACTCGAATCACCATTATCCAAGAAAAAAGTTCGAGTTAGGGAGACTTCGAGTTAGGGAATTTTTTTTTTTAGTTTTTTAAAAGAATCTACAAATTCATTCAATCATAAATACATTTCAAAAAATAAATTTTTCTTGTTATTTTCAACAAAAATTGGTTTCTTCGTTCCTTATTCAAATGTCATCATAATTAATTTTCCATTTTTAATATAATGAAAACAGTTTTTGCTGAGATACCATATTTTTCAGCAACTTCAATTTATTTGGTCTACTTTAAAATTCCTTGATTAATAAGTTTGAAGATTTCTTTGAACATTATAATGCACTGATGCGCTGACAAAGAAGTACATTTCGAACATCTTTCTTATAGCTAATTCACCAGCCAATGTAATTGTTGAAATATGAAATTCTACCATATTGCATCACCGTATGTTAATGTACATAAATATTACATATCCAAAAAAGCCGGTAACAAAAGCATATAACAGAAACGAAAAAAAAATTCATACTTTATTGGAGATTTTACCGAAAAATTCGACTTACAGAAGCACGGGCCAATATTTTTGTCCGAGTTACGGAGAAATTCGACTTATAGAAGTTCGAGTTAGGGAAGCAGATTTGTATGAAATTTGCTCAGTAAACGCTATTGCCACTCGATTTTGTTCGAGTTAGAGAAAATTCGAGTTAGGGAAGTTCGACTGTATTTTCAAGAAATCATAAAATATACTAGCAAAAATAGTTTTAAAAATTGTTTGCAGTCACTCTTAGAATTGTTTCAACAATTTTTTTTCATTAAAATTTTTTTTTTAATTCGAGGAAAAAAGTTTTGAAATTTTCGAAGGGTACTTAATGGGTTAAGGTTTTGTGTCATTCAAACGGAAATTAAGCGACGTCTCCAAATAAATTTTTTTTACTGTGAAGACTTGACTTTCATAGATGTTAAAGTAAAAAAAAGGTGGCATACTTTAAGCACCAGTACATAAGCACATCGAAATTTGGCGACATTATTCCGTGTAAAACGCGGACTCTTAATTCCAACAAACGCACACACCAAAAAAAGATGCCACTTCAAATGTCCCAGTAGACCAAGCAACGGACGTTGAGCGAGAGTCCCGCCAAAAGCTCATAAATAGGCTTACAAACAGACAGCTTGCGGTCAAACACCGTGCGACGACCGAACCTTCGCCAAACATGCGTTGTTGAGCCGTAAATCGGGCCGAAATCGGATCGTAAGCGGATCGCACGAAGTCATGTCATGTTGCACGCAACATTTTCGTGTGTAACGCGTTGCGTCGCCTCTGCGAGCCGGCAGAGATAAGTTTCGGCAAACGACACGACAGATATTGTGTTGCAATTGTTTTTGAGTTTTTTTTTTCAGCTCTGCCTTTGTGCATTTTGTGATGTGCCAATTGCCGGAAGTCTGCACGAGCACATGATCTTTGTGCGATTTACCCAAAATAATATGAAGTAAGTTAATAAAAACATAGGTATTAAAGTAATATATGCAAATGCGGATATAATATTATATATTAATTAAAAATGTTTGTAAATGTTTGTTTTTGTGACTTCTACTTCTATTATATATTAATAATATTATATATTTGTACAGCAACCCCAAAACAAAAGATGGCGATGGAGGGCAGAATGCACAGCACACAAAAGGCGGAAAACTGAGATGGAGGAGACGACCTCGAAAGTTAATAGTTAATTTTTATATTTTTAGATTAACTATATTTAAAATTGTAACTAAAATAAAAAGTACTATATAAAAATATTAATACAAAATAATCAGAAAAAATATCATTTCATATTTATTTTAAGTATTAGTAAGGCATCGTTTGTAATATTATACAAGGTACGCGAAAAATATCATAAATGTTCTGAAAATGATACGTTTCCGTGCTTTCGTATTTGAGAGTTTTGCCGCCACAAACTGAGCGACAGATGACTCATATTTCTATCACTTTCAGATCTGAAAACGGACTTTTTGCACGTTTGAAATCCGTAAAACTATCGTTTTTGGTATCATAAATGAAATTTTGGTCCACTGGGGTTACATACATTTTTATACTGAAAATATTCAACCTAATATCATTTAAATATAATATTTTTTCTGGACTTTAGTTTTAATTCGATTTTTTATAGATTCTTTTTGCATATTTTAAGGAAATATTTAGCCTTAACACTCTGTGCCCAGTCATTTGGCAGAATCTATTTCAATTTGTGAAGTAGACTAATTAACTTTAATCCGCCTAATCTTGTCCGAATCCCATACAGAAGACGTACTTATCTTTGTAAATGAAACAGATACTGATCTCGATGATGAAATAGAGATAGAACAATATCTTTATGACACGTATGCATAGAGGACCGTAGAGTCAAAGAAATTGTTGTTATTTTAAATTTTTCTACACCTGCTGAAGGTAATACAAATGCAAATCACCGGTCCTTCTACTTATATACAGTATTGAAACTCTTTTGATGAAAGTTTGGTACATATTTGTCATTTTGCTATAGGATCGCCAGATCGTAGCTTTCATAAGACGATTGAACGAAAATCCAATATCGCAAAAAATTACACTGATTGTGATGTTATAGTGCCTTATCATCCTGAAGAGATTTTCGAAAATCAGACTTCTAAGTAATATCTGTCGAAGATTTAATACAGGATTCTACAAGGTTATCAAATCTATGGCGTGTCATGAATTATAATTTCTATTCGTTTTGTCATATTTTTTTTTTATTATTTTACTGATTTTTTCGACAAAATTTAACGCATTGAACTACATAGGTATTTAGTCAGCGGGGTCTATTTTTGGGGTCGTTGGCTGTCAAATTCGATGTTGTGGGTGTTTGGGTGTTGCACAACGTCACATATTCGGCGCATTTGGGGTCAAGTACACCCTTCGTCTTTTTGTTTCTGTTTATCAACTCGCCGACAACTACAAGTATTGCTTTAGATTCTGCTGCCGAAAGTGCAGACAACAATTCAATATATAGAATCTGCACTCACAATTTCCATGAGAGAGAAAGGTCTTTCTCTTCCTCTCTCTCTCTCTAGCTCTCTCTATTTCAGTGCGCAAAATCACGCTCTCTGTACAAAATTGAAATGCCTGATGATCACTCAGCACTTGGAGTCGACATATCTCAGGGCAAATCTCCAAGTCAGTTGCCAACGTTCGTTTGCCGCGGCACGTTCAAAGTACTCTCGATTTTCGGGCCGCGTTGCCGGCAATGTGCCAAGTTCCTGCCTGGCCATATCGAAACTGTGACTTCCATCTAAAAATTATAGTGCGCATAGAATGTATTCGGCATTTGCATTGCTGTTTCTTATAACTGGACAGTTGCTCCTGACCACCAATGGAGTTCTGGGCGATCGGTTTTTTGGTTTTGGCCAGCGCATCGAAGGGGACCAGTTGTTGCTGAAGGATGTGCAGCATTCGCGTCCTGCCGGCACCAGTGAACCGGCGAAAGTTATTTTCAATTACAATATCGTAGAGCCGATAACCTACATTGAAATCGTATCGGAGGAAGTGAGTTAACTTCGTCGACGAACCCTCGATGATATCTTTTTTATTTGCATATTCCCAGACCGAAATAGAAATGAAATTTGTTTTTTTCGTCACCGCGAGCGAAAAGTGCCCACAGAAATATAGAAAACAACATCAGCAACAAACAGCAAACTACATAGATATGTATTTATTTATATATTTAGTACATGTCTGTGCCGCACTCTTCCGCCGCACTTTCCCATACCATTTTGTTTGGCCATTAGATGCGCAGATTACTATTGCCATAGAATCGGTTAGGATTATGAACCGAACTGGCAACATGTAAGACAAAATTTCATTTGTGACTTATATGTCGCACGCTGATTGGAAATGCCCCCAGTAAATATGCATAGCAATATGCAATAGAAAATACTTATATAAACTCGGAAACAATAAACACGAAACGCCAAACTGCATAAATAGGTAACGCCACAAAATGTTTTAAACAATAATTCGTGATCTAGAATTTGCCTGCCGATTTTCCGACTTGGCATCAATTTGAAAACAAAAACGCTACTCATGCACATAGAATTACCTAATTTACAATTTAAAAATAAAAAATTATTAAGTTTCCGAACATATAATGCCCTTACATAAATAACAAAGTAATTGTTTTACAGCAGCTGCTTGAAATAGATAAAGGTATCTTATATGATACAGATGATGCAAATTAGAATATAGATTTTAGTTAAGAGCGATCATAGATTGTAGAGATGAAAAACAGTGATAAAGGAGAATATATTCTAGATTCATATAATTTTATATTATTATTTAAACGAATTTCAATCTTAAATTTTAGAAACATAAAAAAACAAGAGCTGTCAGTAGAAAACAACTAATTTTATCTAAATATTAATTTCATTATTTTTACCTTACAGTTTCTGTAGAAAAGCGATCAACAGTCAGTGTATACAAAAATTCACGAAATATTAGGTATATTTACATATATTTTTTTTTTTAAGTATTTTGAAAAACTAGCTCAAATTTGGCTATTTGGCACATCTTTTGACAGCAGTTCGGTCCGAGGAATGGGGTGTTGTGGAGAAGAATAATTTTAAGTGTGAATGTTTTTCAATTTGGCAATATGTTGGCTACTTATGACGCGATTTTTCTTTAAAAAACTTTGCAAAACACATTCATGTATTTATAATGCGATGCAAAGTACATTTTTGGTGCCTGTAAACCGATTGAAATTCGATGATGTTGTTGTTGCAATTGTTGATGGATGTGAATGTCGGCGAGGCATAGCCAATTCGATACATGCTTCATTGAATTCCAAATCAAAAAACTAAGTTCATCTTTTCCAGAACATTTCGGCCGAAGTGAAAATCAGCTATACTGATAGTCTGATTTTGGGCATGGTTCGTCTGGTTCACGAGAACGAGTCTCATACCGAGGCTGATAGCGAATACGTAGAAACAGCTGAGAGTTTCCCAGCTGAATTCGATGTTATCATCAGAATCTTTGGTTACAATGAGACAATGTTGAATTTGAATCCGGCGCTGCTGCTCAATCGTGATACACAATTTGAGGGCCATATGAAACCCTACGTTGGCTTGGAGGAAATGATCGAGGAGACCACCGAAGGCTTTGATGAACCCATTAGCACCGCTGAATTTGAGGCAAAAGACAAGATCATTGAAATTGGAGAGCGTCAAGCGGGTAATTACTGACAATTATTTACTTACATACATATGTAAGTATCAGGGATTAAAACCCTAACCGAAACCGTAACCTTTAACCGGTAAAAACCGATTGAAATTTGAAACCGTTACCGAAACCGTAACCGAAAAAAAAAATTTTCATCTGACCGAAACCTTTAAACCGAAACTCTGTAAACCGAAATAACCGTTTAGTAACCGTTTCATTTATAAGGGTTAATTTCGGTTTTTCATACATCTTAAAATACATTTTTAATTACAATTTTTATAAAAAAAATTGAAAAAAAGTTTTATTTTTAATTGATATTTTAAAAATTGCAAATAAGTGTTATGGTTTAACTTAAAAATACAATTTTAAAAGCATGTTTTATTATTAATTATTGTTATACAAATTTAAAAAAACAAGTTACAAATAATTTAAAACGAAAAACTTTGAACTGTTTTTATTTATTCCGACTCATAAGTCTAGTTTGCGATCTCTAATATTTTGTTATTAGTTTTGTATTTTATTTTTGATTATATTTTTTTTATTTTTAATTTTGATTTATACATATATGTAAAATATATTTTTACAAAGAATTTATTTTTTTTGTGAACCGAAACCATACCGGTATTTTAAAACCGAAACATACGAAAACCAGTTCACCGTTACGAAACCTTTATTCAAAGATTTTGCATAACCTATAACCGAAAACCTAAATCCGAACATAACCGAAACCGTAACTGAAACCGATATTCGTTTCGGTTTTAATCCCTGGTAAGTATGTTATGCAAAATAAGGAAAAAATCACTTTTATAATGCTGGGCTAATACTGCTTCATAGACTGTCACAGTGCTTCTGTGCTGCATCTTCAGAATACGTCAAATCTTAATAAATCTTCAAAGAATGGTAAGGATCCTTATAGTTTCGAAATGAAGAGTTGGGATAATAGTATGTGACAGTTTGTGACGCAGTGAAACCGGCATTATTTAGTGTTTTGACAAAGGAATCGCTATTACAGTTGAACTTCCATAACTCGAACTTACTGGCAGTAAAATTAATAAACTTAAGAAACATAACTCTCTAAGTCGATTATCTCCATAACTCGAACCTTTTCTTTGGATAATAGTGATTCGAGTTAGGGAAGCTGGACTGTAATTATCATTATTGATGTTTGATATACTGATTTAATTGGTAAAACTAACTTTTATTAAAATAGTATTTGGTGCAAACGATTTGTTTTGGCATTTCGTAAGAGGTCTTGAAGTCTTTTGAAAATTGTTTTAAAAGTTAAAAAGGTCTTTTATTTTTAAATTTTTGAAACACCAATTTCTTGATTTTTTTGCTAATATTTATAGCAGTTTCTTTAATGTACATTTTCTTATAATTTTTCATTATGATCAGAAAAAAAAAAACAACATTGAAGTTATTCAATCAATAATTATGAAATTTTGTTTTTTTTCTTTTTGTAGGTGATGATTTGATATATGAAACGTATCAGACATCCCCGGATGCGCCCCAGGGGCGGAGTAATCACACGCTCATCTTCTACTACATTGACAGCGATTACATAACCTATGTCAAGTTCGTCATCTTCGATGTGAGTAGCAAGTTTGCCAACTGATCGAAGACTTTTGACATCCCCTTTTAATCCAACTTTCAGCACTTTTCGGATAAGGTCAGTACTGCTGAGAACTACACAGCTCCCGTGGCCGAGTACAGTCATTACTCGCCCGGTACCTTGAAGGCCACCATAACGGACTTTAATATCACATCGATGTTTGCCCAAATGTTTGTCTACGGGTACCGTGGTCGCGATTCCGCTCCGCCGGACTACAAACCCTTTCTGCCTCCGCCACACTGGCACCGCCCTTCAAACCAAGATGTGACCACACCGTCACTGATTGACATACAACTGGCGCTCCTCAAGGGTGGTCTGACAACAGAATCCGCTGATAATGACAATGATGATGATGAAGACGATGAGGTTGTTATACGACCCGAGGATATGGTACCAGATCATATACCAGAGGCCAGGAGTATACCAAATGCTGCACTGATTAATCAGGGGTCGGCGGGACAGCAACTCTATGCCATGATGGGCCTGATGCTCTTCGCTGTTATATAATTGAACCCTCAAATGGGGCTACACACATTAGTTAACCATTGAAAAGCTTTATGAGTAGAGTTTAGTGCCACATTCTTTATATTGTAATATTTAACCAAATAAACCTATTAAACCTAGTTATAGTTCTTTAGACACACACATACACACTTATAAATATATGTATAAACGAGTAAACATACTCGATGACAAACAAATTGAAAAAGTTGCTCCAAAAGTAGGTCATGGCACTGGCTTCACCCTCGCGACTCCCCTGACTCTCTTGGCAAATTATCTGCGACGACGACTGCGGTGGTGGTTGATTTGGCAGCGCAAACAAAAAGAAAAGGAAAAGTGAAAAGGCTGCTGACGTATGTACACACACATACACACACTCACGCAAACGGACACACTCTCTAAGCAGCCTTTGTCCAGCTATTGCGACTGTTTATTTGCCTGGACAGCCTGAATTGCCTCCCTTTGGCCTGCGTGGAAAAGTTCAGAAACTTCTACATAAGTCCAAATATAGAATTAACTTACAGACAGCGTAATGCTCTGCTCTTAAGGCCATCATCGTGTCCGGAGCAACCAAATGGCTAACAAAATATTAGATGCCTTGCCAAGTGCAAGATACTTTCAACCGCATTTCACATAAAGTGCTGCCTCTAAACATATCCAAGTCCAAAACTGCTTTGTTTCATGTCATCTGCAGGCGGCAACCAGCAATTCAAACTGCTCTATGGTTCTTACAGAACGACTGATAGATACTCTATTATAACATAGTTTATTTCTATATATATGTATGGGTTTAATTCTTGTTTTTATAGCTATTACTACAAAACTTCCACTACATAAATTTGTGACTTTTTCTACAATCTTTCTATGTATTTATAAGTATATGCATTTTAAAAGTTAAAATATTAGAAATAGTCGTATAGACGCCTGTTTAGTTTGAGAGAAGACTTTACGGAAGAATTTACAGAATCCAAAACTTGAGTAAAGTAAAACTGTCAACACCAGATTATTTAAAATATATTTTTGAGGTACTTTCTATTTTAAGTCTGCTGCAAGTTACCATATCATTTTATTGAAAATAGCTTAATGTAAAAAACTTAAACTGGAGTTTATAAATTTAAAATTCATTCAATAAGGGTCAGAAACAAATGAAAATATATCTAGTCATATAATACACGATCCCATTGTCTATACAATATTATCCTTTCTTTACTTATAATATTTTCAAATCTATAAGATGTCATAGTAGAGTTTACAAAATGTTACATACAAACACCTCGCAAAAAGAGACTCAGAACAAACCATCCGCAATGAAAACCCAAGTCGCAAACATGGCTATTATAAGCGTACACGTAGCAGCACCTCAGTTTCTTTGGTATAGAACTTCACACACAGATGCTATGGCAACGCCAGAACCCAAACCCACAGAGAAACAGCAAAACAGCAAATGCAGACGAATAACGAAGAAGCCATAAGGCAGATGAAGGCAAGAGGCATGAGAACGTATGTAATATGGTTGGGAGAATGAGAGCTGAGAACGAACCTGAGCCATGGGAGTAACTTATAGCTATATTTATGTTTAATTCCGAAAAGAAATTTGTAAAATTTAACAAATTTGGTAGCACTTGCCGCAGCTCCCAAAAGACCAAAGCCAAAACGAAAAAAAACTTAAAGGAGTCGCCTCCGGCGGCAGCTTGGACTAAATTGAAAATTTCTTTTTATGCGTGCCGCTTACAGTTTTTATGTTCAGACATATAATACTGGATATTATATAAATGTATGTATGTCTTTGCCTGTGTTGGAGTGTGTATGTTTGTGTGCGTAGCTTTAGGGCGTGGCATTGACATTGTCAACAACAACGGATAAGCAGCACACACAAGTGTCATACAGATACACGCCCTGAGCTCAGAGCTCTGCCTGGCAACGGCTGCCAGTCATGGGCGCTCTTCTCCAACTAGAGAGATATGAGGCTTACGAGGGACAAAGCCAAATACGACGCCAGCAAAGGGGTGACGTGTGCTTTTGTCAATAACTTAATAACTTAAAATATGGTTTAATGCTCACGTAACAACATTTTGCCACTTGTGCCAAGCACGCGTAAAGTGTGAAACGAAAGGCTTGGCGAACCAACAGCGAGCCGACAGGGCACAACTGACGAAACGACAGTCGACAACCGACAGAGACAGTCGACATCAGGCAGCTGAGAACCCTGAGCCAAGGGCTAAGACCTGACAGCTTGAGGGTTTCGAAGGTTTATGGTTTGAGTATTTGAAGGTTGACTTGTTATGCAAAAGCTATGGAAACGATATCAAAGAGCTGATATGTATATCATGTCCTATTCAATAAAAGTGGAATGTTCTTTGTTCAATAGGATATTTTAATGATAGTTTCTTGGAGATCAGATGAGCGATGGAGAAAATTTCAAAGTGGCGTCTCAAGATTTTTAAAAACAAACTTGAAGACTGATTCGACTGGCGTTCTATTGCATACACGGGTATTATAGAATATCCACTATGAGAGATAACCTGATATCAGATGAATTTCACAATGATATTTTCTTGTAGGTACTTGCAAGGATAGATTCACTTGATTATGGTAAGTCATTTATTGTAATTCATAAAGAATGTCATTCTTGTTTTGATACTTGTAATTGTTGGAATCACTACTATCTCTTTATTTTCTTATAGCAAAGATTTTAATACATTAAAATATTTCCTTTCTTCTATTTTACAAAGCAATTTGTATTAAAAATTATTTCTTCCTTTGTCAAAACTAAACCCAAATCTAAGTTGACAGGACAACTTTCAACGTCGTTCGCCTGAGTGTGTATACAAATACACATACACATATTAATGTCTATAAGTGTGTTCCCTGCCTGTTGGAGTTGGGCACGTGCTCAACTTCTGATCCTTTATTTTTGCTACCTTACCCAAAATTTGTAATTTTCGATTTTCTTTTTTCTTGTTGTTTAGCGCTCATTATCGTTTAGTTTTTTTTCACATTTGCATTTAAAATAATTAAAAAAGTATTTGACACACTTGGCCGTACATGTTTTTGTCATTACCGCAATTCGGCGGGTCATCCGCTTCAGTGCATCCATTTCACGAGCTGCATAATTTATATAATGCCCATTGTCACAGGCTGCCTTTGTGTGACGAGACGGGGCCAACTCATTAGCGTACGAGGGGTCTGTCAGGCTGACAATGCTTGGTGGGGATTATGGGGGTCGGGTCAGGGATCAGGGGTCGGCTGTGGGATGTGGGCTGTGAAGGCGGGCACATGTCTGAGCAAGTCTTGAATTGCATATGTCTGCTTCACAGGCTTTACATTTGCATTTTATTAAATTTCAAAAGCTCTTCGCACAATCACACCCATCCACTTCTGAGTTCACCTGAGCGCCATTGTTGGTGATAGGGATAAGGGCTTACAGTGCAGAGGTTGAAGGGGGTGAGGGTTGAGAAGGGGGAAAGGTGAAAGGGGGAAGGCAACGCTTGTGCGCATTGCATATTTATGCACTTAATAACGCATTTTAGCATGCTCAAGTGCAACTCATCTTTTGTTACAATGCATACAGCAAAAAGATAGAAAGAGACAAGCATATAGATCTATATTTTTATGCAGACAGAGCTGCAAATGATTTTCACATGTCCCTTCTGCCCGGCGTTGACAAATGGAGCATGAGATGCATGCCATGTCAGTTGCCATGCATATGCATCCGTTGCATATCCATTCCCTCTGTCATTCTCATTCTCATTCCCATCTTCCATCTCCCAAATTCCCAATCCAATTCACATGCTGTCAAAGTGAAAACTTTTTACGTGCTACGCCAGCACGTGGCGTATGCGCACTGGTTGAAAGGGACAAATAAGGAACCTAAAAGGCATAGTATTAAAGCAATTACCAGATGGAAGCTCAAGAAAGTTAAGCAGCTTATTGCACAGCAACATATGGAAAACAAAAAAGCAACTTGCAAAAAAATAATGAAAGCAAATACAAAACTTTATATTTATCTATTTTTTTATAAAAACTTTAAACGTTGAACAGAAGGTAAGATTCTGAAGGTACAGGACAGAATGAAGAGACCGCTAAGTCCCTACTTTGTATTCCAAACAGACAAAACTACAAAATAAATATTTGGAAAACTCCAATTTTTGAATAGAAAGTAAACTGAAACAGTTCAAATGAGAAGACTTCAAAGTCTCTTGTTTATATTGAAAGTAACAGAAAGCGCGTTAGGCACGAAGGGACACAAATGTCACGAGCTTAAGTTTAGTTTTTTTTAAATTAAAATTTTATTAAATATTTTCCCAATGTTCTCTTTTCAAAACGAGAAAATATTAGATTGTTCACCTTTCTATACCTTCTAAAAAAAGTTTTTAATTGCTGCCTGTACAGATGTTCGTCGGTTTTCAGAATTTGCTTCATCAAACACAACCCTGTTTATTGATATAATACAATAATCACAATTTGCAGCTGATGTTGATAATTAAGAACGCAAAATTTAAAGTAAAGAAGGCAAGACAGTTTTTGGGAAATCTGGCTTATATAACATTTGAAATTTCTTGGGCTTTTATCAGACCGAGCAGCTGTTATGAAAAATGTTTTATTGCTTACATTTAAAAGGAAAGCCAAGTAAATCAAATATAATTATATAAGAAAAAAAATTTTGGAAAGCTACTTAGGCAATGGAATTATTAGCACTCCTTAGTATTCTTGTCTAATTCCTAAATTCCAAATACTGCAATAAATTTTTTGTCTCTGTTAATCGAGTAGAATGGATTGAAGGAAAAATGGGGAATTTTTTCACAATGGCCAAACTGTCGAAGGATTGAAACACACGGAACACCGCACACAAGCGGATTTTATGCAATAGTTAACCCTGGTCACTTACATAATTGATTGATTTGGCGTGCAACAATTGAATGTGGGCGTTGGGAGCCTTGTGGCAAGTGGTAAGTGGCAGGCACAATAACCGCACACAAACTACAGCTACAACTACAACGATGTGTTCTGTTCTGTTCTGAAGCCAAAGCTAACAAACAAAATGCTGGGTAAACCAATCAATGACACAACTGAAAGCCACAATGTCAACCAAGTGGAAAGAGCGAGTGGACAGAGGAATGAGCAGGCAAGATTGAGTTCGCCTCTCACTCCCTCTCTCTCTCTCTCCCTCTCTCTCCGTCTCTCTCCCTCTCTCTCCCTCTCACTCACTCTCGCTCTCTGTGTGTGTAAAGCTGTATATTCACATAAAATTACAGTTTTTAGAGCTGGCCACAAACAGAACTAAGTGCAGACTGAATGTCTGGCCAAACGATTGCCTTAAATTGCATTGCCAGCTGAAAGAGAGAAGGAGAGAGAGAGAGGATGAGAGTAGAGAGGGAGAGGGAGAGAGAGGGAATTCCACCTTTTAGTCAAGAGTCGGAAGCGCGTGCCGTCTCTTAATTGAAACTGTCAACAGCAGGCGACCATAAATCAAAGCCGCCTAATCTGAAACTAACTCGACTTCAGTTTAGGCCAAACAATTAAAAAGTTTTCAATTAACTCGCAGCAGCAGCGGAATTGGCACTTGTAATCGGCACCTGGTTCAACACACCGAGCCAAAGCTTGAGCATCATGTTTAAATCGGCTTATGCGTGGAAACCTACAATGGGGTTGGGATTGGGAGTTGCTCACGTAACACATTTATAACGCGTGAGTTGTCTTCTGTGCATGGGAGTGTGTGTGTGAGAGTGTGCGGACAGATGAGTTTTAAAACATCATGTGCGCTACTTTTATTCAGGGCTGCTTGTTAAACTTATCAAATTTTAAATTTAACTTTCGCACTGCTTAACTATGGGAATACTACATACTATAAGTAATTAGATACATTTAGAAATAAATAAGTTGGAGCAATTAAAATTTAAAAAAGTGGGAAAGGATACCCGCTACTTATTTAAATATATTTAAAATATATTTTATTGCATGTTTTTAGGCCCTTAAATTGCTTGACACTTAAAACACCCATTACTGCCGTTGGTTAGAAACCGTTAATAACGAAAAAATGCGTAATATTCTGAAAACCCGATTTTCTGAGGCGGAAAGGGGCGTGGCAACAATTTGAAACAAACTTGATCTGAGTGGGGCTTATGAAAGTCTGTGTGCCAAATTTGGTTGCTCTAGCTCTTATAGTCTCTGGACTGTAGACCGATGGACAGACGGACACGGCTATATCGATTTGGCTGTTGTGGCTGATCACGAATATATATACTTTATAAGGTCGGAGAAGCTTCCTTCTCCCCGTTACATACATATGTACATTGCAACGAATACAATATACCCTTTTAACTTATTTTTAAAGTAAGGGGCACACAAAAATTTTGTAATTATTGTTAAATAATTATATTTTTATTTTTGAAAAAATAAAATAAAATAGAATATAAAAAAATATTTATATTCTGGTAGACGAAAAAGACATGGCTAATTAGAATTGGTTATCGTGCAATGCAAGAACATAATGAATATTTGATGATAGGGCTCGAGAAGCGTTTTTCTGCCTATTGCTTGTACGGTTGAGCCTGGATACATTGAACTTATTTCTTAATGTGCTGTTTACTGCATCCATGTTGTTGAAGTGGCCATTTTGGCCTATTTCCAATGCATACAGGGTATATTAATTAAATTTAAGTTAATCCTGGACGACATCATTGTGAAACCGCTATTTAAACTAATATACTCTCTCCTTTGGCTATGTTAGAAGGTATCTTTGCTTAGCTCATTACGAATATAATAAACGTAGAAACGTAACCAACGGTAACAGCCAGGAGCAAGAACAACAACAAAAGCAGTCTGCTGCTTTGGCATTTTTATGGCCCTTGCAAAATTAAATAAAAACACGCGCAATGAAACAAACATAAATAACGCAGCAGCCGCTTCACCATCGCCCTCCACCATCTTCACCCCTTGCGATTCCCACAGCTCAGCTCGGCTCCAACGACAACAAAAGTGCCATAAGCAAAACGAAACGTAACGAAATAAAATGAAATGCCGCCGGCATAAGCACAGTCTAGTGCACATAATTAGCAGCGAGAGGGGGGGAATAGTAAGCGGAATTGGGCCTGAGCTTGAGTCCCCTAGCCCCGTCATAATTCGCTTCACTTTACTAGCCTGGTCAGTGACCAGCGCTCAACTGTCATTTGCGGGCATTGCAGTGCACTCAGATTGAATGGGACTAAGAACTCAATTATTTTTTACGGTATGTAATTAAAACAGTGCAAAAGCAAAAGTAAAACGGGCAGAAACATAGCAAGGAGAGCGGGGAAGATTCAGAGTTGAACAGTCAACGTCAGCAGAAGGACTTATTAATGATGCTTAGCTCGCTATCTCTCTTTCTCTCACTCTCTCTCTGGTCAATTGCTTTGGCTAATGAAGCTTCACCTAAGTCGGCTACTAATGCTATGACCAGGAAAAGCAGGAAAACGATAGCAGCGTTTTGCAGACTTCATCAACAGTTGCCAAGCTAATTACACTAAGCGATGCCAAGCAATTCGCAATCATCTTCATTTTCAGCTAAGATGAAGGAATTTGTACTCGTGCATTCGCTTAGTGGACGCTTTTCCAATTTATTTATGCTTAATTTTAAGTCTGTTGGAGAAAGCAAAATATGAAGCATACTTTCAAATGTTTCGTAAACATGCCAGAAGCATTTTATGCACATCGAAAATCCACACAAATTTTGCCTTATCCGCCAAATAATGAATTTAAAGTATGCAATAAAATAAATCAGATTGCTCGCGAGCAGATACCCTTTTCATAGGATATCTGTTGGGATAGTCATCACTTAATAAATATGCTGCTCAAATTTCAGACACACACATAATTTAAATAATACTGTTTACAATAATTAAATGAAATTAGTAAATTAAGAATTTATGGGAAGCAAATTCTAAAGATCTCTGTTTTTATACCAAAACATAAAAATGCGATGTCCTATTTACTTATTTTGGATGCCTTGTGTGCATAAATTCGATTTGAAATTTGGGTTCGCTAAGAATTTCCATAATGACTAAACAGGAAATGACAATGACATTAAGCAATGTTATCCCTGATTTTGATTTTCGGCAACCACCCGCTCAACCCAAACCACCCACCCATTCATACATACATACGTATATATATATATATATAGACACACTCTTATGAAGCGCTATCGAATTTCATTTTACGATTTCATTTCGGGCATGTCAGAAATGCAAACGTCTCCGTTTGTTGTGTCAATTTATGTACGAGTATGTGAATCTTCGCGACAGTTGAGCCGCCTGCAACCCCTAAGCGGTGAGGAACGGGAATGTGGAATGGGCAAGATGAGGAAGTGGTTGGCAAATGGCTCATGTGTGCACTGTGCACTTCACTTGACGCTGACACTGGCAGTTCCAACAGTCAAGCGCTGTCTATTGTGCCGAGCAATTTGATTGCCCACGGCCCAAGGACGGACAGTATGTGAGGTTGAGAGTATATGACAAAATGTCAGGCAAGGACTTTAAGGAGCGGCGTTTAATGATCGCCTCTGACACATTGACTTTGATGACACAGCCAACCAGAACAAGCAATCAGTCACTTGAAGTTGAAGTTGGGACTCAAATTAAAGTCGCCGGCCATCCAAAGTGCCTTTTAAAACATTATGACACCAAGGATCAAGTCTACAACGCAAAACTCGTTTGTAGCATCAAAATATATATGTATATGAGTATTATAGCTTCTATCTACTTTGATGTATGCGCTGAGGGAATATTTAAAGAGGCGCGCAAAGCTTTTTGCTGAGATGATTTATATAAAAGCCAAGTCACAACTCCCAACGGCATCGAGCATTTAACGAAATGAAAGCCTCAGCGTCAACTGCTTATCAGCAGACAAAAAAGGCGCAGTAAATAAGTAACATTGCAATAAAGTAGTATGCTAAACCAAGATATACTCTGTAATAACATGAAAAGTTACATAATACAATATTTATACACTTAAAATCAATAATGCAAGCCGATTTGGGTTCAGTTTTTGAGTTAACCAAACCGGATCATGAATCGAACCTTGAGTCCGGCGGCATTTTTTTAAATAAATGTTCGATTCGTGAAAAAAAATCATTACAAAAGTTGTATTCATTTTATAAAAAATCAAGGAAAGTTAAAAAGAATTAAGAAAACAAAATAATTTGTAAGTACAGAAATCTTGCTCTATTTTGGAAGCTTGCAGTTCCGTTTTCTGCGTTTTCTGGAGTTATTATTTGAGTATGCCCTGTGTTTATTTACATAAGAACAGGCTATAAGAACAGCAGCTTATCGGCCGTAAATTGCTACAAAGGCGTAACGAGAATACGAAACCTCCTTGCACTTGGCAATGGGGATTGGGAATCGGAATGGAATTGGAAGTGCCATTGCGAATGGGAATGGGAATGAGGACAAGAATCGACACGCGCAAACCCCGACACGTGCCCTTAACCGCATACAAAATACGGTCACACACACACACACATACGCATCGTTGGGTGTTGAAAATGAAATTGAAAACTGTTAAATAAATCGAAAGCAAGTGCTGCCTTTACAGGGCATTTGCCCAGACGAATGGCCAAACTGAATGACAAACAGACAAACGATGATCGAAAAAGGAAATGGAAAGGGGTTCGATTGTGGAATCGAGTAAGGGGTAAGAGAAGTTACAAGCACGCTGGCGGAGTGAACCACTTGAGGCACCCACTCAACTTTAATTTGGTGCCACAAGACACAGGAATCGGGAACCGACGCATTGAACGTGATTGGATTTTTATATTCAATATAAAAAGGATTATATAGCATTTGTGCTTGCCAAGCATTGGAAGTTCATAATAATTGGAAAAGTTAAGGCTCCAGAAGGGCCAGAGCCAAAGCGGCACCCGTACTCGTGTTACCTTGGCCAAGACACATAAAATCAATTTTTAACCCGAACGCGACAACAGCCCTATAAATAGACACAAACATTGTACAGGCGTCTGTGAATCTATCATTTCCGGTGTGGCATCCCACTTGAGTCATGCGTAGACAAAACCGTCAGGTAGAAAATACTGGATCAATACCAAATGAAACCCGTCAAAACTTAACAATCTGTTGGGTGCTGTTCTAGCGCATACCCAGTAAAAAATTGAGTGCTTAGAAGAAAAAGAAGAAAAAATTAAAGAGGTTGAAGAAAACGTTAAGGTAAAAGTTAAAGTTAAAGAAGGAGTAGTAGCACAAGTAGAAGGTAAAGTATAAATTAAGTTGAAGTACAAAAAGGACAAGAAATACAATTACAAGTAGTAGAACAGGTTTAAAGTTTTATTTCTTATTGATGACAGAGCTAGGAATATTGTTAATTAGTGTATTCGGCAATATTGATAATAGTAGCCATACAAGTATAAATACGAAAAATTTGATTAGAAGAGGAAGTAGAAGTAAAGTAGATGCAGATGTTGAAGTCGAAGTTGAAGTTAAGTACGAAGTAAAAGTAAACGAAGAATTCAAACTTTAGAAGTAGTAGTAGTAAGGGTAATAGTATAAGATATAAAAAAGTTTGTAAAACTTAAAGTAGAAATAGTGGTAAAAGTGGAGTTTGAAGTAATAGTAGAAGTTAATAAAGTATTGTTAACTTTCGCTCCCGGCTCGGAATCAATTACAGTCGAACTTCCCTAACTCGAATCCCCATTATCCACGAAAAAAGTTCGAGTTAGGGAGACTTCGAGTTAGGGAAGTAGAATTGTATGAAATTTGCCTAGTATTGCCACTCGATTTTGTTCGAGTTAGAGAGACTTCGAGTTAGGGAAGTTCGAGTTAGGGAAGTTCGACTGTATATGATTTATACATTAATAAACCTAAAACAAGCCTAAAAGTATACTACATTTATTTCAGAGAGATTGCTGTTAAAGTTGGCGAGGATTCTACGATAAAGCTCTTCACAATTTTGTTGCTGCTATGTTTAAGCTTTCAGTTTAAAGTAAACCCTTTACTATAGACCTGTAAATCAGAGCTTAATGGTAAATTCTCGGTATTAAGCCAGCTGTATTAAATATCATCCGTTTCCATTAGTCCCTGTATTATACATTGTCACGTTCATGTGCCGTAAGCCTACAGGCAACCCGACTCTTTTATACTCTCACACAGACTTTTACCTCCACTTTAACTGATCTAATGGCTGTTGCCAGTCGTACTTAATAGTGGAGGCAGCAATTTAAAGTGGTCTACGGTTTAATGGACATTGTCAGTATTTATTGTATTAATATTGAAAGGCGGGCCAAAAGGGGACAGCCACTTGGACACTAATAGCTTTTCAGCCTTGAGTGACCGAACCATTAAAGTAAATGACTTACCTCGGGTATATCATCTGGCACCTTTCCCATCCAGGACAGCGATAGTATTGTGCAGTCGCATTTTGTGTTGATGTTGCGTTCAAAGTGTAAATGCATTTTACGAGTTAGCGCCGTTTCCGCTTCCGCTTCTACCACACGAACAATAAATCCAACTAGCTCTTATTGTTGTTGTTGTTAATGTCCCCCTCTTCGACTGAGTTACGTCTCGCACATTTTGCTAGATAAGAGTGGGAGCAGAAGTGAGGGGAAGTTTCATTATCGTTTAGTTTAACATGCCAATAACTAATTTACAATAAAAGCTAATACCATGGGAGCTGCCTTATCAGTCATGCCCCAGGCTGCAAGATGTGTGTGTACAATGTACATGTTGTGGCATATGCTTGACATCCACGGCACATAAGGGTTGACAAATTGCAGCAAGCAGCACGCAACAAACATAATTTGAAGCATACTTTCCAGGGCACGACCGGGACACTAATTGGATATTAGTGGTAAGTGGACAAAGTCGCTTTCAGCAGCAAGAGTACATGTCATCGCACATGTTCTATCTACTACTGGCAGAGATAACCCATTCGCACGCACCAGGACACACACATACACACACGCACACCCACACACACATGCACACACAAGTGCAAAGAGACAGCAAGATGGAAATTGTGCAATATGAAAATATAAAAATTCTATAAATTGTTAAAAGATGCTCGCTTGTTTTAATAATTCAAAAAGTTTGTCAACTCATATCTGTCTCTCACTGTCTGAGTTGTCAGAATTTCGATGGCGAAAATAGCTAGCTGGGTCTAAAAAAGTAGTTATACAGAAAAAAGCATACAAAATTTCGGGAGAATGGTGCGCGGAAAATTTTTTCGGGGTCTTTAAATAATCTTTTTATTGAATCAAATATTTTAGGCAGTTTGCTTATATTTTATTCCTCAGACTTTGTCATTTAATATGCATATAATTTTAACAATTATGGCCTTTTTTGGCAAAAAGAATATTGAATTTCTTAAGTGATTTGAAGTTATGTGCCAGTCTCTAATTAATGTTGAATATTTGTTTTGAAATGGACAGATTTCTAGCTAAAAGCAATTCTACAATTACAAGATATAATAAAAAAGATAAATCGAAGTATAATATAGGTACAGTGCACTATGGGGCGAAATCCGAAAAATCGACTATTTAGTCATTTTATCAAGGTATTAATTTTACTACTGTTTTGGTATTAACATCTTAAGAAAACTTCAAACTGTAAAGTTCTGTACCAAAAATGTTAAATAACAGAAAAATGTTAACCCTGACAGCTGTTAAAGTCAGCTGTTGCTTCCGAAAAGCACGTTCGTTAACAGTGCAACATTTTTGCAGCCTATTTTCAAATTGGTATTGCACAAAGGCTAATCATTTTTTTTACAATATTTAAAATGGATACCAATTATACGAGTTTGTACTATGTGTTGGTTTTACTAGTATTCTGTATTTGTACGTGTTCTGTTTATATTTTGTTATATTAATTAATGCTTTGAAAGATAATTTCTTGGAAAGAAATATCAACTTTGCGAAGGAATTTAGCAATGAAGCTTAACGAGGCTTAATGTAAGTCCAACTGTATGTCGTAGATCCATTCAATGTTATTTAAAGGCAATATGTCTCAATTTGAACAATTTGCGATAATCCGCGAAAATAAATTTTTTAGGACGTAACCTCACAATTTTTCCATGCTGATTTGCTCGCTTGTCGTATGAGGTATTTGACCAGTTTTTGAGGTATTTATTATTAACTCGAAAACTACTTCATATATTTTGATGCGGTTTTTTTTCTAGTGTTATGTATACCCCTAGAAATTTTTTGGAAAAAGGGGCGTGTCAAAATCCCAGCCCCAAATTTTTTTGTTTTTTAATTTTATGCTCACAACCATATATTAGACCACACAACTTTCTTTGTCTAACAATTAGTTTTTCTCTTTATTGCTAATAATAAACAAGCTCAAAGCTTGTTATTTGGAACAAAAATTATGAGCTTACTTGCTACCGATACCAAAAAAAAATATAAAAAAAATTAAGGCCGGGGGTGGTGACACGCCCACTTTTCCAAAAACATTTCTGAAGGTGTACATAACATGAATAAAAAAACCGCATTCAAAAATTTAGCTTATTATAGAAGTTATTAATAAATATTCGATATTTCGAATTTCGCCCCATAGTGCAGTGGCAGTACTGCTGTCTCGCTGTCTCCATTTCTCCCATACTCTGTCTTTCTCTCTTTCACCCTCTTTTTCTTTCGCTATTTCTCTGTGCATCAAAATGTTCAAAATGTGCTTGAATAATTGATGTGATGGTGCTGCTTCTATCTTCTGGCTCTTAATATTTGTTATGTGCGTATGTGTGTGTGCTGTGTCTCGCAGTGTGTGTGTGTGTGTGTGTCTAGGCAGCAAGTCAACATCAACATTTGTCTCGGGCAACGCAATGCCGCAGGTTGTGCATACACTTCAATTATGTCGTGTACTTTGTCTGATTGAATTTGTCACATGATATACAGTTTTTGATTGAGTATACGCCTAAGAGGGATATCATCTCCCCCCGCCTCCTATCATCAGTGGCATCAGTCAGCAACTAATGACCTTTGGAAGGCACTGACAGCATTGAGACACAACACAGCACTGGGACAAATAAGTTTTGTTGCTTGTTTTCGTTAAAAGGCAGCCTGTTTAAATATTGATAACTCAGTTTCGTTCTTCTTCTTGTATTTGTTATTGTGGTTATTGTTCTTGTACAGTGAATTAAATTTCAATTACAAGCCAAGGTTGCCAGCTCAATTCTCTACCCTTCACCTTCTTGCTCCTTCAATGTCTGACAGTTAAAGAATAAAAGCAAAGCAAAGAGAATGCTACGAATGATTGCACACACATACGCCACGAGCCATATTTCGTACGTGTTACTTTTGCCACTTTTATAGCAAAAAATACACACATACACAGCCAAGGGCCAAACAGTTATAAGCCACACATAGCAACAGACCTTTGTTTGGCTGCTTTAAAGTTATACTAACTGCTTCAGTCAAACCCACTCTATCTCTCTTCCCTAAACTCTACGTCTCTCATTCTCTCTTCATACTTTCAGGGTTGCAAAAGCTAGAAAATTCATGAAAACGTTGTTGGAAAACTGTCGAAGTGTCAAGCAGTCCAAAATGTTAGACAGTTGGCACTTGTCACGTGCAATTGCTGCAGGTGTTGCAGGTGTGCGGTGTGCAGTTACATGGAATGTGCATCTAACCATAAACAATAACAACAACATCTAATGTCAGCCTTGTCCTTGGCTCCTTTGCTGCCTGGCAAAATAAAAAAATGCCCAAGAAATACCTAAAAATAATCGTGGAAGGTTAAAAATGCGCGACACTCAAAAGTAGGCAACGAAAATGTTTCGGTGTTGCGCTGAATGGTAGGCAATACTTTTTGTTTTGACCTTGTCATTCGAATTTAATTATGTGGAAGTTGACACACACACAAGCAAGTATATCCATGAGCCCTAGATTATAGGTTCCACATTAGTTTTGCTTTGCTTTGTTCACAATCGCTCTCTGTCTCTCTTTCTCCCTCATTCTCTTTTACTCGATCTTCTAGCTGTTGCAATTAAACTGCCAAAATAGGATTAAGTATACGCTCCATTGTACGCATCACGCATTTAAGGCGCTTATGTTGCTAGTTTTCTGAGCGAGAGCTTTGCGACAATATTGTTTCTTAGCCTGATGCTGTTGTGTTGGCCCAGTTAAAAGGAAAAGGACTGAACTACGCCAACTCAACAATGGGTTTATTATATTTAAAGCAAAATAACTTAACCTGTTTATTTAAAACAAGACTTAATTCACATTGAAACTTATTCAATAGTAATTATCATTTGAGTCATCAATGCACGAATTTTCATAAGAAACGAATTCAGTTGTGTTTATTGGAAATCATACTGAAAAGCGAAATTCTTTAGAAATGCCTCGAAGGTGCCGGTAATTCGAATTATTAGTAATTTTCCAAGAAATAAATATTGTTAAGTTCAATAATTTATAAATGTGCAATTCAAAAGGAGTAGAATTTTCACAAAAGCAAATCGACAGCCATAATTAAAAAGGAGGATTATAAAAAATATTACAATAAATATTTTGATTGTCTTCAAGTTGTAGGTTTAAGGTTCTAGCTTGAAACCCATATGTTTTTAACTGTGATTAAAACCGTTACCATAACCGTAACCGTTAACCGGTATTAACCAAATGAAATTGGTAACCGAAACTGAAACCGTAACCGAAACAAAACTTTTTCGCTATTCTGATTCCAAATAACCGAATTCATTCCAGCCTTAATAACCAATAAAAAACCGAATCATGCATAACTGCTAATTTTGGTTTGACCAAGCATAAAGTTTTATTATGTTATTAAGGTGAAATCATCTTTTTTTTAAACTTAATTTTATATTTATTTCTAATTTGTTTATTGATGTCAATAAAAATATCTTAATTTTTGAAATTTATGAATAATCGTTTTCAAATTTACATATCATTAAATTTTGTATAATAATTTTTGTGAACCAAAATTATACCGGTATTTCGAAACTGAAACATACGAAAACCGGTAATGGTTCAGTGACCGATATACAAAAACCTATAACCGAAAACCTAAATGCAAACATAACCGAAACCGTTATTCCCTTAGGTTTGATACCCTGGTTTTTAAATTTTCAAAGTGACCAGATTTTCAGCTAAAGTTTACTAATTTTGGTAACATATTTATCAGCTAATTTTATCCGACTAACGGGTGTTGGCTGATATGTCATCAAGAACGGACACATTTTAATTTTTGCAAAAAAAAGTAAACAAATTTTAAAACTTCTAACTTTTTTTTTTTAATTAAAATAAAAATTGTTTGTCGAATAGAAATTTCACTCTAATAAAGAGGTGCCTAGTTCGAAGACCGTGGCCGATTTTATTATTTGGAAAGCATAATGAAGTTGAACGGGCGCAAGATAGGGATTTGCTCTTAAAGAATATTAAGTTACATTCATTTCATTTTTCTACGTCAATGATATATCAGCCCACACTGGTAAGGTTTCTTGGGTTCATAAGCTTGATAGGAGAGCACCTTGTCCGTTGTGTCTTTTATACATTATGCCTGTGCATTAATTGACCCATAGCTCCGTTTGAATTTATGGCATATTATTATATCGCATGATGAATATTTCATTTTTTCTAAAGAGCCGCCATTGTTCAGACATATTTTGTTGATGTTGTTGACGATGACAACATGTCAAGCCAGGCATGTCGAGGCGCGTGTCCTTGAGCTGCTTTAAACTAGTTCAGCTCTGCGTAATGAAAATGCAGCCATGCATAACACATGACATGGGCCAAAGGAAAAGCAAAAACTAAACAGGGCTTGTAAGTTTCGAGCACATTTCGTGTGCGTTCTTGTGTTGCTTGCATGTTGCCAAAGAATCTAAGATGCCTGCCACAGCGACAAGGATCTAAACACCTCTTTCACTTCTAGCCTCCTTTGCGCATAATTATCTTTACTTTTTGATGTTGTTATTGCTGGTCGCCTCAAAGGAGTTCAAAGCGCTACCAAAAGTGGGCGAATGCGGCAGCTCGAATTGCAGACCAAGTGCTAATCGTGCACTCGCTGTGCCCTTAGGCTTTAATTAGTAACACGCCAGCACATGCACAACAAATATTTGATAAAAAAAAAAAAAAAAAAAACAAAAACTAGTAAAGTAACTTGCATGCACTTAATTGGCGAATTTGATGCTGGACCTGGCCAATATCCACTCTCAGCTGGCAACAAATCCCAGAAAACCCGCAGCAGTACAAGAGAACGCAATAAAGTTTTGCATAAATGACGAAATAAATGACAGCAAAGAAAAGCAACTCTGACAAATACAACAAAAACTGAGGACACAGAACATTGGGGAAAGGACAGGGGATGTGGGACAACGCAGCCTTTGTCCTGTCTGGAGGAGTGGAATAGATGGGTTTGGTTACTTTCTGGTGGGAGGGAGATGGGTGTTTTCTGTTTTGTCGGGTAGGTTAAATGTGTTGTGCACTGAGCTTTGCGAACCGAGCGCACTGGGAAATATAAAAGCTGGTGGGTTGCACTGTTGTTGTTGTCGTCGTTGCTGTTGTTGTCGTTGCTGTTGTTTCTGGCTCTTGTTTATTGACTTTATGCGGGGGTGTGGTGTCGTATAATTTGTTTCTACTTTAACCAACCCCTCTCTCTCATGCTCCATGTCGGAAAACTGTGCGCCTCAGTGGCGCTTCACACACACACAACCACGAGTGCGTATTATTGTTGTGGCGTGTTTGCTTTTTTTATATATACCCCATACAAATGATTTTTAACAAATTTTCTGCAGCGTATCTAATATTCGGCAAAACACAATGTGAACACATATTTAAAGAAAGAAAACTTTTTTTTTTAATTACAGTCGACTCTGGATTTGGCGAACACTCGATGATGTTAACAACTGGAAATATTGAAGTTTTAAATTAAAACAATTGTACTCTTTTTACAAAAAAAAAAGGTTGATCTTTCTATATACATATAAGTATCACTGCGGACGGCAGTCCGCGCTAGTGACGAAAGCAGCACGAAGGGTGCGAAGGCGACTAGCATATATACACAGGAAGAATGGAAAATTTGCTATGACTGTCCGATCAGGTCGAGTTATATACCGATCGAAAGGTATTAACTTAACTTACAAATGTGCACACTAAGACTTTTGGAAACTGACCTGGTTAGTGAGATAAACAGGTGTAAGTGGGAGGAGAAAAATTTAAATTATTGGAGCTAATGGGGCCGTTGAATTTTCTTTGATTTTTTAACAATTCTCATTAAAAATACGCGTCGAATGACACCTCGATCATCGAAATCGGACAACTGTTTCAGAAGATAATTAATTTTGAAATTTTTGGTGTCCTTCTCAAAACGAGATGAAAAGTCACTCTGTTTGTTTGTCTGTTTGTTTGTTTGTTAGGATCAAATCGTTGATTTAGCTTAAAAGTTTGAATGAGGACTTGTTCCTGCTCAAAACCCTATAAACGTTTGTTCTACGACTTTTTCGAAAAATCGCTAGTTTAGCGGGAAATCGCTAAAAACCGCTAAAATTGAAAAGGTATTTTGAAGGGCTCTTATGCATACCTTTTAACTTTTTTTCTAAAGTACATAGGTAAATTTCTACAGGTGACATAAGGTATTTTCCCCCACATTTTGGCGGTTTTTGAGAAAACGCGGCTAACGATTTTTTTTAAATTTCAATATGTTGTAGTTTGTAAAATTTCGCGTTTTTTGATGTATGATACAAAAAATTTTACCGATAGGTTTTCGAGATATAACCTATTAACTGAATATATACGTTTTGCTTTGAATTGGAATGGGGCAGCAGCAACAAAGTGTCATAGCAGCCAGTTAGTTTGTTTGGATCAAATCGTTGATTTAGCTTAAATGTTTGAATGAGGACTTGTTCCTGTTCAAAAATCTAGAAACGTTTGCTCTACGACTTTTGCGAAAAATCGCTAGTTTGGCGGGAAATCGCTAGAACCCGCTAAAATTGAAACCCCCATAGCATCCAAACGATAGAAGCTACAGATGCGATCTATATATCGTTGAAAAGATATTTCGAAGGGCTCTTTGGCACTGCTTGCAGCGTAATGCGGAAATTACCTGTTAGCTGAGTATATACATTTTACTTAGAATGGGAATAGGACAGCAGCAGCAAAGTGTCATAGCACCCAGAGTTAAGGAGTGCTGATAGCTTTTGCGCTGGGCATGTGTGTTTGTAACGGGAACCAGTGTTGCCAGAAAATTTGTTTTAGCTTGTACAAACAATAATCAAAGTTGACAAAGCTATACTGTCAAAAAATATTGCATTTTCAAAATTTCTGATGTCTTATTCAAAAATTTCTGATATCCCATAAAAAAACCTCTTTACGAGGTAAAATTCTAGTGACGAAAACATTTTCATGCTCCAAAATTTCTGATATCCAATTTTGTGACGAATAATATTAAGTTTTACATATAAATTATTTTAAACAAAATTTTTGCATTCGGCACTGCGCAAAACAGTGAATGAGTTTTATTTGGTATGAAGAATTGATACATTTTAGCGCAATGTGCCAAGTGCCAAAATTTTGTTTAAAATAATTTATATGTAAAACTTAATATTATTCGTCACAAAATTGGATATCAGAAATTTTGGAGCATGAAAATGTTTTCGTCACTAGAATTTTACCTCGTAAAGAGGTTTTTTTATGGGATATTCAGTTAAACTTCCATAGCTCGAACTTCAATAGCTCGAATTTCTCTCTAACTCGAGCTAAATGAGTGGCAGTAAAATTAATAAACTTAAGAAAAAGAACTCTAGAAGTCGAATATCTCCATAACTCGAACCTTTTTTTTGGATAATAGGGATTCGAGTTAGGGGAGTTTGACTGTATGTATGTTCATACAAACATGTACCATTCATTTATTGTGTTGGTGGCGAATGTGAAGTTTTAAATTTCAAAATAAAACTTTCAAAGTAACTAAAGAGCACAAAAACAGTTCACCAAAACTCAGTTCACTATATCCAGTCTCGACTGTATTACAGTATAGGACATCTTGTAGTCGAGCAATTGCAATTTGAATATTTTGCTTGCTTTGTGGGCCCGTTTCTTTACAAATACAACGAAAATAAACATTTTGGAATACATTATTTACTGCCTGTTGTTGCCAGAGTTTTGCAAAAGAAAGCCGAAAATGACTGCCAGCAACAACAACAAACAATAACAACATTGTGACGCGTTGTCGCTTATTGCCATTGGCAAAAATATTGGCAAAACATTTGCTGCCAACCACAAGAGCGTGAGCGGGTGGCGGGAGGCGGGTCCACATAATGCACTTGAACTTGCCACAGAAACCGCTAAACAGCAACGCGTCGTCCTCCGCAACGCAGCTCAAATTATATAACACAAAAAAAAACAGAGAAACAACACAAAGCGCAAGCAGCATAGAAATAAATAAAACAAATGTAACGACCTTGGGAGCAAGCAGCGAACGCAAGAACAACAACAACGACACATCAAATTTAAAAATAATTTCTCAAAGAGCAACGAAGACCGAGAATGAGGAAAGAAGCGGATCAAGAGCAAGAAATGGCGGCCATGCGTTGGCGTTGACGCCAGCGCCGGCGTCGGCGTAAACAGCGGCATTGAAATTATGCAAAGTGAGAAATTGCCGGACACACAGCGTACGAATGCATGTAATAAGTACATGCTTAGACACATTTAACATTGCAAGTGCTGGACATGTTCCACAACCCTGTACACATAACAGAAGATAGCGTCTGTCGACGAGCTAACTGCATGTACACTGCGCCGGCATTGTCGTTCATCTAACAAAAGCAAAAGAATTTTAGCTTTCGGCACGCATAAATATTGCACCTGTAAATATGTAAGTATATATGTTTGTAGGTGTTACTATTGTGTGTTTGCCTGTCTTTTTTTAGACGTATTTTTATGATTGCTTTGCTCCCATTAAGCTGCCGCTCCCGTTCCCTCTCCCTCTTCTCATGCGTTCGATTACGAAAACGAAAATGAAAAGGAAAGAAATGCCAATGTCAATCGATTTTCACCGCTAAGTTAGGCTGATTAATCAAAAAAATACCTACCTATTTTTGTCTTAAGTTCGTACGTGGGTTTAAATGAAATCAAGCTTTATTCAAAACTTTTATAGTACACTTTTTTTTTTTAAGATTGAAAGGAACAAATAAATAAATTAATTAAACTCTTAAATAAAAATCTGCATGCTAAAAAGGCTGGGGGAAGTGAGAAGTGATTGTTTCGTTTAAATTATTTATATTATTAATTATTTCTTTATATTTTTATATATTGTATTAAGTAAGAACACTTAAAGATAATGCAAGTCAAGCAATTTTGGTACTAACAGGTTTGACTGCCTTATAAACTTGGTATCTAACTTATCTATTCTTTCGTAAGCTCCATACATTTTGAAGCCGTAAGTCATTTTAATTCCACACAAAAGCTAAACACAAACGAGTAAAGTCGATGAATGCAAATAAAACAATAAAACGAGCGGAATTCGAATAACAATCAGTAGTCAAAATGTCGTCGTTGCCACAAATACAAAAACAAAAGTAACAACAAACAAACAAATCTCCCGCATCGCATGTATAGACATTCGATGTGGTGTCTGTGCGGGAAAATCCACCACCCAAAATCCCAAGGGGCTGGGCTTACACTGCTGCTGCTGCTGCTGCTGCTGCTGCCACTGATGCATTGTAACAAAATTCCGCAACTCACCTGCGCTGCGAAGGCGACTGCGACATCGACGACTGCTGCTGCTGCTGTTGTTGTTGCTGTTGTGGCGGTTGCTCCTTTGCTGATGTATGCAATTGTCAATCTAATTATCGTTATGTAGCAATTTTATTTTGCATTAGTTGATTGCGGGTTTCGGCAATTGTTAAAGCTAATGTTCTATATGGATGTTACTTATGTATTACATATGTATGTATTTATTTTTCTCACTGATTCACACATTGGCACACAGACACGCGCACACACATGAACGCACATGCAGCGGCACAAACGCGAAATACCGTTAGCAACAAGCAAAAAGCACCGCGCACAGCGAGTTCCGAGCGTCGACTGCTGAAGCTTTGCTCCTGTAAAATATAGGAAGCCCACCCATGGTGGAATTTCTACAAGGTGACATATTCCGATGTGGTGGTGTCTTAAATAATTTCACCATTCGTACGCTACAGCGTCGTTTGCCTTCGACGGTATGAAAATAACTACTCGAAAAAAGAAAACCACCTTGGCCCAGAGTATTCGCGTTAAGAGCGCGCATGCGCCATACATTTATATTTCTTATCACTGAAACCGAAACTAAACTAAAACCGTCAAACTGACGGAATTTACGCGCTCGTTGTGTAGCGTGCACCAACTCGCAACTGCCAACTGTCTGTTGTTTAATTCTAACGTATTGATTTTTTGACTTTCACGCATTGATATGTTAAAATGGCGGGAGCCGAAAGTTGGAACGCGCTTTTCGAATGCTTGTAATGCAAGCCACAATAATAAAGCTAAAAAATGTTTACTATTATTCAGCAACTTCACTAATTACGCCTAATGGTAATATACCAGTCTCTCTCAGAAAGCACAAATTTGCATGCGTTTATAACGCATGCAAGGGCTGCACTGTCACAATCACTTGCCAAGCGATGTTCTTGCATGTCAAAACGTTGCTAATAACATTTAGTTGAACTGTTAATATGTATGGTTGTGCTTTTATTCTTGAACGAATAAAAATATTGTATTTTCTATACAAATTATAATCATCTGATTTTATATTTCTTATATCTTTTATTCTACTTCCAAATGGAAGCTCCGCCCAGAATTATTGTGGTTCAATTTGAATTTAACAGCTGTAAAGAGACCCTGGTCTTAAAAGTGTTACACAGTCAGGGCTGCAATATGATGCTGTTAAAATTTAAATTATTATTATTTATTTAATTTATTATTATTTGTTATTATTTCATTCTTACGTTGCAATAATTCAAGAATTTAGATATGAAGCCTAGAGAGCGAAAAGAATAAATAAAATGCTTTCTGTACATTTTACTTATCTGTTAAGAAAGTGTGACCAGATTTATAGTTTTAGTTTAAGCATAGTACGCTCTAGCCGAAAATATTTTTGCAAGGCCAAAACTTCATAAAAAAAAAGGGTTGCAAACATGCTCGAAATTATTTTGTAAGGCCATTTCTAAACGTATGTACGCTGTACCTAAATATGGGCAGCTCAGAATATTTTCTGGCGTTTTACAACACTGTTTGGTCAACAGATGGCAGCTTTATTTTGACCTTTCAAAACATCGATTGAATCGTTGTTTTGACTAGTCGAAATATATGAACAACAATGGCGGGAAAAAATAAGCAGCAAAATAAGAGCCGAATTGATGTCTTCGAAAATGAAGAACGAATAAGGCTAATTGAAGAGGTGAGAGAGAGGCCAATCATATGGTATTTAACCGATAAAAAGCAATTTGATGCGACTTTTATCAAAAGTGCATGGGAAAGTATTGCAAAGGCCGTTAATCCGAAAATTATGGTATTGGTCGCTGCTACTTCACTGATCCAGTCCATTTGGTCCATTTTGTCACTTTGATTATTTGAAATTGTATTTACTTGTTTGTTGTAAACAGCTGACGCAACAGTGTGACCACAGCAGCAAAGGACCAACAATCTCTCAACTTTTTAGTGATTTTTGGTATTTTGCTGTCACACTGAATTCTGTAAGGCCCGACCTCAAAACATCGAACATTTCGAGCGTCCAAGACAAATCGTGCAACTGTGTCGCAATCTTGACTAAGCTTGGCGCAAAAAAAAAGTGGCAGCCATCAAGCCACTCGGAAAACTTAATTCCAGATTTAACTCGTTTTGAAAAACTTAGTTATATTTGGACTTTGCTTTATTTTGAAGCTAGAACTTTGAAACCGTCACAGGATTTTTAGTTATATTTTTTAGTAATTTAGTTTATCAGTAATTAATTGCTTAGAGTTAAATATCGCGCCCAGCATGTATATCGATAAAAATAGAAATTGCCCAACGAGTGCTGGAAAATGTCATCCTATTTATCACACTTATCGGCTTGCCGCCACAATTAGTCGTCGCTCGATTTGCAAAATTTATCGAATAGTTCATATTAGAGTTGGGATCTTTAGTTTTATTTGCTGAATAAGTTCAATCGTACATTTTTCAGTCGTGAACTAAATCAGTCATTTAGTTCAGTTATTCAGTTGGTCATGAACTATGAACGATGAATAGGTAATTCTGATCAGCTGGTCGGTTGTTTAATAACGATGAACGATGTGGCTGCAACTGTTTCTTATTAGTGGAATGTGAAATGTATTTAAAGTTTTTAATTAGAATAGATGACATATTAAAGATATATGAAATTGAAGCATTGTTACATGTAGAACTTCAATAAAATTTTTCTTATTGTATTTCATTAATGAAGCTAAAAATATTTGTAAGAAAATTAAATAAAATCTGACCAACTGCGAACTGAACGTTACAGTTCATGATTGACTGAATAAGTTCATTCGCTCATCTTAATGACTCGTTCATGTGAACTTTTCAGAACGAAACGACACAACTCTAATATTGTTTTTGCTCAGTAGATTTCGACTGTTTTCTTTTTTCATATTTGCCATCAGGTTGTGCAATTTGTGTGTTCCTTTGGTGTTAATGCTGCAGTTTCTGCTGTGCGTTAAGAGCGTTTGAATTGTGCGATACGCAGTTCACAATGCGAGCGCTGCGTAAATCGAAGAAGTTGCATTCGCATTCGTGTGTGTGAAAATTCAATACAAATAGGCGACAAAGCAGCAGCAAAGTGAAAAATGTGCTTGGTGGAGCATGCGGGGAATAAGCATAAGCTCTCGTCTACGTCCACACAAAACAAACAAGTGTCGCGATATTTGCCAACATCCTGCTCAAATCATAAATCCAACTCGAGCTACAACAACAACAGCGACTGCAGCTACGACAACAACAGTGGCGTTGTTGTTGATATAAACACGCAAGAGCAACAACAACAGCAGCAAGAACAACAACAACATTATCAATATCATTGTGAGAGCACAACGCCCACATTTAACGCCAAATATAGGCGAAAATGTTTCCTACTGCTGTCGCTGTTGCTCTTCCATGGATGCTTCAGTGGATTGCGTAGTGCCAGCGCATACAATTGCACGACAAATCCTTGCCAGAACGAAGGACAGTGTCTCGATGGACAGTGCATATGCGCCGATGGCTGGCAGGGACCTGCTTGCCAGTTCTGTGGTGGCAAAGTACGGTAAGTTATTAACGGTCCTCCCCATTACCCCCTCCGCCATCCCGCTAGCCAAATAGGCCAATTTAGTTATCGTTGTCGCTGAATGATTCATAAATAGCAAACGACACCAACACAAAGTCAACGCAAAATCAACGTTAAAATGTATTATTCAATCAGCTTTGCACTCTTTTGTGGCCTGGCCTATTTGTGTCAAGCAACGGTTTTGTTTGAGCTGCTGTTGCCCATTCTCGTTAGACGGGTTCCAGTTCTTGTTCTTGTTCTTTCTCGTTGCTCTTTGCTCTTTCTTCTCCTTTCCATTCCATTCTTTCAGTAGACAGACCGACAACATACAGGCCAATTGGCTTTCTAAGCGCTTACGCCCATTTGTGACGCACTCTCTGCACCATCCTCACATCCAATTACATTGCCTGATTTAATTACCTGTCTTGACTTTGAACCTGCCTGCCACCAGCTTCATGTTTAAACTAAATCATTCCAAATCATATTAAGCGTTTGCCTAGTTCTAATCAAAAGTTTGCAATTGCTCATAAGCTCGTAAGATTCCATTGTTTATGTTTCTTAATAACGGGTATTTAAACAGTGTGCGCTCGATAAGGTCATTTCTATCTTGACAGTAACGACCGCTTGGTTCAACGCTTCAGCGGGTGGTTTACTCTCTGCTTTGCACAGTGGTGCTGGTAATATACAATGCCACCGAAACTTGAGTTGACTAACTTTTGAATATTAAATAAATAAATAAAACTTTAGATTTATTTTGCAAAATTTTTTTTTGAATGTTAAAGTGTTGGTTTCAATTATTTGTATTATTTGACCTTTTTCATGTTTAAATAACAACACAAATTTTAAACACGAACTTATAATTTTATTTTGCAATATTTTTATTTTTAATTTAAAAAAAATTGTGTTTAATAATTCATTGTAATTTACCTATTTCATGTTTAAATAACAAAACAAATCTTACCAGTCGAAATTGTTATAATTAAGTAGTTGTAATTTAGTTTTAGATTAGTTATAATGCTTATCGGCTTAAAATAATGGCAAATAAGATTTATAGAAGACATTTACGACGATTTCCGCAAAAATATAAAAAATATGGGTACAAAAGAAACAACAGTTTTTCGTAAAGGCTTTCTTAAACTACCAAACACATTTAGATTTAATAAATACCGTCTTTGACTTTAATTAATTATTAATTATTCAATAAGCTAACTGGGACAACATCTAGACATTGCAATAATAGGCTCAAGCTAATTAGATTTATTTACTATTACTACATCCCATTAAAACTAGATTAAATAATATCTTCACTATTTTTTAATTCAACTTAGTTGAGTTTTCCACTAAGGATCGTTTTCTCATCGTTCATTTGAATTTAAGCTTACAGTTCATTTGACATTGCAGTAAGTTTAACTGAGATATTACAGGACATTGATAAAGTGTTAATAGTAGATATTTATTTAGAATTCATATATTGTACGCTTTAAAAACTCGGGAAATAGTATGTTATTTTTAATGGCAAAACAATATAAAAATCGACTAATGTATCAGTTATTAAATCTTGAAACTTGACCACTGTGCGTTGCTTGGTTTTGTCGGGCATCGAGAGTCGCAAGTTGCCATTTCCATTGACCGATTGTCATTGTTGCGATACTCGACATATATGTACATACATATATACATAAGTACATATACACATGTACATACATATATAAGTACTTATACATATGTACATACATATTCGTAAATACTTACTTAGACTTTTCAAATGATTTCCAAATGATAGCATGTAGCTCCAATCGAGCTAGCGCTTATCAGCAGTAAAAGCAATTCCTTATCAGTTTAGTTTTGGCCATCAATTGCACCTGTACTTCGTTCAGCCCCGTCACAATAATTACCTCATTTAAATGTAGTCAACATCACAATTAACACAATCTCTAGCCGCTTAATTCCATACACTAAACTAGAACTGGTTTCTCATTCATATAGGGATAATCTTGGTCAGCGTGTAGTCATTAGACAATTATGGGCATAAGAAAATCCGATGAAAACTTGCTGAAAATATAATATATTACATTAGGGCCGACACATTCAAGATAACAAAACTATCTAAGAAATACAAAATGTTCCAAATGCGTCACATGTTTTATGTTGTTTAACTATCTTCGTAAATAAAATTCTTCGTTTAATGAAAACTGGAAACTAGGAGGATGCTTCAGTCTTTTATAATGTAATTGTTTTTACAAATTAATAAATGCCCATTTATGTGAATAAAATATATTTAAAAAGACCCCTTTTTGTGTTTTCTTATTAACTTTTTAATTATATTGTAGTTGCTTATGGTTCACAAAACAAGTCAAAAAGCTCCAAAACAAATCAGATCCACTCAATATTTATGTCAAGTGAATAAATAATGTGTTCTGTATATCTTTATCCCCAGTAAAACCTGGATGCTTCCAAAACCTACTATTTTACACGTTCAAATTCCGACTAGAACTAGTTCCCAAATCTGACTTTTTCCTTTCGTTTTTATATAGGGGCGAGACAGGAATAGAACTAGGTTTTTAGAAGCTACTTTGGAAGGGGTCTGTTATTGCCCTGCTAACTAACATTTTCCTTTCCAAAACTCATTTCCAAAATCTAGTGTCCAGAATGTGGAAAATAGAAGGCAAAAAGGCAGTGGCTCTGTTATTGCACTGCTAACTAACATTACTGTTTCCCATATTGATTTCCAAAATCTACTGTCCAGAATGTGGAAAAAGAAGGCAGAACGGAAGGTTCCTTTTGGAAGGTACCAGGAATGTATTCCAAAAGAACATATATTTTAGAGAAATTTTAATATTCCAATGCATATAAAATAAAATACGTATATATATTTACTTTATATTATGTATATTTTTCCTTTTATTACAAATTTTTTTAAATTAAGTGTTAGTGTTAATGTTTTTGCTGTGCTCCCCTTCAGTTGCCTGCCGTTTTATCTTGTTTTCTTAACATGATGCTTTGTAAACGCGGTTTTTGGCTCTGACGAAGGCCGCACGAACGTCTCTTGTGTAGTCTTCGAACGTATATCCTTCTCTTTTAGTTGCATCTATGAAAACAAAATAATTCCATTAGTAAGATATCTCGGATTAACTGATTGTTTTTAATTACTTACCATAAAGAGCGTTATTAAAATTCCTTAACGAGCTAAGCCTCTTCTAGGAATATGAGACCCCGTAATTATATTTGACGACAAAAATAATAAATGGAAGAGAAAAAATTAAACTATTATCATTTCAACTGAACACAACACATTAGAATTTCACAAATAAATTTATTTTTCTAACAAATGAAAAATTAGCAAACGCTTGCTCGGTTTAACACTTAGCTCTGGAATAAGAATAACAGAGAAAAAAAGAAAACAACAGAGACTGTTATGCTTTTCTGCTAGTTAACAGATGTTGTGCTTCTGTTTACGAAAGCAGAGGCTTACCAGAATTACGAAGCATAACAGTCTGTAACGAATGATTTAAAAGTGCTGACATTTAGCCTTCTCAACTCATGAAAAAACATAGTTGCCTTTATCTCATGTTGGAAACAATATTGTCACATGGAAAAGGCACATACTGCTTTTTAGCATGAAAATGAATGCTGCCAGAACACGTTGCCTGGGAACACACCTTCCCAAAAGTTTTACTGGGTCTTTACGATATTGATATACTCGTAATCGCATGTACATAAATACGATCTATCAGACAGACTGTAAATATTTGAAAGTACTTGGCATGTGAAGCGATTGCACACGAATAACGTCGGGGTGGCAATCAGGCCATCCACTACGAGTGCATACTGTATGTGGGTACATATATTCCGTGTCTTAGGGGTTTGAATAAGTGTATTTATAATATTTGAGGCAAGCCTTGGTGAATGAAAATATAGTAGTTATTTTTGATCGCACTGGTTGACGAACCTGTCACTATAATAACATTAACAAAAAGAAGAAGAAAACAATAACAATAACAGTAGTTAAGAGTGTTGCTCGTGGCAATCAGTGGGAAGAGGAATCACGTTGCGAGTGCAGTTGTGGTGCTTCAGCTTCTACTTCTGCTTCTGCTGCTGTTCATTCCTTATTCCGCATTCTTCAATCATTACACTTCCTCTTCTCAATCTCATACCCATATTCTCATTGTGTGCATCAATTGAATAAAGCTTGCATTTGCGTTGCGTTGGCTGGCAAATTCAATTATCTTGGCAGCAGAAACAGCAGCAGCATCGGCATCTGGCCACAATTTACATATGTAATTGCGAGCCTGAATTCAAGCCAAGTGATGCCGCATCAAAGCTGGCAAAATTGATTTATTTTACGAATTTTCCGTCTCACTTCTTGTCATTTTTTTATTTGCTTTTTACATCGATTGTGCAACAATAGGATGTACCATCCCATGGGCACCATCCACGATGGCTGGGGCAACTATTCGGTGAGTGTAAGGTGCAGTTGGGTAATCGACGCCCATCACCCGCATTGGGGTCGCCGTCACAGCGCCAGCCCCTCACGTGCCGCCAATATACGTATTCACCTGCGCGAATTTGCCACCGAATGCGGCTGGGATCATTTGTATATATATGATGGCGACAGCGTTGATTCCCCGCTCCTGGCGGTGTTCAGGTAAGTCCCACTAATTGACACTGCATCCACCAAATGGAATTTTATATCTATTCTTTCTCTCTCCCTCTCTTTCTCTGTTTCTTTGCAGTGGCCTCATGTATAGGGGCAACTTTTCCATACGCCGCGTGCCTCAGGTCATCGCGAGATCGGGCACAGCTTTGCTGCACTTCTTCAGCGATGATGCCTATAACATGTCCGGCTTTAATCTGACATACAAGATGAACGGCTGTCCCACAGATGCTGATGGTAAGTTTTCTGCATACTTATTTGTGCAATAAAATATACATAATTAAAAATATTTATGATAGCAAATCTATTTGATCTCCGTCAAAGTAATTTTCGTTTGAAAAAATGCAATTATGCCATCACTATAGAATTCAGAACGTTCTTAGATTTTTCTGTTACCACCTAAAACCGACTTTGAAATGATTTCACTTGAACCAAGTGAAAACCTACAGCATCATCAATGTATCTTATTGCCGTGTTGTCTGACTAGCATTTCATATTCGCTGGGATTTCTGAAAGAAAAATAGTCTTTCATACTAAAAGTCTATTTTCCACCAATAGTTCCTATGGCGGTTATATGATATTGTTCGTCGATTTGAACTAAATTCGATAAGGATGTGGAGTAGCAGAGATATCTGAGATGACAATGATTTGTTACATGAATCCAGGGGTTGGCAGATTATTTAGGAAAGTGACTACATCAGAAATTATTATTACTCTTTTTATTACTGCGAGAAGTGACAGTTGTTGCTTGTTTTATAAATAATTTGTGTTCAGCGCCTTGAGTTTTTGCAGAGAATTTACTGGGCATTGCTGTTCTTACATTTTTCCAATTTCATTAATAATTTGTGTGCTGCAACGAAATATCACTACTCTGATTTCCTCAAGTAGACTAATTTGCATTGAAACAGACGGACAGTCGAACATGGCCATATCGAATCCGATCGACGATCTTATCAAGAACATTTATACCTTATGGTGTTTGCCACAGCTCAGCAAGAGTATTCAAAATTCCTGGTTTCTTAATTTCTGCGAATTTCAAACTAAAGATTAGGCTTGCATTTTCATAACAGTAGAGTTTCAATTAATATTAATCACTTAATTTCGTGCTTTTCAGATGTGGAGTGCTCTGGGCATGGCACGTGCAACGAAGGCGACTGTCTATGCGATCCCATGTACAGAGGCGAGGCCTGCAACGTGGCCGCCTGTCCCAACAACTGCACCGAGTCGCGTGGTCATGGTATCTGTAAGATGGACAAAGAGCGGTAGGTCTTGAAAACAAATTTCCAATTTCATTCACAATATTCACACACTCTGTCCTGTCATTGATTAGGTGTGAATGCAATGATGAGTATGGCGGCGATGACTGCGGCCAGCTGCGCGCACACGGCGTTTGGAGCACTGTGCATCCCAAGCACTCGATAGCGCCGTCGGGCAGCGCATCGCATGGCGCCGCCGTTTGGCGAGACACACTGCACATCATTGGCGGCGAGTCTTATGGGCGTGGCGAACTAATGACCACTTACGACTTCAATGGCCATGTGTGGGAGACATTGCATCCGGAGGATGGCAGTGCCACGCCCGAGAAGCGTTATGGCGCCTCCACAGTTATGTATGGTGATAAAATCTTCATGTATGGCGGCGTTGTCAAGGGCCAGGGCATTACGAACGAACTCTGGGCATTCGATGTGTCGGCCAAGACGTGGGAGAATGTCACCGTAAAGACAGAAGCCTGTAATGGCGCGTTTTCCATGTGCGGACCGCTGCATACGGCCGGACACACGGCAACAGTGGTGCCCGGGTTCGGTGATAAGAACAACTATCAGTACATGGTGGTGATATTCGGGCACTCATCACAATACGGCTACCTCAACACGGTACAGGAGTTCAACTTTAACACCCGCGAGTGGAAGATTGTGGAGACCTCTGGCTACGTGGTGAAGGGCGGATATGGGCACAGCGCCGCCTACGATTTGTTAACCGAAAAACTTTACATCTACGGCGGCATTGTGTCGGAAAGCGATGCCAGCCAGGTGCTGAGCTCTCGACTGTTTGCCTATGATCCCTCGACGCGCATCTGGACGCTGTTGTCGTCGGCGCCGAGTGCTCGACTCCTGCACACGGCGAACTTTGTGAATCCCGGCTTGATGATGGTCTTTGGCGGCAACACGCACAACGATACCTCTCAGAGCTATGGCGCCAAGTGCTACAGCCAAGATTTGCTCATCTACGATGTGTACTGTGATTCCTGGCACATGCATCAAATGCCTGCCCATTTGCAGGCGGATCTGGCAAGATTCGGCCACAGTTCGGTGGTGTTCGAGGACTCACTGTATATCTACGGTGGCTTCAATGGCCAAATGCTGAACGACATGCTGCGCTACGATGCTGGACACTGTAGCTACTACACCAAGCAGGAGAAATGCACCAGCGCACGTCCCGGCGTCAAGTGCATTTGGGATGTGCAACTGAGTCGCTGCATCAATATCATGAGAGTGCAACGCTCGGCGATTTACGGACGCGAGCAATATGATTATGTGGCCTGTCCCTCAAAGAGTCGCATAACTATGACTTCGGAGCACCTGCATCATGTGCAGCGATGCCAGGAGCTAAACAACTGTCAGTCGTGTGTCTCGACCGCCTTTGATTGCACCTACTGCGGCAATGGAGTCTGCAGCAAGGAGAGATGCCGAGAGACCACCTCGGTGGCATCCATATTCTATGCTGATTCCTCGACTTCAACTCAACAGGGGTCGATGCATCAGCTGCCAGCCAACACCGTTGCGCCGCCGCTTAATGCCAAGCGCCTGGACAGCTGCCCGGCAGCCGAGGATCATTTGGTGCAGACCACTTGCGAGCAACTGCACAATTGTCGCGCTTGCATGGCGGATGCGTCCTGCAAGTGGGATCCGGAGTCGAATCGCTGTCGCAGCTATATATCTGGTTCGGGCTTGCCACTCAATCGTACACAGCACGACGCTACACTCTGTCGGCCGACGTGTGCGGCCCAAATCAATTGCCACAATTGCACGGAGGATGAGTGCATCTGGTGTCAGAATGAGCAGCGATGTGTCGATCGCAATGCATACACGGCCAGCTTTCCGTATGGCCAGTGTCGGGAGTGGACCACATTCACATCCAAATGCCGATCAGCGCCAATAACGGCGCTAAGCGCTGGCACCACCACAGCCCTGTCCAGTGCACAGTGCGGTTACTACAACAGCTGCCAGCAGTGCTTGGATGATCCGGCGTGCGGCTGGTGCGACAACGGCTCCAACACGGGCTTGGGCAAGTGCGTTGTTGGCGGCGCGTTGTCGCCGTACGATCAAAACGAGTGCGCTCTCAAGCACTGG